>JAQHUG010000144.1:936944-967372 GCA_028555095.1 Dicrostonyx torquatus
AGGACAACTTTGTCTACAGAGTGGTTTCCGGGTCAGCCAGGCTACATAATAAGACCTCGTCTTAAAAGAGAAGGAAGAAAGTGAGGGAGGGAGGGAGAGAGGGAGGGAGGAAGGGAGAGAGGGAGGGAGGGAGGGAGAGAGGGAGGGAGGGAAGGAGGGACAGAACAAAGAAAACAAAGAACAAAGAAAACAGTATCTGATCCTGGAGAAGGTGATGGTGAGGTCGATCTCCTGGTCCACTGACCGCTGAGCCATTAGAGCAGTACTGGGTGGGTAGGAGGATGGGAGACAGGTGCCAACCTTTATTCTTTCTGTCCTGGGTATCTGTTGCTCCTGATCCAGCCCTGAATGTATCATGAGGTTTCAGACACCAAAAGTCTGCCTTCACTGCCAGCCTGGTCTCTCATATTTTTTTTTTAAAAAAACAGATACTGAATGTATTTTATTTTTGAAAGTAACAAATAGATATTGAATACAAAGAAGCCAGGTAAGAAATGGCTCAGCCATTAACAGCACTTGTTGTTCTTTCGGTGATCATGGGTTTGATTCAGTTCTCAGAATCCACATGGTCGCTCACAACCATCTGTAATGCCAGTTCCAAAGGCTCCAGTGCCCTTTTCTGATCTCTGAGGGGACTATACACACATAATACACACACACACACACACACACACACACACACATGCAAGCAAAACACTATATACATAAAGTAAAATAAAGAAAAAGAATTTAAATCTATCACCTAGTAACAGTAACATCTGCAAGCTTATTTGCTGTTACTATTTTTAATACAAAAAAGCCCATGACTTTTTATGAGAACTGAAATGTACACATCAGAAGGAGCTAAACTCGGGTGACAATCACTTTAAATTCAATCCCCAAATATAATCTAAGGAGATATTAGACACAAAAAAACCTTGGAAACCTCCTTGTGGAGAAAGAAGATAGGGGAAGGAGGAAGGGTGAAAGAGGAAAGTTGGGGGGACAGGGAGCGATCGGAGGGAGAGAAGCAAGAAGTATTATTTGGGGGCTAAGCGAAGAGGGTTACTTCAACCAGAAGTCTGAGGCTAACAAGACTAGTTCTGAGACAATATGAAAGCGGAAAGCTGAGAGCACAAGCTAGAACTGTTTTGTTTTTTCAGAGTCTCATTATGTAGCTCAGCCTCCCACTCAAACAGCCTCTCACAAAACACAAAACTAATCCGGTTTTAGTTGTGTCTTTTGTTTTAATCACTATAGATCACTATTTTGTCTTTGACATTTTTAGTTCAGGTTTATAATGAGCTTCCCATCATTGACCTATGGGTTTAGGACCTGCAGCTGATCATCTTTCAAATGTTTCAGAATAATTTATCCAGTGTTCCATGTGTGTTTTGACTTCTGTTGGGACACTCTGGGATAAGGAGGCAGAGTCACAGCCTCGCACACGCAGGCTCATGGAGGATAGTGTAGTATCTCTGTGGATACTACACAGTGAGCCTGTCCTTAGCTGCTGCCTTGATACATGAGTCTCTCTTCAAACAACTGCGGGGCTCACTGCTATTATTAATCTGTCTCTGTTGCCAGATTCATAGCTTCAGAGTAAGAAAATATTATCTGAGCAAATATTTAAGCAGAATTCTCTGCACTGCACTGGTTCATTAAAGAAGAGTTTTTCCCCAGTTTGTTCTGGAGTGAAAGTAAAATGCCCCAAATAAACACACTTTCTAGTTTCCCCCAGGACACAGTAGGAAGACAGCACATCTTAAAAAGGAAAACTTGATGATGGTGAATCTGTTATCCTCTCAGCCACAATATGCTGGGGAAAGCACAGTGAGCAGAATGTGACAGGACAAAATTGCATTTAAAGTACCCAGCAAGTCAGTCCCTAAAGCACTCCAGATGATATGTAAATCTTTTCATCTCTCACAAAATGCATGAATACTATAAAGAATATACGAGCTTGAAAATACAATATTGACTGTCAGTGTAGCACTTAGCCACAATTATTATTTGCATGGCTTTTGCAACATAACCAAAGGGGATACTTCTATGAGTATGTGTGTGTGCGTGTGTGTGTATGTGTGTGTTAGTATTTTTAGACTGTTGGCTAAAAACAGTCCTAGTTTTCTGACATATTTTATATTGGCATAGCCGATTTTAGGAAGTCTTTTAGTTTCTCTTTTAGAAAATAGTTATTTTGTGTGTGCGTGTGAACACATGCCTGGGTGAACATCACACATATGGAACTCTGAGGACGACTTCTGAGGGCGTTCTCACCTTCCACTGTGCTGAGGGGAAGGTCTTTGTGCTGCTGCGCTGTGCTCCAGGCGGGGTGGCTCTCTGGTCTCCCCCTTTCTTCCCACAGTAGTGTACTGAGAGTACAGACGTGACCACTGCATGCGGCTTTTTATGTGTGTTCCAGGAATGAAACCTGGGTTCTAAGGTTTGTGTGGCTGGAGTTTCCACCCAGAAGCCATCTGCCCAGCCTCACTATGCTGCTCTTTTTAAAAGCATCTGTGTTGGGAGCAGGGACTTTCAACCATCACCCCCTAACAAGTTCCAGCAGACCTTCAGCTTCTGACCTGACCCAAGTAGGAAAGGACATGGCTCCAGCAGGCCGGACTGCTCCTTAGAACATTCTCCACTATGCTTCCTATCTATGTCTACCAGGAAAATGGCTCTACTAGCTCCGGCCACACTTCTCTCTCTCATCTCCACTCTCAGTGTCTCCGAGATGTGTCAATTCTATTATTAATAATAGGTGAAGGTTGTGTGTGTATAGTGAGCTGCTTGAGGAGCTGCTGAAGCTGGGTTACAGAGATTTGTTTTTTTCTTCAGTGCGTGTGTTAAAAGGAAGTTGCAGTTTATTATTTGGGACCACAAAATTGTGTTTGGAATCACAGATTAAAAATATCAAACTCTCATCTTATATTTAAAAATAGACATTTTATTATATTGAGGGAAGAACCCATCTAGCTCTATCTTGTTATTTTTTATCACAAAGAAGAGAGGAGTGAAATCCGACTTTAAAAGGCTGTGGAACATTGTACATTGAAATACCCAGCAAGTCACTCCCTAAAGCACTCCAGATGATATGTAAATCTTTTCATCTCTCACAAAATGCATGAATACTATAAAGAATAATGAGTACGAGCTTGGAAATACAATATTGACTGTCAGTGTAGCACTTAGCCACAATTATTATTTGCATGGCTTTTGCAACATAACCAGAGGGGATACTTCTATGAGTATGTTAAAGCCATGCCAGTCTCTGCAAAAGAAGATTTGATTTTCTAAGGAAGATTTCTTTTGCCCTTTCCCCTTCTTTTGGTTATTCTTTCCTTCAAAAAAAAAAAAGAAAGAAAAAAGAAAACCCTTTTCTCAAAATAGAAGGAAATCTTTGGAAAGGATAAAATTGACTGGAAGTTAAAGCGAGAAGCTTCGCTCCCCCATTGTCATTAATTATCATATGATGGATAACGTAAGTTGGCTTTGGGAAGTATCACTCCATGACACCCTGCAGAAAGAATATTTAAAACCTGCTAAGCTGCTCTTTGTAAAAATCTTTATTTAAAACTTAGGTTAGCCATCTGAATAAAATGTTGTCCTCAAGCTTAGTGTGAGAATAGTTTACCTGACATTTCTTTATGAATCACAAACTCTGAAATGTAGCATTTATTTGTAATGAACAAGTAACAATTTTTTTATATATCAGTGAAAATTTCGATAGTTGCAGTTGCTTTGCTGTGGTCAAAGTAGGTAATGGGTCACGTTGTGCTGGCTGAAGTTATAGGCTAGGTCCTAGGTAATGGGTCACGTTGTCATGCTGGCTGAAGTTATAGCATAGGTCCTGATGGCTTCGTCTCATCCTCAGAGTGCAGAGCTGATAGCTATGGGCAAATGACTTCGAGTAGAGGCAATGTACCATGACTTTTGGGATTAGTTGTACAAATAAGAAGAAAAGTAGATATCCAGGCTGAGATAGGTGAGCCCAAGGTGTCATCCAATATGGTCCAATCCCTGGAGCTTGACTTGGATGCATGGCTATAGGGATGTTTTATCTGTGTGTGTGTGTGTGTGTGTGTGTGTGTGTGTGTGTGTGTGTGTGTGTACAGTGCTTTAAGATGTCAGGGCTATCTCCTTGGAGCCGGAGTTACAAGCAGTTGTGAGTGGCTTCTGGGAATCAAACTCAGGTTCTCTGCAGGAACCGTACAGTCTATACTGTAGACTTTTAACCACTGAGACATCTCTCCAGCACTGATATGTGAAGAGATTTTGTTTTTAAAATTCGTACATTACTGCAAAGAGCCTAGAAAATCCAAAAGGATTTTGAAGAGGAAAAATTTAGAAAATGTTGCTATCTAGTTTTATAATTTATGATAAAGCTACCGTAATGTGGACAGTATGATATTTGACATAGAGGTAAACAGACAATAAAACAGAGAACCCTACACTATAGCCATTTGGTCGTGTGTGTGTGTGTGTGTGTGTGTGTGTGTGTGTGTGTGTGTGTGCCTTCAGAGGAGAACTTGAATTGGTTCCCTCCTTCATGTTGAGACAGGGGCTTCCTTGTTTCTGTCATATGTCCATGCACTTACCCTATCTCTGTCTCCCATCTTGCCACGGAAGTGCTGGGTTTACAGATGTGTGCTTTCTTCAAGGGTTCCAGGTATGGTACTCAGACCCTCAGGCTTTCACATCAAGCACTTTTATGTGTTGAGCTTGTATCCTAGCCCCATGTAACTTTTGATAGTGGATACACAATCTATCCCAGCTTAAGGTCTTCTGATAAGCCATGTTGAAACAGTCATGACATCCATCTTGGGAAAGAACTCAATCTTGGTCTGCCGTCACACTACACACAAAGGTAGATCACAGGCTACACACAGCAGACAGTCAGAGTAGATCACGGGCTACACACGGTGAACAGTCAAGGTAGATCACAGGCTACACACAGCAGACAGTCAGGGTAGATCACGGGCTACACACGGTGAACAGTCAAGGTAGATCACAGGCTAAGTAAGAATTGCAAGAATTTGAGATGTATTTTTAGATGTTTTATTTACTATTACTGATGTGTGTGTGTGTGCTAATGCACACATGGTGTGGACAGGCCACTAGTGCCTGGGTATGCACATAGCATCCAGAAGACACCTTCGTGGGTGTCTTCTTCTCCGTGTGGGCACCAGATGTCCAGCTCTGGTGGCCAGGACTTGATCGCAAGCATATTTACTAACTGAAGCTTTAAGATATTTTAGGAAATATAGTAAAATATATCTGAAAACTGAATATAGAGAAAAGTTTCTCAGGGGCTGCAGGAAACATAAACAATAAGATAGTAAAATATAATAAATTAGATTTCATCAAGTTTAAAAACCCCTACTCCTGAAAAGACACACTTAAGAAAGGTGAAAAATATTTATGAAGTATTTATCTGGCTAAGACTATGTGCTCAAATTATATATATGAAAGAGGGGTGTATATATCCAAAATACACTGCATAAAATTCCCCAAAAATTAAAAATATTTTAAAAGTATGCATATAATGTATGTAACTCAAAACTTAAAAACTAAAAAATTCTTTGAGTAGTAACTTTATAAAAGAAAATATATAAGTGACCAAATGCGATCAAATAAAAAAAAACCTCAAACCATTTTTCTAAAGAAATGCAAATTTGAACCACAGTGAAATACCAGTTCCCACGCACCAGAGCCACTGAGATTTAAGAATGACATCAGTGGCGAGGATGTGGAGCTGCCGCTGGTGTTTTCAGTGACTGAGTTGGCAGAAATCTCTTAAATGACGAATACATCAAAACCCGCATTCTCGCTCAACAGCTCCGTTCCCTGGTGTTTGCCCACGGGAAACTAAGATATTTAAAACAGTGTTGTGAAGACTTACATCGCAGCTTTGCTAGTAACAGCCAACCCCCAGAAGCAACAGGGATTGGATAAACTGGCAAATCCATCCATGGCTACGCCGCTGAGCCCCAGAAAAAGAAAGAGTTACTGGAACATGCAAATGGGTGAGCTTCAGAAGATCGTGCCAAGCGAAAGGGACAGGCACTGAAGGGCGGATGTCATATGATTCCATACAGGACATTCTGGAGCAAGCAGGAATTCTAGAGTGCTTCTGGGGTCCCACTGCCAGGCCTGACCGGTGCACCTCCGAGACCCACGTGGTGTTTGGAGGGAACCAAAAGTAGTTCTCTGGCCTTCACGCACTATACCCAGCACACACACACACACACACACACACACACACACACACACACACACACTCAAATGGTGTTTGTTAGAAAAAAAATAGATGTTAGGGTGTGGACAGATGTCTCAGTAGTTAAGAACACAAACAACTCTTCCAGAGAGTTCAGTTCTGAGCCCCAGTATCAGGTGGCTCACAGACTCCTGTAATTCCTACTTTAGGGTATGGGACCCTTTTTTCTGGCCTTACAAACATGATTGCAAATAAATAAGTAAATAATAACTTACTTATGAAAGGTAAATTATTTATAAAATATGCATAGTTTTCATCATTGAAGATTATGTTTTACTGTCTACTCATTTAGGGAAAATAAGGCAAACTGAGTTATTCCCTCATTTAACTAACTTAGCTGATGAACAAATTAATATTCAAAGTGCAATGACTCTCCTTAATAAAATGTGATGCAGTGCATAAAGGGTGAATGGGATTAGTCTTCTTCTCCTTCCTTCCTTCCTTCCTTCCTTCCGTCATTTCTTTCTTTCTTCCTTTCATCCTTTCTTTCTTTCTTTCTTTCTTTCTTTCTTTCTTTCTTTCTTTCTTCCTTTCTTTCTTTCTTTCTTTCTTTCTTTCTTCCTTTCATCCTTTCTTTCTTTCTTTCTTTCTTTCTTTCTTTCTTTCTTTCTTTCTTTGTGGTGTTCATACAGGGTTTCTTTGTGTAACAGTCCTAGCTGTTCTGGAAATGGTAGACCAGGCTAGACTTGAACTCACAGAGATCCGCCTGGCTCTGCCTCCCCAAGTGCTGGAATTAAAGGTGTGTGCTACCACTGCCCAGCTGTGATTAGCCTTTTTTCATCCACAGTTTTACATTTGACCAATTACCAGGATCACAAGAGAAAATATAAAACTAGAGCGTTCCCTGACTGTTCAAGCTCACGAGGATGGAGAAGCAGGCTCTAAACAGTGCTGTTCTCACAGGGGTGGTGCTACACCATTGGTGTCTGGGCCTGTGGGCAGTAGCCCACACAATGACATGGTTTATTTCTCACAGGATTTCTGAAACCAGAATTCTAGAGAGAGCTAGAAATCTGAGCAGTGCCATTCTGCTTTTCAGCCTGGCATCAAGTCCCCTGGAGCTGGAATTACAGGTAACTGTGAACTGCCCAACATGGGTGCTAGGAACTGAACTCAGGACCCATGTGGAGTTGCAAGCACTCTTAACCACTGAGTAATTTCTCCAACTCCTTTTAGGAATTTTGGAGACATAGTTTCACCATTTAGCTCTGGCAAGTCTCAATTCATAGTTTCCTGCCTCGACCTCCCCAGTGCTTGGATTCCAGTCACCCACCTTCTAAAGGGTCACTTCAGAAAAAGAATCTCCATGGGTTTTTCTTGGACTGGGTCACAGCCTTTGACACTCCTTTTTCATTCTGTGTTTAGACATTGGTTAACTATTCTCTAGTGATTTACCGTAACGGACTACATTGTAGACACCTTCAGGGTAAGGACCCCGCCCCAGAATTTAATAACTGGCTTGGCAGCATAGCTGTCTCCTTTGGAGAAAGCAGCCAGTCTAGTAAAGGAGGCTGAAGCAAAATTTTTCAGGGAAAAAAAAAGATAATTGTTGTGAGAATTAGAAATAAAGTTTTATTTATCCATGGCTAGTGATCACTTTTTCTTGCTTTTCGACAGGTGATGTGAAGAAGTGCTTTCCCCGGGTTAGAATTTCTTTGCTTTATCCTTGCGAAGCCAAAAGAGCTCTTCTAAGATCAAACCATGCAGGTGCAGGGCCTCTAAAGATCCTTTTTGTATCAAGGACAGGAGACAAGCCCAGACATGAAGTTCTTGTTTACAAATGTCTGAATCAGCTTTCTTTCATTTAATGACGCGTGTGACAGGCGTGTTTGTGACAGGCGTGTTTGTGACAGGCGTGTTTGTGACAGGCGTGTTTGCGAGGCCAGTGCGGCGCTATGTTAGACTTCTAACCTGACATTCCATTTACCTTTAAATTACCCCCTGAGATGTATTTTTTTTTTTTAATATCAAGATTAGCAAACCTCCCTCTCTGGTCTTTAAAGCCAGAACTCCTGAGGGTTCTGCCAAGATTTTATCTACAACACCATCAGACCTGTTCTCAGCGTAATTTCCTTGAGCAAACTTTTCTTAGGGTCACTCAAAATCGAGAAGCCTGAAGAACAATTGAAATCTCTAAGCAAACTTCTGGTTAGGATTCTCTTGTTCAGCCGCAGCTGATCCAAGGTCTTGATTTTAACTACTGACATTGTGTTCGACAATTACATCAACAGAGGAAAAAGGCTAGCTGAGAAAGTCTGTGGAACACACTGCTGGCTTTAGCATTCTCTCTTCCTCCATCTAATTTTCTTCCTCACCTGGAAACAAAACCGTCAAGAGTCTTGTGAGAGTTTGGGGTTTTAATTAGTTAATTAATTTTAATCTGTTTTCTTTGCAGCAGACTCAGATTCTTTGGGATTTTGTTCTCTAAATAGAAATTAGAAAGAAAGAAGTCTGGAGTTCTGAACTTCTGAGACTGTGTCCCTGAAGCAGACTAAAGGTTGTAGCCGCAGGGGTCGCTGGGCTAACTTGTCTTCGGAAAGCATGCTCCCTCCTTCATTTATTCGCTCAATAAACATGCATTATGCCAGTTCTCTGCCAAGTTCTGGAGCAGACCTGAAACATGGAAATGATTAACAAGTAATGCTAACCTTGAAGGAATTCAGTTGGAGAAACAGGCAGGCGAATGATTGTTATGGAGCGAGATAAACACCGCAGATGGGAAGGACTTGAAGTCTCATCCCTTGGCTTCTGGCTGCATGAACAAGGAAAGGACACGCTAAAACGGCAAGCTGAGGGGAGAACACTTCCCAAGGCCGTTTACTGAGACCACATTTCAGCCGGCTTGAGCTCTCTATGAGAAGCCCCCTTCCACTCCCACGCCCAAAAAAAGCCAGAAGACTGGCTGGCGTGAAGCATGAACGGTGGCCTCCAGAGGACAGTGTGCATCCACAGAGGTTAAAACTCTGAGCCTAGAAACAGCGGTTCTTGAGAACAGGCCCCCGGGAAGGTGTACAGACATCACTAGCAAAAGGCACAGAGGAAGCCTGTTCTGAAGAGGCTCGGATAGAGGAGCAGGACCAGAGAGGGAGCCCTGGGCCAAATGGGTGCCATGGCTGCCCTGTTGACATAGCTCCAAACCCTTCTACCTTGGCTGCATCGTTGAAAGTACAGGTCACAGGAACTTAAAGACTAAGCTTCAAGACAAGGTCGTCTGCAAGGAATTCAACTCCTTCCTTGGTTGTCACACTGATGGAATTTCTATTTTTAAAAAACATCGTGTAACAAGACTCTGAGTGTGGATCTTGGGGTGGGACACGCAGGATGAACAGCATATAACCCCCACCCGACCCCAGCTGCTGCCGCCGAATGTTTGCACGTTTCTATTAATGATGAGAGGGATCCATCTGCGTGTGCTTTGCACCTGGCGTCCCTAAATATGAACGACAAGGGAACTATTTCAAGATGATTTCTACCCAAGCACCTGAATACTTAAATAAAAATACATTTATTGCCACTACAACTCGAGGCCTTGAGGACTCTTCCCTCTGATTCTGTCCTTTGTGAAAACCTCTAGTCGCAGCACACACCTAAGTTCTTTCCAGAGAGTAGCCCGGAATTATAGCCAGCTCAGTAGAGCGACATATCTTAGGAGTCAGCTTTTCTGGTGTTTGGCGTGTGTGTGTGTGTGTGTGTGTGTGTGTGTGTGTGTGTGTGTGTAAGTTTTCTTATTTTGATTGACAGTTCATAGTTGCACCAACGAACATTCTGGGTCACACAAACAGATGGCT
This sequence comes from Dicrostonyx torquatus, assembly GCA_028555095.1. Taxonomy (NCBI): domain Eukaryota; kingdom Metazoa; phylum Chordata; class Mammalia; order Rodentia; family Cricetidae; genus Dicrostonyx; species Dicrostonyx torquatus. The sequence goes on from JAQHUG010000144.1 coordinate 946,992, forward strand.
TCTCAGATGCACCTGTTAGAAAATCTAAAGTGACCAAGACCTGCATTATTTGGTGGGAGCTGGTTTAGTTCATTTATTCCTTGATACTTTTTTGCTTTCTTTTTTTTTTTTTTTTGTGCTGTTGACAAGTGTAGTCCCCAAATTTGAAATCATCAAAAATTCATTTTATTAAAAATAAACTGCTGTTCCTGACAATCTTCCTTTAATTTAGACTCCAGTTGCAGTGTTGCAATGACTACTTTATTCAGATTCCAGTTTGAATAAACTATCTTTGATAATTAGACATTGGAAGGTTGAGAACAGGTTGGAAGTCAGACTTTGGGGTCAAGGCTGAAAAAAGCCCTTGTTTGATCACTCAAAAAAAAAATAGTTAAAGTAAGGAGACATCATGCATGATGTGAAATCCACAAAGAAACAATAAAAGTTTTAAAAAATGTAGTATGGAGGTTTCAAATAGTTATTGATTATACTAATCTCATCTTTCTGGTACATCTGCAAAGTCCAGTCCATTTGATAGCTAGTTCATTAGTGTAAACAAAGGTACTGTGGTACGGTGCCTTAGAGAAGATGGCCCTGCATCCAGTGGCCCCTGCTTATGGATCTTTTCTGCCAACCTTTCAGGAATTATCTCCTGCAATGTCCTCTCCTGCGGTCAAAACTGGCTTGTGGTTGTGTCCACACTCCACCTTAGTGGCATGGGAAAGAGTAGATGTTCCGGAGTAGGTGACTTGTCTATGAAGTCAGTGTCCCAAAAGCTGGGACATTGGTCCCTATTTAGTCACATGGCTATGTGTCTGGCGATGAAGGCTCTAACTGAGGTCATATATTCTATTAAAGCAGCAGGACCAGGGAAGAATGGGAGAAGAGACTCTCACCAAACAGGGACTTTCTGATTTGTGTGGAGAGTGCTACCAGATATGGTATTATTCTGAGTTTGGACTTAGTGCATAGAATAATTAAAATACATTAAAGGTAATGTTGCAGAAAATGGGAGCTAGAATGCAGTATGTTCCCAATGGATATTTTTAAAAGACATCGTAACGCAGAAAGACAGCAAGAGGTCCGGAGTTTACGTAAACACACTTGAGTAGGAGGTGGTGTGCTTCAAGACAAATGAAAGTCGTTGATTTACCATGCCTCTCTCAAAATGAAAATAAGGTCACCCTGATTCGGAGCGGCCCTATAGGAAAGGGAACGGATCTAATTAGGATTAAGAACATTATCTCTCTCCAAATGTCTGCAAGCACACAATGCTGGTTCTGTCTATGGCTATACCTATAATTTTGTAATATGACTTTTTTTAAAAAAAGAGGATACAATTTGGTAAACTGATAACTAATTTAGATAATGCTAATTGTATTGGGTAGGAAATGATTAGGGAAGTCATCAAAGAAACCTCAAGTGTGCTGTGCACTGAAAACACGAACATCGTGTGACACCCTTATCCCTTCCTAGAATGGAGGTGATTTCTGGACGGCCTGTTTTATATAGCAGCAGGAAGAGACGCTGCTGGAGGCAGAGGGGGAAAGCCGACCGATTACACTGACTTGGGACACACTAGATTCACTTTTCAATTCCCTTCTGAGTGGTGTGTGTGCACTGTGAGCACATGAGGCAACAATACAGCACCATATTCTGCCTTTAGAATTACAAGCAGTGTTCTGAATTTCCAGTAGAAATTTCTACTTTTTTCCCCAGCAAAATCAAATAGCTCAGACATTAAGTAAATCCTCTTGATTCTATCTAGCCAGCAACTTTTAGAGGATTTGTCAACATTTGTTTCCTATTTGAGGTACGCACAGTAGATGGCTTGTTTTAGGTATCAACGTGACTGGATTAGAGGATACCAAGACAGCTAGCAGAACATTTGTTTGGCATCAGAACTCCAGGGTTTTCAAGCTTTGGACTTCAGATCTCTTCCAGGCCTGCCCAGCTCTTATGCTTCTAGTTGTAAAGTGAGAATTATGCTGTATGCTTTCTGCCTCTGGGTTCTTTGGGTCTTGGATAAATCTCTCTATTTCTCTAGCCTACAGTTAATCTATTATACACTTTGTGAACCTATCAATTGTGTGAACCAATTATTGTTTTTAAAAAATCCCTTGTTATTTATCTTCCATCTATTTATCACATATATATAAACATATATATGTATATATATATAAATATATCTGTCTATTTAATGATAATTTCCACTGTCTCATCTTTCATAATATGCAAAGTATAAATAAATATATATGTATGTATGTGTATATGCATCTTGTTGATTTTGTCTCTCTAAAAAACCTAATACAGTGTGTGAATCTCTATAACTATGGTATTATTTTAGTTCCATTTCTGTGGCTGTGATTTAAAAAAAAATCTCAGACAGAAAGCATCTTAGGGGAGAAAGGGACTTATTCTAGCTTACAATTACAGGTTAACAGTCCATCACTGCAGGGAAGTCAAGGCAGGAATTTCAAACAGCTACTCACATCACAGTCAAGAGCAGCGAGATATGGATACACATATGCTTATTCGCGTGTGCAACTTGACTCTTCTGCTTTTCCATCATTCAGGAACCCTGCCTGGAAATGCTGCCCCCCACAGTAGGCTGCCTCATCCCACCAGACACCCCCGAAGACAGGCCCACAGGCCCCCCACTTTATGTACCCTACTCTACCCAGGTGATTCTAGATTATGTCATGCTGACACTTAAAAACTAATCACAGGTATTTGCTTCATAACATTTCCAGTGTTTTTCTTTAATAATCTTGTTTTCCACATCATGTGATGATGGCCAAAGGAACTGGCCCAAGCATTTACCAGAACAAAAGTCATGTCCCTTTAAGGACCAACAAGCACCCTTAGGCTTCTGAAGCTCCTGTCAGCAGCCCCTCTGAGCTAGCCATCTCTGTCCTTCCTTTCTCCACACTGATCTTGTCTCTACATTTTCTTTTTTTGGCTTTATTTTGTGGTGCGTGAAAGTATTTCTTTGGACCACATCTCCAGATCTTCCTTGCCTTCTAGCTAAACTTGGCCACTCTAGAAGAAAAAGAAGGTGAGAAAAAAGTTTTGATACAGGCCTTCTGGCTCTTCCTTTCCAAGCTCTGCCGCAGGCAACAGCTGGCTCTCTCTATAACCTCACTGTGGGACTGTTTTCTGTTGCTCCATGTCTTGTTATGTCTACTAACCTGATTTCTTTTCTTTGACTCTTCATCCCAGTGTTGTAATCACTTCACACAGAACCTCATATGCTGCTTGATCACTTAATCTAGCTCACACCTGTACAAAAGAGACTTCCCTGGAAGTTCCTTCCTCGTACTCATCTGGGGTGAATTCTGTTTCCTAACATGACTGTGACCGAGGAGCTAGCTGGCAAAAAAAGAGTTGTCTGTAGACTCCCGATCTTCATTTTTCTGTCTCATGAACTCTAAGTCAGTGGAGTGACGACCCATCACTGGTGTCAGAGGCATTAAAGACATTAATTTCTGATAATGGTCAATCTTGCTCAAGCTTTTAGCTTCATTGAATACTTGTCCCTGAAATCTTCCCATTCCCTGGTTTCCTGGACACCACACCTGGACTCCAGACTTTTCTGGTACCTTGGTAACCAAACTTTCCCAGTGTCCTTGGATGTATCCTTTCTGTCTCAGAACCCAAATCTCTCTTATCCAAACCTGCTTGCTGCTTCTCCATAAGCACTTAGCTGGCCTTCACTGTGAATCTCCATTGCAGCTCAGGGGAGCCACAGGTGCAAATTCTAGGCCTGGTCCTCGAGGTCTTACCATCAGCATCATGCATGTTCCTTCTCTCTACATGATAGAGATGCTCATGCGGACCTTAAGACACAAGCTCGGAGGTATAGAGCAGCCGCAAAGCGAGAGAAGAGCCACTCACCAGAACACACACTTGGGTTTGGGATTAGGAAGAATCAGCTACAGCGTTTGAGCCACTAGATTTTTGGGTTTGTTTGTTACAGCAGATGGCATCAACTCAACAAAATCACTCTACAGCTTCCAGTCCCGTTAGCAGCAAGTGACCAGGGCTTAGTCCTTGGCTTTCTTCTTCTGTATTCTCTGTGACCTTGCCCAGCCACAAACCCAGTAGATTTAAATCCAAATGGTGTTTAACATCATCTCTAGTTTTTGTAAACCAAATTCTTCTATTTGTTCAGTATAAAAATTACTCTTGGACATTGCAACTCATCCGCTGTTAAATTCCATGAGCTCAGCCTTCTCAAGACCCAAACAGCTTTCCCTTCTTAGAACTCACATGGTCGTCCTGGCCATAGATCTGCACCTGGAATGCATTGGCTTTCTGGCTCCTGTATTGGCTGTTTTCACTTGAATTCTAGTATAGCCAACAACATCAGATCATGCCACTCTTCTGCTCCAACCCTGTATAGCTCTGTGTTCCACTCAGAAGGAACATGGAGCTCCATAAGGACCAGACACAGCTCTCAGCCTTGGTGCTTGTCACACAGGCCTGTTGAATGCCCCTCTGTACATCCCCATCTCGGGACCTCTTTCCTTCCTCCCTCTTTTCCACTACAGTCTCAGGATCTTCACGTGCTCATTGCATAAGCAACCTTAGCAGTAGATTTCCCAGTCCATCCATTTAGACCGCAACCCTCTCCACATAGCCACCTCTCCACTTTCCTTCATTCTTTCTCCAGGTATAACCATCATACATGATTTATTTGATAAAATTGTCTTCTTCTCTTGTAGGAATTTAGCTCAGTGTATGCAGATATTTTTTCTTATTTTATTTATTGCTACATTTCAGCACTGTGAGCAAGGCCTGACCAACTCAAGAAAGTGGATTTTGGTCCTGGCATGGTAACCTATACCTTTAATCCAGCACTCAGGAAGAAGAGGCTGGCAAATCTCTGTGGGTCTGAAGCCAACCTGGTATGCAGATAATTCCCAGGACAGCCAGAGGGACCCTGTCTTAGAGCGGGGCAAGGCATTTGCAGATTGAATGACTGAGTGAATTTTCTCTCCTTTTTTTCTAGCCAGGAAATTTTAGATTTTAAAGAGCTATCTATAAAGCAAACCCAAGAATCAACACAGAGGAGACGTGAGCCTCCTGAAGAAATCCAAGGGTGAAAAGACCCAGAGAAAGGACAACAGTCTAACGGGGCCGTGCTCCCTTCAGCCTCATGGGGTTAGTCAGGAGTAGCATCCCTCAGCATCTGTTAGCTGAAAGCATCAAGAAGCCTGTCACCAGGCACCAAGACATGGTGCTTAAGCACTGGGAGGGATGTAGACCCAAACCCCCAGGAGCTGCAGTCCAAAGCAGGCCACAGAGACCCAGACTTCTCCAGGCTGTCCTTTGCACGGGGACTTGGCCATGCTGGTCCTGCAGAATGTGCTCGTTCTTTCTCCTGCCAGTCAGCACATTACTGTCCTGCAAAGACCTGCCCTTTGGATCACAGAGGCTTGCACACTCACCCCGTTACCAACCAGCACTTCCACAGTCCTCAGACTGACCCCGTCCCATTAGCGATGCCGACAGAGCCATTGATGGGTCTCCTCTGACCAGCGTCTAAGACCAATCAGCCAGCTCTTCAGGCTAATGTTGCTAAGCTTAATGTGTTAAACCAGATGTCTTGTCTCCTATAATATTATTAAATGGCTGTATTTTTTGAGACAGGGTCTCATTTCCCAGGCTAGCCTCAAACTATCTATATGGTTGAGAATAGCTCTGAACTTCTGATCCTCCCGTCTCTGCCTCCCAAGCCCTGAAATTATAGGTATGTGCCACCATAAACAATTTATATAGTGCTGGGGATTGAACCCAGACTTCATTCGTGTTAGGCAAGTGCTCTATCAGCTGAGCTCCATCCCCAGTCCACAGATGAGTGTAAATTTAATAAATGTATATATGTCCACACTTTTCTTTATAAAAAGACCATTGAGTCAGTTTACATAATTTACAAAAATCCAAGAAAAGGTTAAAGAAGAAAAGAGTGGAAGAGGAATAAAAAAACAGGAGGCATGGAAGGATGGCGTATAGGTGGTTTCAAAGGTGTAGATGGTTAAGAGACGGCTGTGTGAGTGACAGTTGTTTCTCCTGGGTAAAGGCCGGCAGAAGCCGAATGCATGAACAGAAACCTCCATACGTGCAGCACTCATCACCCAGTTCAGAGCCAGAGCAGCTCCTGTTTCTCAGTGAACTTGGAAATCAGTCTGCATCTACCTAATCACCCTGTCATCAGCAGCCTTTTGTGACACACAGAGCCATTTAGACATTATAAACAGCCCAAAGTGCAGATGTCACTCACCTGTGGCCTCCGTGTGAAATAACGACTCCAGCTATGAGGCACAAGGCAACATCTCGTACTGAAAAACCACGAGAGATTAAGCACAGATTTGGCTTGGCCTCTGAAAAATGATGTCAAGTGATGTTGTGGGGGGTAATTATTGTGAAGACTTAATTCCTGTGTCATCAGGTATTTGTAGATGTACGAAGCATTCTCCTGATTAAACAGCATTCAAGGTGACTACATATTCCCTGTGATTGACAGTTTACAGCTCAGACAGACTAAAAAAGATTAGAAACATTAGAAAGTGGCAGTGACTTCTTCCCCTCGGGATACTTCCGCCCCGTGAGGAAACCGGTTGAGAGCTCTAATGTTGCTCACAGGTAAATTCTCAAGTGTCTGCCTGCAGCAATCCTTCCCCGGTAAGGGATGCAAATCCTGTTACGCATCTTTTTCATCTTGGTGAGGTTCCAGTGGCTTGGAAAGTCAGATAGAAGGTAAAGCAAATATAGCTTCCTTGAGACTTAACTACCCCGAGACAAGCCCAACTTCCAAGGGCAGAAAATGTCTCAAAGCTGTTAGCCAAGATCAATTTGTTTTATATCTGATACACTCTCTTTCAGAAATGGAGCCAAGGTTATCCAAAATTCGGTTATTCATAATTTCAGGTAACCAACTTTGCTTCTCCGTGAAATTTGCCCTGTAGCTAGCTGATCCTTGGCTGATTTACATGGTTTCTAATTATATACCGAGGGATGCCTTGCCTCAGCCCCACTTTTTCCATTTTTTCTAGAAAATTCAGAGAGTTCTTAACATAATCTCTTCTTTAAGTTAATACTACTGCTTCCTACAAAGATAGAATCATAAGACCTTATAGTTCTTTTAGCTAATGTAAAAAAGTATTTTTCCCACCCCTTCTTCTATCTCAAAGCAGCAATAGCATCCAGGTACAAAGTTGTCCATGGAGTTGCTAGATGAAGGGCTTCCATTTGCCAAAGATCCATAAGACACTTTATCATCTACTGTATGAAAATCTTATAACAGTGCACAGTGTAGACGAGACAAGCAGAACGGCTTCTGTGTCACAGCTGAAGCAAACAAGTCACAAGGCTGGAATAGCTTGCCCAAATCTCCAGACTTCTGAGGACCTGAGTGAAGACAAACCTTCTAACCTGCTGTTTCCCGGTCTAAATATCCTACCAAGAGTCTCCTAGAACCTACTGTCCCGGAGTGAGGGACACACGTGACTTCTGTGAGTTTTGCCCCTCGAGGCCAGACAACCATCACTAGGGCTCCCAGCTGTGTTTTCACTAACTAGGGAGACTATTTTGCATAATTAGGAACACAAGCTTTGCCCTCTAACATACCAGGGCAAACCTTGGTAACTGCTTACTAATTGTAAATGAAATAGGTAAGAAAGGGAAGACACCGCCCACGTTGTATCTGGCTCATGGTACACCCTCCATGAATTCTTGTCATTGCTATTATTATTTCTAGACAAACTCCAGAGCCGCGCGGCTGTACCTGCCGACATGTCCACGTCTCCACACCAGCTGTCTCCTTGGGCTCCAGCCAACCTGGCTCGTGGCCCCAATACTGGGCTGAAACTAATGGTCTCCTGTCAATAAATTCCTCCTTCCCACCAATCCAGAACTCTCTCCACTGGACAGCCTTCAAGTTTGGCATGAGTACAGCTCACCCTGGTGGCTTTCTCTTCTGAGAGGAGTTCTTCCCATCCCGCCCTTTCAAGTTTTGCCTGGCCCTGCGAATGAGTCTTAGACTTAGGTCTAAGGATTGTGGTCTTATTTCTCATCCAGGTGTCTCCAGTGTATCTGCAAGGTCTTCCAGAGGAGCAGGGAATGGGTTTAGTCTCTTGAGCCTTGTGAGGAGCCATAGGATATCAGGAAACAAGCCACAAAACAAATGTCTAATCATTTGTTTGCCTCTACAGGGGGATGCATCTGTAGATTCCCCAGGGGTTCATTTCTCTCAGGCAGGCGTCTGACCCGGCGATCACCTCCCTAACCCTTAGCATTCTCTCTGTCCCCAATCCCATCTAGAGCCTCACTGAAACAGCAAGAAACTCAAACTCAGATAGCTGAGCCAGCCCCACAGCACCCTGGAACAAATGAGGCTTGGGTGTCCTGCTTGGATCACCCTCTGCGTATGGCCACACATATAGCCACAACTCTTACAATTTGTTCTATGCGATCCTAGGGTTCTGAGACCCTCTCCAAAAGCTCAGAAAATATCTCCCTTCCCCGTTCTTGTAGTCTCCTTCCTAGACAGATGCCATGGTGAGTCTCACAGCCTCCGTACTGCTCCTCCACAGAGATTAGGGGTGCTGCCATGCTCCCCCAATCCAGGGTATCCTGGATACCTTGCTGTATTAACATGGATACAGAAAAAAATTGAGGCTATTGATGCAAAGTGATTCTAACAAGGAAGAAATTTGGGATCAAAGGGTGGGAACTCTAGAGCCTCCTTCTGCTTCTCCAGTCTGGGCCTGGAGAGACCCTAAGTGAGGTATAGACAAGCATGTCAGTGCCCTTTCGCAGAGAAAATAGGAAATGAATTCCAAACAATACTGGAAACAGCTGACCCTTTTAGCACGAAGCTTAAATATGCTAACGCTCAGCCAAGGCAGCATGTGCAGAGTAAATATTTTAATCCTTAATTAATCACTTTGGTTAGATTGGTAAAACAGAAGTCTAATGAAAATAATTTGAAATTTCCTTCATGAATAATTGCCTTGTTCGGGGAATTGTGGGAAGAGCCAACGGACTGACCTTCCCTCCTCACTCAGCTGTACTGCTCGGAGACTTAATTTGTGTCCTTCAACCCCTTCCAGTCACCGTTATGAGATTAGAAATACCTTCTGTGCAGTTTAGCAGCAACGATGCAGTGTGACAGTTGAGTCGGCGAGAGGGAAAGGACGCAGGACTCCCAGCTGACTGGCTGTGGAGCCTGGTGGTGACTGGTGTTTGTGTGGGGGGAGCATCTTCGTGACCCTGCGATCTTTCATTAGGCTGTGAGCAAGATGAATTGCTGCAGGTGATTGAATTGCTCCTGTTCCCTTTTTTCTCTTTCTTTTTTTTAATTAGAAACTTGAATAATAAGGTGCCCAGGGTTTAGGCATTTACAAAGGGGAGAAAGAACTTTCCAGCTCTAAGTGCTGAGTGCTACCTTGATTAGCAGTATGCCGCCAGATTTAATTACTTCTTTGAGTAAATCAAATCTTTCTCGGAGGGCAATGTTTCCTAGTGTGTAGAGACCAAAGGTTAAGTCACCTTACTGGTTACCTATTCAGACGTGTTGGAACCTGTTAGAGCTGAGCCCGGAGTGCGCTCTACTCCACACCCCTTGCCCGTTCTCCTGGTCTTGCTCCCACCGCCCCCCAGTCCTCTTCAGCCATGAATGCATTGCTTATCTGGTTGGAATGTCACTGGGAGTGATGGCTGGCACTTGGCCATGTGGCTGGTGCACACTGGCTCACACTGCCATCACTGCTAAAAATTGCCTGGTCCACCAGTCAGTTTGGCCGGTTCTGTGGACTGTCAGAGTCCACCTGGTGGACCATCTGCCACCTCCCCCTGGAGGTTCCTTCTCTCTTTTGTTTTCCAGTCTGGTCCTCTTTCTCAATCTTGCTTTTCTATTTGGGAGATTCGAATATTTGGGGGAATTTTGCTTTTGCTTCTTAGCCATCAGAAGGGCAGGATGTTCTCGGGTTTCTGGAATGCACTTGGATAATCGTACCTTAACTCTTGCTATCCTGAATTTATCTTGTACAGTGGCCAATAACTTGCTTAAAAAGCTTGCTTATAAGGCAGAAAAATACCTCTCAAATAGAAAGCATAAAGATAAACAACATGTAACCCAGGTGCTAATTGAATGAAAATCTGGATCAGATTTGGTGTCTCTATTCACAAATGGAATTAAGCACATTCCATGCCAAAAGGGCTATGGAAGTCCTCCATCTCACAGGACCAGAGGCATGCAGAATCGGAAGTCAAAGCAATGGTTCCTGATCACTTTCTACTACTGTGAATGTGCGGAAGGGTAACTGTGCACCCAACAGTATATTATGTAGGCAAACATGAGTAGCTGAATGTATTATTATTGTAATGATCATTTTTAATGGTAAATTAGTATATTCAGTAGAGATGAAAGTATGAAAGTTCCTCAAAAATTAAAATACAGCTATTCATGATCTAGCAATTCTACTTGTGGAGATAGGTATGTATATATGTGTGTGTGTGTGTGTGTGTGTGTGTGTGTGTGTATACAGATAGATAGATAGATTTATACGGAGGAAATGATACGTATAAGGAATATTTGCATGCCCATGTCCATATTCAATGCAATACTATTCACAGTAACCAAGCAATGTAAATGACCTTAGTGCCTTTGAACCGATGAGTGGATGAAGAAAGCACAAACCCAATGGAAGAATATTCCACCTTAAGGAGAATGAAATCCTGTCATTTCCTACATGAATGGGATTAGGAATCACTGTGTTAAGTGAAATAAGCTAGGAACAAAAAGACAAGCGCTTCATTTGCTCATCCATGAGTGGAGTCTGGAAAGGCGGAACTCATGAAGGGTGACACCAGAATGGCAGTGAGCAGAGGTGGGAGAGCACAGAGGGAGGGGAGGGGAGGAAGGGACCGACAGCTGGCACTCAGCTACCCTTTGAAAGAGGTGCAAAGTTCTGGTATGCTCCGCAGCACAGCGAAGTGACCGGACACAGCAATCATGTGCTCCATGTTTCAAGCAATTAGAAAAAAGGATTTAAAATAGTTCCATGTTTAAAAAAAAATGCTAGTTGTTTAAGGAAACAACTTGAAACTGATTTAAACGTTGTCAAAAGCATACATTTATAAATTCTCATGAGATGTCTCATTAATATATACAACTTTTTATGTTTTAGTTAAGATGAACCAAATTAACAACGGTTAAAAAGTAACTTTAGGGGAATCACAGTGCCCACACTGTCACACCTCTGGAACAAAGGGTCAAGTTCAAAGGCTGTGGGAGTCCCTTTCCACTGCTGTACAGAGTATCTCGAAGAAGCAATTCTGGTTTGTCTGGACTTGCAGTTCCTGGGTTTCAGTCCATGGCCTCTGTACTCTGTCACTGTTGGCCTGAAGGGAAGCAAATACCAGGGCAAAGAAAGGGTGCTGTGTGGGGATCTCTGCCAGCACGGAGGCAAGAAGAAGATCTGGTTCAACAGGCTTAGTAGCCAGTGTTGGTTCAAACTTCCAGAGTCTGGGCAGTTTATTTTAGGCAAATGTAAATACAGTACAATTTGGGGGGAAAGTTTCCTAGTGTAACACAAGGCCATGTGTACAAGGAAGGCATCATTCCATCAAAAGTGCATGTCACTTCTTCCCTGAAGACAGGTTCTAGAGATAGGCTACTACGTGTGTCATCTTTACACAGGTCGGGGGATGGGGTCTGGTGTGATCTCAGTCACACAGACACTGAAGAGGTCACCTCCTGATTGTGAGAACTTGGGGGTTCAGGTATAGTCTGGCCCTACAGACAGCACAGGGGTACCTAGGCTATTAACCACCTCCAGTGCCAGTCTTCTGAGTAGAAAATGACTTTTTCCTAAAAAGATGGCCCTTCACGTTTGGCATTCCTGGCTTCCCTGGCGCTATTTGTGAACACAAGGACCTTTGTGCTCACAACAGCACTGGGCCAGAGAGGTTTTCTCCTGGCCGGTAGAAAAAGAAAGACACGGGATGGGGCCAGAGCAAGAAGCACAGGTCCCTCCAGCCCAGGCTTCTAATTTTGATACCATCAAAGTATGAATCTATCAGTGGGTTAATTCATTCATAAAATCAGATCCCTGATCCAATCGGGGCAACGAGACCTTTATCACGTGAGCATTCAGAAGACTTTTCAGGCTCAAATCAAAGTTTGACCCAAGGAGAAATGCCGAGAGCTACTGGGCTCCGATGTCTCAATCAGTTTTCCCAGGCTGGGTCCTGTTGATGACAGCACGTTCTGCCCTTCCCTTCAAAGTGTTCAAGTTTATGTTTTCATTCGTTCAGAAATGTTGATTGAACACCTACCTGATACTTAGAGTTGAACCGAGTACTGCCCTAATTAAACTTAACCCCTAACCCTATTTTACTTTTCCTTGACACAACAATTTAATTGTTTTCTGCACCTTGTTCAGTTGTCATGCTCCCTACCATTCAGTGCACGATCATTTGGCCAGTCAGGTCTTTCTTTTTTTTCTCCGCTTTGCTTTTGAGACAGTCTTGCATATCTCAGGTTGGCCTCAAACTCGTTGTGTAGCTAAGGCCGGCTTTGAATTTCAGATTTCCCTGCCTTCATCTCAACTAGAAAAGGTTTACTAGACCCTGTAGCTCTTCATACATGTTCATACAGGTTCATGAGTGACTTGTTGAAGGGCACAGCTAATCGTGCAGGAGTCTAGACTAGAAAGCTGGCTTCTGGTGCTATGACTTTTAGCCTGAACAACTCATGGTTCTTTTGCACTGATTACTTCTGCTATCCAGAGAAAAACTAAATTATTAAATTAAAAAGTTAAGTCAAATTCACTTTAAGCAGTGGGTAAAATATCACGAAGATTCAAACTACTTAACAATAATAAAAGCTGCACGGAGCTTTCTGGTTTCATCTTCCTGCATGTGGGACTTTTCACAGTTGTTTTTCTTGGGTTAGTCTAGGCAGCAGCCCAGTATTTGTCCATCACGAACACTGGACAGTGTCCAGTCTGCCCCATCTCTCCCCTTACCTTGCTTTAATTACTTCTTGGTGGTTCTTCGTCAGCCGACCTTGCACACAGAAGCTGAATTCCTGGCCCAGGGCCAGGGCTGCTTCTCAGACTAAGTGAAACCCTGAGTCTGAATTTGGAGGCCAAGAGCTAAGTTCCCTCTTGCTTCCACACCAGCCTTTCCCAATGACAAGTCCCTGAGGTACATAGACCTTCATCCTTTAACGCAACTGCCTAGCTTCTAGAAGACAACTGGTTAAGCCTAAAGTAAACTGGATTACTTTTTTGGGGGCAGACATCTCATTCACAGAATATTTTGTTTCTTTATTCAACTGTTCCAGCAGCTTCTATTGATTTGCTTGTTTTTTATTTTTAATCAGAGTAACCAATGAGTTTTTTGTTAATAGATAACCATAAATTCTTAAAATAAACGTGTAAAAGTTCAAGCAGTTTAGGTCTGTGAAATTGGGTCGCAGCTATCAACATGCACGGAACCTAGTACTTAATGCAAGCACTCGCTTTGCTTTGGGAGACTGAGAGACAGATGAAGGAGACGCAAGCTGCTGAAGCCGGGATGTGAGGACTAGGTGGAATGTCGGTTGTTTGGAGGCACTGAAAGACCACACACTTCCTGGAATGAAGAGTCCTCGCAGTACGATCATTCTGGAAAACGTTAGAAGCGAGCTGTTTATGCTCAGGTGCTGGCCTTTGGAAGGTCTTCAGATGCAACCCCACTGATGTCACAGAGCTCCTAAGATAATCATTTCACTCAGGAATGTCGGAGGAAAAAGAGAAAAGTGATTCCCGTGAGATTGCCCCACCTTACATGCAAAGTGGGCTCACGGGACAGATGGGTCGGCACTCAACGTGAATGAGGACAGGGAAACAAACCAAGCTTAGGCAAGCACAGAGTCCACCAGCTCCAGGAGGGAGAGGCTGCGGGATTACCCTCAGGGATTCAGAGGGTGCCCACTTGAGGTAGATGGTTTGATCAGATGGCTTTGAAGACTCATGTAACCAGAAGATTTGATTCCCAAAATACCTTTGCTTTTCTTACCATCGCTACACTGGCTCATTAGCTTTCTTGAAGGCAATGGGAAGCCCAGAACAGGCAACTGCTTCTACAAGTTGCTATCAGAGACAGGGAAGAAACCCACAATTGCAGCCTTCCTCTTTTGTTGAGGCTCCATCCCCTAGTTAGGAGCAACTAACCTGGGAGAGAGACTCCATTAGGTATCAGCAGTTGTCTGTCATGGATACACTGAAGCAAAACCTTATTTCCTCTCACGCTGTGTGATCAGGAAGTTTGGTGCTCAGACTTCCCAGGTTAGAGTCTCAGGGCCATATTCAGAGAAGCCTATCCTAGAACTCAAAGTGAGGAGAAGACTAACGGCCACCTCGTAAGATTACTGAGAAGTAAATAGCCTTGTGCGCAGAGCTTAGACCCGTGGCTGGCAGACAGCAAGAGATCAGTGAATAACTCCTGCTGTTGATTCCATGGGTTGGACAGTTTGGCCCCACACTTTCTGGAGAGAAAGTTGGGTGATGTGCAGACGATAGGCAAGGAAACAGTTTTGTGCTGGGGAGAGAGAGTCTTTGAAGGCTAGGAATGGAGGTCGCTGAAGAAGAACGAAGAAGGCAGAAGCAGAGAGTGCAAGAAACTGGCATTCCTGACTGTAGCCCGCCTGGTACCCGGCTGTCCACTTTCATTAGTAAGACCTAGAGAGAAATTCCTAAGGCCTCACATGCCTGTCAACTCATGAGACTCAAGTACACAGGGACCCACCAGCTGTGCAGATGCTAGGTGCCTCCTTTCCCAGAGAGAAACCAAGATAGACCCCTCACAGCTGCCATGGCTACCAAGACATTATCTACTTCCTGGAAAGTTCACCATGCACTTGAACTCTGATCCTATAAAGACTGGGGGACCCTGGAGGGCCACAAAGGAAGTGATGAGAGCAGCCACCTAGTTTGTCCCTGGGTATCTCCCGCCAGGTTTTCCTGGGTAAGTTCGGGTAGGCCTCGCTGTTTTCGTCTTCCTCATAGCTGAGCCTAGCTTCACCCTGGCACAAAGAAAACTCATTACATGGTGTAAGGGCGAACTTTGATGACCCCTTTATTGACAGTTCTGATAACCCAGGACGTAAGCTTCCTTTTTGCATATTCTATTCACTCCACTCCCTACCTCTCTGTGCTTTAAAATTGATTTGAAACACAGCAAGATCAGAGAAACAAGGGCATTAGATAGTGTCTGCTGAAATGGACTTCTTGTACTCAAAAAAAAAAATGTTCTTAGAAACACACGTGAATTTCTTTGCACTCAAATTAAGGCGGATTAAGGCAGCTAGACAGTTGCTGCCCAGTTCCCTTGGATCATGTGGCCAAGGCTGAAAAGCCTTAAGTTGCTGGCATGAGCCTAAGTCAGCAGCCTGATCTCCAAATTAATTTTTGAATTAGATGATTGTCCCCTCCCCCTTTTCCTTCTAATTGAGACTTCCATTGAAAAGTGCTTAACAACCAGATGGAAGGCCCCAGAACAAAGGGCCGTTGTGAAATAATAAACGGAGGTCATTCGGAACAGTTTTAGGTTAGCACTGGAGATCCAATTAAACCTTTCTTTTAATTATATTTTCAATAACTATAAAAATGGCTTAAAGTAGAGGGGAAACATCGTAGTTAGAAGCTATGGAGTGCTTGGAAACCTCTTAGATCATCCCAGAGTTTGTTTGTGTGAACTTCATATCCTCCCAGGAACTCAGCCCGAAGGCCCCACTGAACCGTCAGGCTTCGCTTTGCAATTAGAATGGTATCTTCTGGACCTAAACAGTGTTCTGACTGACTACTCACTCACAGAATGTTTCCATAAGGTTAAACGATGGCTTTCAAAAATGAAAGAAGATCACACATTTTCTCAAGAGTAAGGCAGATGCAAGTGTTACTCACAAGTCAGTCCAGAAGGAAAGACACATTGAATGTGAACCAACCACATACTAATGCACAGGGCGTGCAAGATCTGTGTGTGAAAACACGTTGCAGTTCAGCACCCAGGAGCTCAGGCAGGAGGCTAGCTGTATTGTGAGACCTCTCAGTGGCAGGAAAAAAAGTGCTAAAGACATAGAATAAAAAACCTTTCCACATGGAAAAGAAATCAACACTGAAAACAAATGAGTGTTTGGAGGTTTCAAGATATCAGAACATCAACTCAGTCAGGAAAGCGGTCCCAAAGCCAGTGTGGTATCGGCTGACGGTGAACTGAGGGAGTTTGTCAGTCAGATTGACTTAAGCCAGCTATTTCATCAGGCCATTAGCAAGACTCTGTAGCATATGACAAGTCTGGACTTTTCTTGCTTTGAAAACCTCTTTATGGGCTTGGAATAGGAGAAGAAATAAGTACAGATAAATATTCATTTTTTTAAAAGTCAAATGTCCTAATTTGTTGCTTACTCTGTGCATGAAGTAATAAAATCCACAGTGAGAAAACAATGGGCAAATCACAATCCTGCATGCTTTTAACTTCAGTTCTAGAAGAAAAAAAATGTATATAATTATCATACTAACTGCCACAGAGTCTATATTAGCAGAGATGATTGGGGATGGCTAGAGAAATTGATCAGTGGTTAAGAGCAGTGTGTTTGTACAGCAGCCATGTTGAACGGCTCACAGCCCTCTGTAATTCCAGCTCCAGGGGATCCCATCGCCCTCTGGAGTTCACCTGCAGTCATATGTAAACAAATTGCTCCATGACTATACACAAAATTAAAAACAAAATAAAATCTCAAAACAAAGAAGAAGGAGGAGGAGGAGGAAGAGATCATTTGTGTCGGTCTTCTGGTGTGGGGAAGTACACTTAGAGAAAGCGATGAGGAACCTGGTGTTTAGGAATGAGAATGAGGACAGATAGAACACAGCAAGAGGTTGTAGAAAACGTGAGAAAGCCGGGCAGTGGTGGCGCACGCCTTTAATCCCAGCACTCGGGAGGCAGAGACAGGCGGATCTTTGTGAGTTCGAGACCAGCCTGGTCTACAAGAGCTAGTTCCAGTGCAGACTCCAAAGCCACAGAGAAACCCTGTCTCGAAAAACCAAAAAAAAAAAAAAAAAAAAGTGAGAAACCAGATGGCCTGTGACAGGTTTCAGATACAAAGTCCCAAACCACAGCGTTCTCTTGGGCGTCAACTGTTCTCCAGTGCATTTTGTCTCTTTAAGGCATTTTCTAGTCTTTCTAAGGAGGTGTTGGAAGGGCTTCCTGTGGCTCATTGAATTACAAAAACACACCTCATATCGACATGGGCTGAAATCATACATTCTAGGCATTTTACTAAAGGAGAGTCACTGGTGAGATGTGCTGGAGAAAAATCTTCAGAACCAGCGATTACGGTTAGAATTGTTACCCAGAACACCCAGGCTGGTTCCGTTGAAGTCCTGCAAAACAACCTTAAAATTGCTTTTATGTAAATGTGTGTGAGAAGGGTCCCACAGGCCATAGTGTGTACATGGAAGTCAATTCTGTCCTTCAAGCATGTGGGTCCTGGGGATCAAACACAGGCCATCAGTTTGGACAGCGAGCCAGCTTTTACCTGCTGAGCCAGGCCCTCTGCCAGAGTCACTTAATGTTGGGGATTTTGTTGGGGATTTGGGTTTTTTATTTTTGTTTTGTTTTTTGAGGCAGGGTTTCTCTGTGCGGTCATATCTGTCCTAGAATTCGCTCTGTAGATCAGGCTGGCCTCATACTCATAGTGATCCACCTGCCTCTGTCTCCTGAGTTCCAGGATTAAAGTCATGCACCACCACTGCCCAGCTTAATATTGGTTTTTAAAATGTTGACTACAAACTCCTTGATGATTAACTTGTGCTCAAACATCAGAGCCTTACTGATGAACAGTATTGAAATTCTCTTTGTTGGTCCAATTATAGAAATGATAGGAAAGTAGACACTGGCTCTAAATGAGTTCCTTACTGCTTGGAAATTCCTTCATTTAAAAAAACAACAACAACAAAACACTTATTGTAGGCCTGCAGATGTGTAATAACTCATTTGGTAGAGTACTTGCCTAGTGTGCACACGCCCTAGGTTCGATGCCCAGTACCTCATAAACCAGGTCTGGCGAACACCTACAATCCCAGTACCTGAGAACCAGAAAGAGGAAGATCAGAAATTCAAAGTTATCTTCTTCAGCTACAGAGCAAGTTCAAGGCCAGTCTGAGATATCGAAGACTTTATCTTAAAAAAAAAAAAGAAGAAGAAAAATGGTTTGTACCTATTATTTCCCTGACATTGCCTTAGGCACTTATGGGTACATTAGGAAGTGAGCAATACAAAAATCCTGCCCTTTGGGGCTGGGGAGATAACAGACCAGAAGCAGATCTTTGTATCACAGGATGACAATGCTGTGCAGAGAGAAGGTAGCTGTCGCAGTTCTGATTAGAAAACTCAGAAAAGGACCCATGAGGATTGATCCTTCACCAAAGAAACCCCCAGGCTGCTGTCTGGGGCAAGAGCTGTCCAGGCCAACAGAAGACAAGGACATGTGCCTGCGGTGGTGTGTGCCTGCTGTGTCTTCAGTTTACCAGGGAAGAGAACCTATGAATACCTCAGCGCAGTGATTCCAGCCAGGCAGAAGCAGGCTGACTGAGGGGAGAAGGGTGATGAAGTTAGAGAAAAGATGGGGATCCTTTTGTGCAAGCACTCATGGGCCATCATGACACCGGTCAGCTACTCTCTTAGTCAGCTCAGGCTGCTGTGACAGATTCCTGGCAATTTAAACAACAAAACTTCCTTTTGCATGGTTCTTGGAGGCTTGTCCTAACGCTGAGGCTTATGGTAAAGACCTGTCTCCTGGCTTGCTCTAGGGCACTTTTGCACCCTTCACACAGTGGGAAGGAAGGAAGACCCCCTCCGGTCTCCTCTTCTGAAGGCACCAGTCCACTCACCAGGGTTCCAACTCCATGACCTAATTCCATCATGTCGGACAGTAGGGTTTCAAGGCGTGTGTTCCGCAAGTACACAAACACAGGGCGAGCACTTGGGAGGGATAGAAGGACAGGGGACCGGAGCAGGGGATGAGATGGGCAGGTTCTGCTGTTGGGGAGCTACAGTTGAAGTCTGCAAATCCCAAAGCGGGATGTTGGTTTTTTCTTTCTTTCTTTTCTTTTTCTGTAAAGAATCAGATAATAAATATTTTACACTCCGTAGACTATCCAGTTACCTTCTCAACAGCTCAACTCATGTCTGCCTTTCTAGTTTCAAGTGTAAAAGAGTCGCCAGGTTTAATGAGCAACCCAGAAGATATTCTGGGCTTGCCCCTTAGCCTGTAGCTTGTGAAGTCTTGGGTGGCCAAGTAAAAATCATTAAAATTTAGTTAGTACTAAATTAGTAATCTAATTTCTTCAGTTGGTAGGGTATCAGTCTATAAGGATAAGTCCTCTGAGCTGGATATGGGCACATTGATTTCTCCCCTTATTTTCTTGTGAACAAAACAGAAAAAAAATGATCTTGGATTCAGAAATAATTCGTTAGTTACTGGCTAAACAACCCTATCCAAAGAAATAGTGACTATCAGCCGCTTTGAGGAGCTAAAACGCTGAATGAGAGAGGAGCTGAATGAGTAGGGAGGACAAAGCTAGCTCTGGATGTCTGCGACTTCCAATCTACTCCCCTTCTGATCTACGTCACAGCGGTTTCCCAACCAAGCTGTGATTGTCAACATCTTGCCTCTGCCAGCTTCCGGTCAGTAGACTTAACAGAAGGGGCACCAAGGGCCTTCAGTGGCAGCTCCCACCATGGCTACAACCTCTCAGCTTTACCAGCCCCCTTTTATTAAAAATAAATTCTTTTCTCATAGAATATATCCTGATTACAGTTTCTGCTCCCTCTGCTCCTCCCATTCCTCACCACTTCCCCTCCTCTCTGGATCATCTCTCTTTCTGTCTCTCATTAGAGAAGAACAGGCTTCTAGGAGATACAACCAAAGAGGACAAAATAAAATATAATAAAATGAAATCAAAGCCATCTCATTGAAGTTAACAAGACAACAGAAAAATAAAAGAGCCCCAAGAGAACACACAAGAATCAGAGACCCATAGTTTAAACACTCAGAAGACCCAAAAATCCTAAGCAAATAGCTGTAATGTGTGCATGAGACCTGGGCAGACCTGTGTCTGCCCTGTGCCTGCTGCTTCAGTCCCCACGAGTCCAGAGGAGCCTTGCCCAGCTGATTCAGAAGATATTGTTCTCCTGGGGTCCTCCACCCATTTGACTCTTTCATTCTTTCTGCCTTCTCTTCTGCAGGGTTCACTAAGCTCTGAGGGGAAGGATTTGATGGAGGCACTCCATTTCGATCAGCTTTACATATATGTATATGTATATATATTATTGTGTGTGCACATTAC
>JAQHUG010000144.1:977003-1003466 GCA_028555095.1 Dicrostonyx torquatus
GCAATGGTGTCAATACAGCAATGGTGTCAATACAGCAATGGTGTTGTCAATACAGCAATGGTGTCAATACAGCAATGGTGTCAATACAGCAATGGCGTTGCTTCTCTTCCCAGAGCTCTCAACCATCAGGGACTTTCCTTTAAAGGAAACACCAGAGCCTGTCCACATGGTAAATTGCAGGTCAGCCAAGACTGCATCAGAGAATTCAGTCTCAAAACGAGAAACAAGGAAAGAAAGAAAAAAGGAGAGGGTCTGAGGACATGGCTCAGTGGTTAAGAACACTGACTGCTTTTGCAAAGGACCTGGGGTCGGTCCCCAGCACCCACACGGCACCTGCAACCATCCATGACTAGTTCCAGGGACTCAGCTCCCTCTTCTGAATTCTATGGGTTGTGGTGCACAGTCATATATGCAGGCAAAGCATCCATATACCAAACACATGCGGATGTTTCTAATTTTAAAAAAATAAGTAAGGGGCTGGAGAGATGGCTCCGTGGTTAAGAGCACTGACTGTTCTTCCAGAGGACCTGGGTTCAAGTCCTAACACCCACATGACAGCTCACAACTGTCTGTAACTTCAAGATCTGACATCCTCACATGGACATACATGTAGCAAAAACACCAATACAAATAAAATAAAAATAAATTGCATTTTTTTTAAAAAGTAAAAGAAAGGAAAAAAAACACCAGGATGAATGATGCCCTTAAAGGATGCATTCTTTCCAAAGGGGAAACTTTAAAGCGTTGTTAAATTGACAGTGATGAAACTAAATTTCTAAGGCTGCTGTTGCCAAAATATGACACAGCTCACTTGCTCTTGTAGCAGAGCAAAGAAACCACCAGTTGCCAGCAAGAGATATCAGGCTGTAAAAGTCCTGAGTATCAGCACTGTGCTCCTGTGATTCTAAAAACCTCACAGTCCCAGTCCCAGGTGAGGTTGGTCCAACTGTCTACCTTTGCACCAGCTCACACACCTAGAAAACGAACAGATATAGTTAGTCATGTGCCACCATGGAAACACACCAGGATACCAGCAGAAAGAAATACAACAGGCATGTCACACAAGAAGCAGATGCTGTGACGTGTATGGAGCTCCGGATTCTCAACAAGGCAGCTGTGTTCTACAACCGTAACATGAACACGTAGCAAAACAGAACAAGGTCGGCGCACAGGCCCGCAGAAGCCACCAAACTCCCAGCTGTACTGAGTGTGGCTCTCCAGCTGGAGAAGACTTGTACGCTAGAAAGGAGCCTTGTCCATCCTTGACCTTGGTGAAGGTCAGTAGGTCACAGAGCTAAATAAAGCTATGAGCATGAACTGATAGTCACTTTCGGTAAGACACAGAATATCTGACATAAAACTCTTTGTTAGTAATTTCAGGAAAATTTCAGGAAAACTGTCTTAATCTGATGATATGTTGGACTGCTTCCAACAGTCCATAAGAAAAGCCTAAATAATAGGAAAATGTACATTTTTCTAAGAGGCTTATTATATCCCATATGTTGAGAGCTAGGTCATTTTATGTAACTATGTATTTTGTGCGACCATTGTTTGGTAGGCTTAAACTATTACACAAAGAAAAGTATTTTTAAATTTTTATATAAGATATAAAGCGGGGTATGATGGTACACACCTGTTATCACAACCCTCAGGAGGCTGAGGCAGGAGGATTGCTGTGAGATAAAAGCCAACCTAGACTGGAGTGAATTTGAGGAAAGTCTGGACCACATGGTAAGACACTGTCTCACAAAGCCAAATATATGTGTGTTTGGATAAATTATAAATCATGCCTTTAAAGTCATCCACCAATGTAAAAGAAAAGAAAATGGAAGAAACAAAGAACTCCCGAAAATCCCCTTAGAACTCTAGCTTTAGTCCTGTTAGTCCAGAGGAGACGGCTGGGCTCAGGAGATGTTTTCTCCTCTCTGTGCCCTTTGTACCTGAATTGGGCCCCGATACACAGTAAAGGCTCAGTACAGCTGACTGAGGGAATGACTTTGTGTGTGTAGTGTTAAGTTGATAAAAGGCTCTCATTTGGGTCTTGTCAGTTGTGTGGAGACTGATTGTGGTCCTCACAGTTTAAGCAGATTGCTTGTGATGTCTGCATTTCTCTCCCTGTTCACTGCACCTGGCTTTGATCTCTGTGCCTTGGAAAGCGACTTCCCTAAGGGCTGTGCCTGCGGTATTCCCTCGAGGGCAGCTATTGTGGTTGATCATCCAGAGACTGAGTTCATAGCTGCTGCCTTGCCCTTAGGCCTTCCTCCTCAGGTACTTTTTTTTGGGGGGGGGAGCAGGAAGTGATCTTCAGGATTACAGTGCAGTGTGTGTGAGCGACAGGTGGGTGTCCCATACCATTCAACCTCAGCTGGACGTGAAGTTTGCTAGCAGAAGTGTCTGCTGGATTTCTAGGGAAGGATGAAGGATGTATTTTCTTAGAATTCTGTTCTTTCATGAGATTTCAGCTTCAAATGTGTTCAGTCTCTCTCCCTCTCTCTCTTTGTCTCTCTCTCCCTTCTGTGAAACAGAAAAACATATAGATTAGGAGCTAAGATATTATTGGAATAATTATTTAAATATAGAAAGATATAGCCCTGAAAGAAGAAAAAGATGACATCAACATGTACCGCTAAGTATGACTATGCCCAGACTTGCGTGGAGATTCAAAGCCAAGGCAAAGAGGGGGTGACCTAGATGACCCCCAGTGAATCAAGGGAGGGCAGCCTGTGTGCAAGCACACACTCTCTCTCACACACACAACCACAATTAATAAGGCAGTGATTAAAAACATACATGAATAATAACAATTGTAAGATGGTGAGATTAAAAGCTTACACAGAAATCCACAAGAACGGTGCCTCCTAGGAGTGGGGTTCATCAGGGGACGCTCTCTGAAGTAGTGGGTTTTGAGCAGAGCCTGTTAAGTTCAATATTTTATGTTGCTCTCCATCCAACAAACATTGATGTAAGCGCCTTTGTGGGCTGGGTCCTGGCTGAGCCACAGCCTGAGGTGTCGAGATGAACAAAACAAGACCATACTCCTATCTTAATTCTTTTCGAAATATTTTTTCTTTCTTTCTGCAAGTGTGTGTGGCATGCATGGCATCACCCACGTGTAGATGCATACATGTGTTGCACATGGGTATGTGCAGGCATATGTATGCACACGGGTGCATGTGAAGTGGATGCTTAAGCTGACGTCAGGTATCTTCTTCCACTGAGCTCCATTTTATGTATTAAAAGCCAGGTCTCTGGCTGAACCTGAAGCTTGCATTTTAGGTAGTCTGGCTAGTCGGTTTGCCCCAAGGGTTTATCCAGCTCTACCCCCAGGTGCTGGGATTACAGGCTTTTACATGGATGCTGAGAATCCAAACTCCAATCCTCACCCTTGTGAGGCAAGAGCTTTATTCACTGAGCCATCTCTCCAATTTTGTGTGCCTTTTGATGTCGCATTGGAATTCCTGGTCAAGTGTTTCTGGATCCAGTGATAACAAAGGCAGGCACCATAAGGAAGAGTCGTAGCTAATGTGGGAAGCCTGTCCACAAAGACCTCTTGGGTGCTCGGTCTTTGAAACAGGGTCTCAAATAGCCCAGGCTGGCCTGTAACTTCTTATGTAACTGAGGGCAGCTATGAACTTCTGATCCTCCTGCCTCCACCTCCCAAGTGCTGGGATTGCAGGGGTGTACAACAAAGCCAGGCTGACACAAATTCTGAACCAAAAGAAGTAGTCCTAGCTCTCACTCAGCACACACGGGCTTTTAGCAGCAAGTAGCTCTGACTATTATGTTTAAAGAAATAAATAAAGGTGAGTGCTGTCAGCTGTGAAAACCGCCCCTCCCCGCCAGGGACATTTTCCTGCCTTTCTAGCTGCCACTCCCATCAGTTAGCATCCTAGTTGTTGCACCCTAAGCTTCCTGGTCCTTCATGACTGCATCTACATGCTGCTGTCTCTTAAAGCCCTTGTCTAGCTCTGCTGTGATGGCTACAATGGGTTTTCAAGCCTTACCTGATTGTCCTCCCAACCATGCTTCCTTCTCCGCCTGCCTTTTGCAGTATCAAGGCTTCCCAATCCACCAGAGATGTGTGACCACATTTCCCTAGCATTTGTTCAGTTTCCTTTGCAGAGTCCCTTCTGCCCCTCACTCCCTCACCATGAGGGTTGGCCAGAGTTCTGTCCTGTCTTCTCTCATTATTCCGCATGATTCCTTCATGGTAAGTCCTCTCAAACATATATCTCCAGCCCAAACCTTCAGCTCCATGTGTCCATCACTCACCCCTCCTGACTGCCACGTGTGCTTTCTGCATGTAGATGGGTCATCCTCGCCCTGCCATCCCATGTAGAAATCTGGGAGCTGATTTTGGACCCTCCCTCACTCCCCACATTTGATCATCCTGAAGAGGGGACCCGCTAATGTTTCTGAAATCTTACTTAAATGTCCTTCTACCAACTCATTTGCCCTCATCAGCTCTCTAGATTTCCAATACACTATCTTGGCAAATATTCATAATAATAATAACCTTTTTTCCCCAAGGGGGGAAAAAGGGTACTTAGTTACAGATGGATGACACTTGCTGACACCAGGATTTGAAAGCAGGAAGTTCTGCTCTAGACCCTCCCCAGCACCCTGGTACTGGGTATTGAAGCCAGAACCTTTGCACATGCTAGGAGACACAGCTACATCCTCAGCTCTCATTTTACTTTGTATTCTGGGATAGTGTGCTGGATGGCTTTAGACACAAGCTAATGCCACCTGAGAGGAGGGAGCCTCAGTTAAGAAAATGCCTCAGTAAGATCAAGCTGTAGGCAAGCCTGTAGAACCCATTCTTAATTAGTAATAAATGGAGAGGGCCCAGCCATTGTGGGTGGCTTCGTCTAAGAGCAGGTGGTCCTGGGCTCTATAAGAAAGCAGACTGAGAAAGCCATGGTGAGCCAGCCAGAAGGCAGCACCCCTCCATGGCCTCTGCATCAGCTCCTCAGCTCCTGCCTCCAGACTCCTACCCTGTTTGAATTCCTGTCCTGTCTTCCTTTGATAATGAGCTGTCATGTGGAAGCAGAAGCCAGACAAACCCTTTCCTCCTACAATAGAAACCTGATTAAGACAGATAGGGTCTGACTAAGTCACCCAGGCTTGCCTTGAACCTGCACTCTTCCTGCCTCAGCCTCCCAAATGACGAGGCTTACAGGCCTCCCCCAGCCTCCCCGGCTGGACCCTTGTGTTTAAGCACCAATTCTATTGCTCTGTGCTTTGGAAGAAGCAATGGACAATTAGCTTGTGTAGACTTTTCTTTGCTATTGAAAAGTGTGGTCCAAAGGCTGACACACACACCACACCACGTGTGGCCCTGCTGGAAATGCTGGCTCTTAAGGCCACCCAGGCCTACCCAGCACAATTTGCATTTCACTGTGTGTTCTGAGGATGCTTGTGTCCAGCTGCTGAGGGGAGGTGTGTGTATGATCAAAGTGTTTGTCTTCATGGCCCCATTCTTTCACTGAATAGCTTTATCTGTGGTTCACAGTGAGACTTTTTTTGTGGAAGACAGAAGCACTTCTAACTAATAGCAACCTATCTTTCCCACTCAGATCAAGAAAGCTGTAGGGTCGCACAACAAGTGGGGAGCTGGGGTCACAGCTGTGTGACCTGAAGAATATCTATTTCCTCTGGGGTGCCTGGCCATACACTACTCTGTCTCCCATCAACGGCAACAGGAACATACAAATACAAATAAAGACACTTCTGAAAGGGGTGGGGAGCCTAGAGGGAGACGCAGTCCCTCTTCAGTTTCGTGACACCGTTTGCCACCTGAGTCATACTCGCTCGCAGTCATACAAAGCAGAGGTGGATGAACACTGAGGCTTGGGTGCCTGCTGCATTGACAATAGATGCAGGCACAAACCCCAAGAAACCCTAGGTCTATGGCCTGGCTCTCGCAGTGGGACCACACACGTGAAATCATCTTTTGTGCTGATTGTTGAGTTCCCCTTCACAAAGATTGTATCCTGGGAACCCTTGTCTCCAGCTCCGAGGCCATGCGTGTAGAGGCAGATTGTGAATGCCCCTCATCTGCATGAGCAGGGGAAGCTTTGCTTTCTGCATTTGTTCTGACCTACAGCTACAGTCTGCAGGACTCTTCCTCGAAGCCTCAGAACTCGATACAAAGATCACTGTTGTCTTACAGTTTATATGAGAAAATCCGTCTCTTGCCTTTACAATTAACACTGAAATGCTAAATGGTAATATTGATAAGTCTGGAGGAAATGTGAATCTCTCTCTCTCTCTCTCTCTCTCTCTCTCTCTCTCTTCCTCTCTCAAGGCAGGCTTAGTGAAATCTGTACCAGTGAATCCAATCCCATTAAAACAACTTGTAAAAAAGTGAGGTTTGCACGCTGTTAAGCCGTTTCTGCATGGCGGCAGCATCTCTGCATGCAGCATGCATGTGGGCGATGTTTCTGTTCCAAATCGAATCTGTGCAAAGATGGTCTTCAGATCTGCCGTCTTCTCTTAGGGGTCTTCCAAGAGAAACACCCGGCAGCTCAATCTCTTCTTGACGATGAGACCCTGGAGCCTTCAGATGCGGCAGGAGAAGTTGAATTGAGCACGGTTTTAGAAATACCTGTGACTAGGGGATGCCTCGCTGCAGAAAATGGTCCCCAGAAACAGGAGGCTGACTTCCCTCGCCAGAACAAAGGTAAGATTTACTTTTTTGATGGCTGCAAATTTTTTCTGTCCCATAAGAAAGGAATTTAAAGAACCTCGATTCTGAAGGAAGTTAGAAGCAGGCAACTGAAGGTGGGCTTGGGTTGCCCTGATCTACCCTGCTCACCTCAGTCACACACCAGGCCTCAGGCAAGACCTTCCAAACCCTCATCTATCCGCTGAAGTGGCAGACTTCTTTCAACTTTGACCCAAATGGTGTTTGAACTTTCGTCTCAAGGAAGCAGTCTTGAATATTAAGCCACTTCAAGACTTGAAAAACCCCTGGCTGTATGAGCTGTTCTTAGGCAGGACTCTGAACTCCCTGGTCTTTGACCAGTCAATAAAGCAGACAGTGTGTGACCCAATCTCAGAGGTGTTACTTTAGATGTGGCTTGTCACCAGCAGGAGGCATTTCTGCCTGACCCATTTTAATAGATAAAAAAGCTGTCTGAGAAAAAGATAAGGGGCAGGTTTCTCTAACTTTTCAAGTTCTTTCATATGGAAGAAAGTAAGACTATAGCTTAAGAAGGCATAAGTGAAATTGGAAAAACAACAACAACAAAAACCAAAGCATTTTAAGGGAAGTTATATTCATATTTAGGGGCCCATACCTTAGGTTGTCAAGGTGGCTTTGCAGGTAAAGGTACTAGCCACAAAGCCTGAGGGCCCGAGTTTCAACCCCAGGACCCACATGGTGGGAGGAGAGAATTGACTCCCTCAAATTGTTCTCTGACCTTCACACACACACACACACACACACACACACACACACACAATGGAAAACATATGCTCACCCCCACATAAACAAAAGTAAGAAAACAATTATAATATCTCACAATGTCTTTAGGAAACATGGCTATTTGAATAGACAACCCTCTCTATTCCTGACTAAATTTATGGAGGATTTGTCTTTAGGCCACAAGCAGACCCAGATGAGGATATGCCTCAAAGAGACCATCTGAGGGGCAGAGTGAGTCTGAGGGGATTAACAGCAGAATAAAACCCAGATTAAACCAAATAACCAAAGAGAAATTAGTAGCGCTAGAAAGGTTTTCCTGTGTGTCTCAGAGAAACGCCTACCTCAGTGTACCCAGAGAGGAGGGGCACCTGGCAGCTGTCAGTCAAAGCCCCAAACTAACTTTGATTTCTATTCGGAGCACCCATGGCTTGCTCCTTTAAAAAAGTAATTTATACTAGCTTTATTTTTCCTGTCAGTTAAAGTAACGGAGGCTGCCAAAACACTGTCACTTCTTCTAAGCGATTGCTGCCCTCCTTCCCAGGGCTGTCATAAGTGTCTCAAGTGCGTTTGTCTTTGGAATGTTGCTCCTTTATTGCCTTTTGTGGGTCCTGTCTTACTCTGGCGTTTTTACTGCAGTAGACACATTGCAATATTACAGCAGGCCAAAGGTCATTCACACGGCCATCAATTCGAAGAATGATTTTTTTTTTTTTTTGGTTAATAAAACTAACTTTCTTAGCTGAGGGCTGCTTGCTGTGAGGAGGGTACATATTTGCCAGATCATAGATTTCTTGGAAGTGATGGAATGCCAACCATCAAATTATAATGACTTGTCAAAAACCAAATTTCCTGGGGCTGGAGAGATGGCTCAGCAGTTAAGAACACTGCTAATCCAGATGATCCAAATTTGGTTCCCAGCATCCATGTCAGGTGGCTCATAGCCATTTGCAATACCAGCTCCAGGGGCTCTGATGTGTCTGGCCTCTGAAGTCACCTGCACCTCCGTGTACAAGCCTGCACTCCCATGGCGGTGAAGCCACCTGAGCTTCCATGTACAAGCCCACCCACACATGCATGGTCTTAAAAATGAAAGCTTTAGAAGAAATAAAGAAGCCCCACTAAATCTTCGAGTCGCATGGGCTCTGAGGATGACAAGAAGGTCCCATTATGTAATGAAGTGGCAAGGTGGAGCAAAGGCATTGGTGGCAAGTGTCACCTTCCTCCACCTCACAAAGCCCCAAGTTAGGGGAAACGGAGGTGTGTGCTGCCAAAGGCCAGGGGTTCCAGGGTGGGTGGCAGGCAAGGGGAAACTGCGAGCCACCAGCAGTGTTCATTGACAAGTTCATTCATGTTTTTCTCAGCTGGGATTTTGTAAACACAAGATGGGCATGACGACAGTACATACCTCCTTGGTTTATGTGGAGAAAGAAAAGGCACACCCAGCACCGGCTCTCTAACCATGTGTTAGCCAGTGAGGCTGCTGGCTGCGCTAACAATCAGCCCTATTCCCCGGGGCTTGGAACAATCCAGCCACTCTCGCTGAGGCTTTTGCCCACTGTGGGTTCCTCGAGTAAATGGCAGTCAGCTCGAGGTGGTCACTCAGGAAGCCAGGGGATAGTGCAGTTACCATGCAGATGACATACAGAGAGGGAAGAGCTCTAAGGGTTTCACAGGGCAAGTAAAAGCTCAACTCAGAAATGACCCATGGGACTTCTCAGCACACTCACTGACCCAAATGAGACATAGGACCCCGCTTACGTACAAAAGGCCACTAAGGCAGGTGCTGGAAATATTTGGTGATTACCACCAATGATGGCCACAAAATGTTTTTATATGCACATCTGTGGGTGTGCAAGGGTATATGAAAGGGCAGAGGAGGGAGGGAGAGGAGAGAGGAAGGGAGGGAAGAAGGGAGGGAGGGAGGGGGAAGGAAGAAGTGGAGTCAGAGACAGACCTAATCTCTTTCTGTAGGTGGATCAGAGAGACTTGTTCCAGCTTAGTCTCCACATAAAGCAGGACTGTCATGTTTTCGTGGGGACTCCAGCCCACCTGATGCCCAGGCAGTTTAAGTAAAGGGAGGGGAGCTAACCGAGAGTGAGCATTCCCCTGTTCTCTCAGACTATGCAGTCCACATGAAGCAACTGTCAAGACAGAGAGCATTCTGCACGGGTGACAAGATCCGCCGGTCAAATGTCATCCAGAGAGTAGCTTTTGAGTAACTAGGGCACTCTGCTGCAGGCAGGGTTGGGGCAGAATATACACTGGTGTGACATTGGGTCAGAAGCCATCTTAGTTCTCAGACACTCATGTGTAGAGATAAGCCTAAATTTGGTGTGAGTTTGAGTCACACACATTATAACTCTGACTCCAGAAGGGCATGGCAAAGCCCTGTCTAGCACAGACAGACTCAATGATGTTTCCAGTTCATTATTTCATGTGACATCAGAGAAGACAGATGCTCCCAGCCCTCTGTAGAAAGTGCAACATTCCTTTCAGTTCCATTAATAAAGTAAAGCTCAGAAATGGAATTTCCCAGGTGAACTCTGCCCTGGTCATGTGGTGAACTACACAGTGCAGGAAAAATACCAAGGGCACTGGGGCACCTGCCTCACCAGCAGACCCAGAAGCTCTGAGCTTTCCAAGCATCCCTGGACTCAGGATCATGGGTCAAAGTTGCATTCCTGACCCAGCTGGTGGGTTGGAACCAGTTAGGGGAGACTCCTGCTGATTGGCAATGGCGCCAACTAATGACCTAGTCCTGCTGTGGTCTGAACCAGTGAGCATCTCCCAGCACAACCGTATCCCCATTGGAACTTGGGGGCCTCCTGAAACTAGATATTCAGCAGGAAGCCTTGGGCTAGGAGTTAGCGAGACCTCGGTTCTGATCCCAAGCCTGCTGCTGACTGGCCTCATTCCACCTACACGCTCTTTCTGGCCTGTTTCTCTTCATATGAAATGTTGCATTTGAATTAGCTGGGGCTTTTCAAACTTGTTTTCCCACCTTCGTTACTAAATGAAACCTGGCCATCCTGAGTTAGCAGAGGAGTGTGAGACACAAGCCCCACCCCACCCCAGGGCCTTCAGCGCTCTCGCACCTCCTTTGTTTCTCTTTGAGACCTCTGGTGCCCTGAACACTTAGGAAGCCTCATAATCTCACATAGCACTCACACACCTTTCTGCTATCAGAGGATGAGATCTCAGGTCCTCTGCGCCCTTCACTGTGAGGCACAGCCCCCCTGGCTGCCCCACCTTGCAGAATTCCCAGGAGTGGGCTGAAAAGTTACAGGCTCTCTGCCTTCCTATGAGACCTCTGGATAGGGCAGGTTGAGAACAGGGGTCTTAGCTTTAAAAGGCCTGGGGGTGGGGGACATGTGTGGCTCAAGTCTTTCATCTCAGCACTTGGGAAGCAGAGGCAGGGGGATCTCTGTGAGTTTGAGGTCAGCCTGGTTTCCATAGCAAGCTTCAGGGCATTCAGGACTACAAAGTAATGCCAGATAGGGAGGAATGTAGATGGTAGTCTGAGGACCCAGAGTCTTGAGCAGACACCCCTAGTGGGGTGCACATCCATGACAGTCCACACCAGGAGTCCAGACCACAGTTCTACATGGAGCAGACTGAAAGTAGGGAGAAACAGAAAGAATTCTGTGTAATGGGCACCTGGCTGGCACCAGCAATTTGTGCTGCGATCTTGACATCCCCTTCTGGAAGCATCCTGATACACAGATGGAGTCAACTGCTGACAGCTTAGGTTTTCTTGTTTGGGGTTTACTTGTTTTTAACCCTTTGTAGACTCATTTAAACGCATTATTTTAAAGCTCTCAGGGGGTACAGGACTCTGCCTTGCCCTAACAGAGCTAGATAAGGAAACCATTTCCAAGGTGAAAAATGGACAAAGTTCCCACAAAGTCGGAATCCGTGGCTCACTTATGCCTGACTGTCATGCGTCCTGGTGCATGGGCGCATGTGTCACTGCCTCATCTGGGCCTTTTCTCTTCTCTCTGTCACCCCAATTTAATCACCGTGGGAGCAAAAACAGCTCAAGAAAAACAGAAACAAACGTGGAGTTTCTTGTTCATCAGTGCTCCTGTGATTTCTGTGGTCAAGTCTCTCTGGGTTTAAGCTGGCCCAGGGTAAAACAAACAAATGAAACAGGAAATATTTGGTTCCCCAAGAAAGATGCCCTTTTGTTTAGGGAATTATGAGGCCTTATTGAGTTATCTTTCATTTTCCTAGTAAAATATTTTTATTACATCTATTTGGTGGGCTGCACAGTGTGCACGCTAGTAGAGATAAGGGGACAAAGTTCAGGAGTCTGTGGGTCCACAGGATCAACCCCAGGCTTGGTGGTGATGGCCTTCCCATGTGAGTCAGTCACCTTGCCAGTCTGCCCTCTATCCATTTGAGCAGACATGATAAGTAAGTAAAGAGTTCGCTTTCCTCTTAGGTGTAGAATTAAATGCCTTTGTGAGCCACAGAATTGGGTAGGGACTGGAATGGGAGCTGGGGTAACCTGTGCTGAATGGAACCCATCTAACTGGAGTAACTTCTTCTCCTTCTAGTGGAGTACAGATCAAATCCAGACCTTTGGCTTTTTCTAAGAAATAGAGACTTCATTTTAATACAAGTCAATTAATTTTTAAATTTTGACAAAACTATAACAAGAAAAGTTAAGAAAAATAGCAACCACTAAAAAAATAAAATAAAATAAAAAAATAAATAAATAAAAATAGCAACCACTATGGGATTACCAGATCAACAGGCAAGCAAGACACCTTGTAAAACTGGGATTTCAAGTAAAGAGTGGGTGGGGTTTAGTGTATCTCAACTATCGTATGAGGCACCTGTTAAAATATGGTTTGTTGTTCATCTGTGTGGTGGCTTGAATGAAAATGGTCCCCATGGACTCATAGGGCGTGTCACTGTTAGGACGTAAGGCCTTGTTGGAGTAGGTGTGGCTTTACTGAAGGCAGTGTGACTGGGGTGTTCAAGTCAGGCCCAGTGGCTCACTCTCTTCCTGCTGCCTGCTGATCAGATGTAGAACTCTACGCCACCTCTCCAGCACCATGTCTGCCTGCATGCCACCATGTCCCACCATGACAATAATGGTCTAAACCTCTGAGCAGTAAGCCAGCCCCATTAGATGCTTTCGTTTATAAGAGTTTCTGTGATCATACTGTCTATTCAAAGCAATAAACCTTGACTAAGACGATGGGAAATTTGAACGTAACTGACATTCCTAGGTGAACCAGTGCCTGTGGATCACACTAGTGCATGAGGTACCAGTTGGCCACCTCCTCCTCCGATAAGCACTTCTGCAGCATATCTGAAAAGTGCAGTGTGGTTTCCTTTTCCAGTCTCTATTTGTGGAATATACGCACACTGTGCGCTGTGCTTCCACAATGTATTCTAGAATGTTTCCATGCTCTCTGGGGTGTAGTGTACATTAGGGTGTTCTCTAATGTTCTGGCAACTTGACAGAAGCTAGAGTAATCTGAGAGGAGGGACCCCCAATTGAGAAAATGGCCCATAAGACCAGGCTGCAGGCAAGCTTATAGCTTCTTAATAAGTGACTGACGAGGGAGGGTTCAGATCACTGGGGCAGTGTCACCCCTGGGCTGGTGGTTCTGGGTTCTGGATAAAAGCAAACTGAGCAAGCCCTGGGGGGCAACCCGTGAGAATTTGTCCCTCCATGGCCTCTGTATTAGCTCCTGCTCCAGGTTCCTGCTTTGAGTTTCTGCCCTGGGGTCCCTTACTGCCATCCCCAACTTGCTTTTGGACACAGTGTTTCATTCCAGCAATGGAAATGCTGACCGAGACCACTAGTGTTGCCACTGTCTGAGGAGCGCTCCCTTCTGTAAGGAATAGTTTGTGTCGCTGTAATTGTGCTGAAATGAAATTCAGAGATACCATAGTTCAACGTTCAAAAAATCAACCGCAGGCCCTAATGATAAGAAATAAAGATTTTAGGCTCCAAAGCCACAGAGAAACCCTGTCTTGAAAAACAAAAACAAAACAAAGCAAAACAAACAAACAAAAAAGAAATAAAGATTTGGAAGACTTGCTTGTTTTAAATTATGTGTTGTGTGTGGGTATGTACATGTGAGCAGAAAGTGGATGCTGCCACAGACCAGAAGAGAGACTGAGATCCTCAGGAGCTAAAGCCACAGGTGGTTGTGAGCTGCCCGATGTGGGTGCTAGGAACCAAACTCAGGTCCTCTGGAAGAGCAGCAAGTGCTCTCAACTGCTAAAGCCATCTCTGCAGCCCAAGAAATAATGATAAAAAAAACCCCACAGAATCAAAGCAATGTGCAGTGCTTGATCGTGCTACATCAGTGTTTATAGGACACTGGGCAGCTGGTGGGCTGGATGGAGTCACAGACACCACAGAGCACCGCACTTCCCCGGACTCCAGCTGCTTAATCCTCATACTGTCTCACAGCCTTTGTGATGACCCAAAATAACAGCTCCATACATATTTCCAAAGGAGCCCCGGAGGAAGTGCTGGCGAGACTAGGGCTGTTAGCGAAAGGGTCAGGGGGTAGCTTTTATCTAGGGAAAACTGGATGGGAACTAGCTGAGACTGAAGGAAAGGACAAGAGGAGACCTTGCATGGGAGAGACGAGACAAGAGAGAATTTATTCTGGAATAAATGGATTCTGTTTATCCTAGACTTCTGCAGGAGTTCCAAGAGGAGCCGCATGGAGCTGGTAGGCGGAATGGTCAGAAGTGGAAGCCTGGAAGACAAGGAAGCATCCTCTGTGTTGATGGGCGTCACTCAAATGAAGACCCTGTAAGAGGGGACAGGGTCCATGGACACAACCCTGAAAACAGTCTCTGAAAAGATTCAGTCTTCTATCATGAATGAATGAAGCAATTTGCAGGAGAGCGGGAAAAAACAAAGGAAGTGGTGTGGCGGAAGGCACGAGAGGAGAGGATAGACTTAAGACCGCAAAGAGTTTCGCTGACACAGGGGACGTGGGAAAGCGGAGCGCGAGATTTCTGATGGCTGCGTGGCTGCAGAGGGAGCACAGTGCTGGGTGTCAGAGCCTCATTAGCGTTGATGAGAAAAGACAGGCCTCCCTTGTGTGGGGCCGGACCTGAAGTCTGCTGGGTGCTCCACACACATGTGCTATCCAGAGTCACTCTTGTTTCAGTTTTGCTTATTTGTTTGAGACAATGTTTTGTTACATAGCTTCGGCTGGTCTAGACTCATTTTATAGCCCAGGCTGGTCTTAAAGCCATAATTTTCTTGTTTCTGCCTCCTAAGTAATAGGATTATAGGTGTTGTCAACTATATCCAACTCCTAGGGACATTCTTCATGGTTTTGTCACCCCGAGTTCAAACTTTCTTCGGAATTCTTCCCCATCTCATCACGCCCACTGTTTTTAGCTGTTTCCCAGCCTTGTCCTCTTTCCAGGACCCAAGTGGGCCCTGATGGCACCGCACCCATTCTCCCTACAGTCCATACTCAGCACACATGCCACGGATAGCTTTGGATTTTCTTCAACTCAAAGCTCTGTAGATAGAAAACCCCTCGGACATCCAGGGTCTGGCCCTGTGCTACTTCCTGACTTAATCTCCCTATGTTACGCTGGCCTCCAGCTCTGCAAGGCATTCTGGAGTTGCTTCTCCTTGGTGCCTGTGTACTGGTTGTTGGCTCTGCCTTTCCAAGCTCTCTTTCCGTCTCATCCTCCTGTGTACTTCCGTCCTTGTGTGTCACATTCTTAGTGAAGTCTTCTGGCTTCCTGACAACTCACATTGCTGATCTCCTCATATGTGTTATTTTTGTTTTTCCTTAAACTTTATCATCAGTCAGTGGACCAGATGATTTCATACACATGTGTGTATAAATAAATAAAACCCTTGGAATAGTTTATAGTCTACTTTATAAAAATGTCACCTAGTAAAGCTATCCAATGAAGCCATGTCCTAAGAACTATGGTACAAGAGCCAGCAGATCTTAAGTAGCTGTGAGACAGAAAACTCTGAAAATCTCTGTGATGTTAACCTACGCTCAGATATGCCTTGTGGTTGAGATGTCATGTAGGTACCCAACAAGCCTGTCAGGACCTGTATAAGTTAATAGTATGTCTGTTGTCAGGACCTGTATAAGTTAATAGTATGTCTTATGGAGTGACTGTTCAATTACAAAAGTTCCTAGGCCCCAAATGTCATGGCATTTGGGAGATGATTAGTGTTAAATGAGATCGTTAGGATAAGTTCCTTATGATAGCACAAATGCCTTATGTAACGAGGAAGGGACCAGAGGTCTCTCACCCTGTGTGTGTGCACCATGGAAGGCAGGTGGTGATGATGATGGTCTTAATCACCATGACCATGGCAATTCTTACAGAGTAAACATTTATCTGAGGTGGTAATTTACGGTTTCAGTTCCTTATCATCGTGACAGGAAGCACAGCAGCGTGCAGACAGACATGGTGTTGCCTACATCTTGACCAGAAGGCAGCAAGAAGTCGACAGACTGTCACACTGAGTGAAGCTTGAGAAAAGAGTCCTCGAAGCTCGCCCCCACAGTGATGCACTTCCTCCAACAAGGCTGCACCTCCTAATAGTGCCATTCCCTTTGGGGGCCATTTTCTTTCAGACCACCACAATATCACAGTGTCTTAGTGTCACTTCCTATGGCTGTGATAAATCTGACAAAAGCAACTTTGGGGAGAAAGGGATTCTTTTAGCTCACTGTCAGGGTTCAGTCATTCATCTCAGGGATATTACCGTGGAGGACCTGAAGCATCAGTCACAGTACATCCACAGCCAAGAGCGAGCATAATAAATTAATACATACACCTCACCTGTTCATACAGGAACCAAACCCAGGGGATGGGGCCGCCCACTTTTGCATCAAGAAACAGAATCAAGACAACCACCCAGACATGCCCACAGGCAAGTCCGACAGGACAATCTCTCCATGAGACTCTCTGCTCTAGCTTACGTCAACATGACAATTTAAGCTACGGCACGTGTCCTCTCCAGAACCCCTTATTATTGGCATCTTGATCCGCAGCTTTCTGCCTCAAAAACTGTGAGAAATAAATGTGTGTTTTTTAAGCCGTGGGGCCTCTCTGTTCTGGTACAGCAGCCTGTGCTGACTGAGGCAGTAGAGACAGTTTACGAATGCCGAGGACTAGAATTCAGAGGGGAACACACTTGGCCCAGTGAAGGCTGCACACAACAAAATGAAATTTTCGGAGAAAGCAGAACACATTTGCCTCTAACCACTGTTTGGGGCAGAGGATCATCCTGCACATCGTCTGCTGTTGTGGGCCTTCTCCTTGTGGCTATGCTCTTTCTGAGCATGATTTGTCCCCCAATATGTAGTTATCTTACAGTTGGTTCTGTGCTTGGCCACAAGTAAAGCTGCCTAGATTCTGTTACAAGAGAGTAAAAAAGCCATCTTTTTCCCCCGTCTACCATTTACACATATAAACACCCCAAATACTATGCAGTATGCTATATTTTTTCCATGTACTGTTGACATAATTTGGGAAATACCTGTCATTGTTCATCTTTCCTCCCATGGGATTGTTGGCATGGTTTATTTGTGTCTGTGGGCTATTGCTGCTAACGTAAACATTAATACACGTTTCTTAAATCACAGATGCTTCCAAGGGTTTATTTCTTCGCTTGTTTGCTTTTAGAATATAATAGGAAGGACACTGATAGAGCCTTGGGGGTTGAATAACTGAAGTTATTCAATAGAACGAGAAGTTTAATTCTTGTCAAGTAAATGATGGCAGGCTTCTTTCAAAGCATTGGTGGTGATGTACCTCTGGGCTCCACCCACGCAGTGATGCCGGTAGACCAGACTCTATTTCTGGTGCACAGAAGGAGAGCACATCTGAAAAACTAGATAATACAATGAATAAGACATTTGGTAAATAAAAGCAATTAAAACTCAAAAATGGCAGACATGTGGAAAAACAGATAATAAAGCAAGTAAGACATTTAGTAAATATGACCAAATAATGATGGCATAAAGCTTGACCTGAATCGAGCAACTGGATGCAAGTCTCCATCCAGTGACGGATTTGTCTCCATAGGCAAGCTTCAAAGTCACAAAAACGTTTCCTTGGCATGTGCTCTGAGCTAGGGTAAAATCAGAAATGCTACGATGAGCATACGTGTACTTTAGGGAGTGGGGTTTGTGTCTAAGAAAAGGCTCTCTTTCTCTCTCTCTCTCTCTCTCTCTCTCTCTCTCTCTCTCTCTCTCTCGTTCTCGTCTTGGGTTTTTTGAGACAGGGTTTCTCCGTAGCTTTGGAGCCTGTCCTGGAACTCTCTCTATACACCAGACTGGCCTCAAACTCACAGAGATCCACCTGTCTCTGCCTCCCGAGTGTTGGCATTAAAGGTGTGTGCCACCACTGCCTGGTTTAAGCAGAGGATTTTAGTGAGGAGAGGGCAAGCAGAGGCAAAGGTTGACCACCACACAGGCTTTCCTCTGTACCAGCCGTTCTCAACCTGTGGCTCACGACCTCTTTGTGAGTCAAACACCCTTTCACAGGGTCACGTACCAGATATCCTGCATATCAGATATTTACATTACCATTCATAACAGTAGCAAAATTGCAGTTATAAAGGAGTATTGGAAATAATTTTAATAATGTTCCGGGGTCACCACAACTTGAGGAACTAGCTGTAGTAAAGGGCGCAGCATTCGGAGGGTTGAGAACCGTTGCTCTAGAGACAGGAGGTAGTTATCACATATGGGGCGTAACAGACCTCTGCAGAAGTAAATGGAGAGCGGTTGGGATTTCTCTCTGTTCCTCTGCAGAACAATCAGGTTTCCCTCCTTTACCCTTGAAAATGCCATTAAAG
Organism: Dicrostonyx torquatus; assembly: GCA_028555095.1. NCBI lineage: Eukaryota > Metazoa > Chordata > Mammalia > Rodentia > Cricetidae > Dicrostonyx > Dicrostonyx torquatus. The sequence goes on from JAQHUG010000144.1 coordinate 995,273, forward strand.
GATTCTGTTTTCATCTGCAGAGTCCACACACAGCCCTATTAATCCTCAGAGCAACTTCAACATGAAAATGATCTGAGCCTGACCAACGCCGAGGACCTCGGTCTGCTTGTGAGAGAGTCACAGAGCGGTCTTCCTTCTGTGTTCACCCACAACTTCTCTGTCCACAGTCCTGGGCCTCCCTGGGGCTCATTGTAGCTATCTTTCTGAGGCAAGGGTCAGTTCAGAGGGCAATTGTTGCCTCCTCCCTCTCCAGGGAGCAAGCTCTCATCATAAGGATTCTTTCTCTCAGCAAGCAAGGATGACCTGGAAATTTGACAGTACCAGTGTTACAGACGGCTCTTTCTCAAGAGAGAGAGATATTACCTTATAGAAACCAGCTTTTATCCTGCTGGGAAACTGTACTGTGTTCTGCGGATTGTCTCTGATTAGAGCCAGAGGGCTGTCTCTCCTGCAACACCTCAAAGGCAGCTGGAATCGTCTGTGACCCTGAAAAGAAGCTGCAATGTTTCTTAAGGGGAGATGGGGGAAGACGACATGAGCCAGCGCATTCCTTGCTCAGAGTGAACGCGAAAGCTCTTAAACACACCAGGAGAAAAGTCCTGAAGGTTTCAAAACTCCCAGTGATGGGAAAGTTCTTGGCTAACTTCCTAGAGCATTAGCAGGTATTATAAATGTCCTTTGAGTTCATGCAGTCCCTAAGAACAAAGGAATTGCTGGGAGGATTTTTAGTGTTTAATCTTGAGGGAGTCTAAAGGCTCTATTTGTAATTTCTCAATAAAAATCAAATCTTTGTCATGTCAAACAGGGTAGAAAACATGACAAAATATTTTTGAAACATCAGTAGGCATTTTCTCAGTTATTCAGGTAATCATAACTGAGCCCTGGGGTGTACCAGGCAATGCAGCAGGGAGAGAGCATGGTCCCTGCCTTCCTGATGCAGGCTCCAGTGGGCAGGATAGGCTTGTGGTAAATCATGTCGAAGGAAAATGCCAGTGACCACAGTGTCCCATTTCAGAGATCATTAGGAACACTGTGTAGGATTTAGACATGCTCTGTACCGTAAGGACTAGGAGACCTTGAAAGTGCGCAGAGCACAGCTCAGGGCCTTCCAGGCACAAAACCCAGAGTTTCATCTCCAACAACAGAAAATCCATTATTTGAGCTGCTATCTAACAGATAATGATGTTTGAAACATAATGTGTGTTTTCTTGATTGATGATTGATGTGGGAGGTAGTGTGGATGATGCATTTCAGAAAACAAACTGAGCAAGCCAAGAGGAACAAACCAGAAAGCAGTATTTCTCCCATGGCCTCCACTTTGCTTCCTGCCTCCAGGTTCCCACTTGAGTTCCTGCCCCGACTTCCCTCGGTGATGGAGCGTGAGTTATAAGGTGAAGCAAACCCTTTCCTCTTCAAGTCGCCTTTGGTCATGATGTTTGGCACAGCCATAGAAACTTTAACTGACACACTAACATCCATTATTCTTATTTATTTTTAAATATGTTTTATTTACTCTTGAGCAATTTCTTACATGTATACTAAGTATCTTCAACATATGCACCACCAGTTCCCCTCCCCCAGCCCCTTTGGATACCTACCAGCATGGCCTCCCCTTTTCCTTTTCTGTAGGGAACCCTAACTGCAGGGAGTTCTAGGCACAAGGACTGTGTTACGTGCGGAAGTAGCTCATAGCACTCCTCCCGCCCTCCAGGTCTTATCTTCTTTCTGTCGCCTCATCTTTCTGTGTTTCCTGGACCTCTGTACGGAGTTTCTACAGATGTTCCATCTGGGTCTGAGCATGCAGCAGTCACTAAGTGTCAGCCCTTTGGCCAGTTATGAGTTTGCAGAAGCCTCCCTGGCCGCCATTGAAGGCTGCACTGAAACTTTAAAGCAAGCATGGCTGAATTAGAAGCACGCTGTTGCTTTCCTACTCCATCTGAATGTCTGCATCCAGATAGGCATCTTTAGATTTCTGTTTCTTGTGTTTCCAGTGCTGTGGATGTGAATCATTGTGTAACTGAACGATGACCGCCCAGAGAATTGTCAGGTGCACATGTAAAATCATGGCTCAGTTTCCCCATATCCTTTCCTAGTTTGTTTGCTCATTTGTTTTTAGAGACAGGATTTCTCTGCATGGCCCTGGCTGTCCCGGAACTTGCTCTGTAGACCAGGCTGGCCTCAAACTTTCAGAGATCCATCTGCCTCTGTCTCCCGAGGGCTGGAATTAAAGGCATGTACCAACATGCCTAGCTTCTCCTTTCTTATGTCCCCTGCAAAATTTTATCTTAGTAAGTACAGTATATGTAATATACTTGGTTTATAAATAATCTATAAATAATATTATATTAAAAGTCACTTTATAAGAAGGAGGAGGAGAAGAAAGCAGCATTGAGTTATGGGTATAAACACAAATATTTATAAGATATTTATAAGGTAGGTTGATAACATACCCATTTAGCAGAAGAAGAGGAGTGGGGTCCCCCCCCCCCGACAGACACACACACAGACACACACCTTCCCAGGGCCTCTGACTTCATGAACCACAGGATTACACATCAGATGTGAGTTTGTTCCTATAAAGCAGACCTCAGATTTGATCAGAAAGTGGTAAGTTGGTCCCACACGACACCTATGCCACTATTGCACGAGTGAGCATAACTTGCCGACAGGCTGGTATTGTAACCTTCTGTTTTCATCTGAAACTATTGATGACTCTTTGGATGCCTCTGGGACCTCTCTAACCAACAGCACATAGGAAGCTATCCCATGCCTGACCCTGAGAGTTTTATTAATAGCTCATACCTTCGGGGGCAGGGGATACGTTATCTGTTCATGCAGAATGGACTCTATAGTCAGTCTTTTTTTTTAATTAACTTATAGAAGCAAGAAGCAAACAGTGGCTTCTTGTCCAGGCACAAGGGCACAGATGTCCAGGCAAAGAAGCCAGGAAGACGCTGAGCAGCCAGCTAAGCAGATGGCTGTGGAAGAAGTGGTAGAGAAAGGACACAGACTACATCCTGGTGGTGGTGACTACGAGGAAATGGCAAGGGGAAAGGAAGAAATGGATCCTTATCTTCTCCTCCAGAGGAATAAATAGCAGATCAAGACAGGCAGGGCAAGACTGGAGCGTGTCGGCGCCTCACTCTGAAGCAGACACTAAGATGAAGCCTAGAGATAACATATTTGAGATGCACAAGGCTTGTGAAATTAAAATTGCAATAAATGTATGTCTTTATCATACTGACACATCTACTGAGGCATTGATCCATTGATCAAAAATCTATTGATACATGATCATCATTGATGCATCTATTTAACACTAAGAAAAGCAGGATCTCTGTATGTGGCTTTCAAATTCACCTCATGGGCCACCTGCCAAAAAATTCTTATTTCAAACCATTAATATTCATACCCTGGCTGAACTAAAGATGACTGGAAACTGAGAGGTCCTTGCCCCCATTTGTCTTTCCACCCTGCTTTTGATGAATTGCCACATTGCGCTCTGTTAAAAGGCTCTCAATTCAGATCCTTAGGAATCACGGCACCAGGCTTACTTTCACCATTTCGGATTTAGAGTTTCCAGATTACAGAAGGTGTGGCTACAATGGAAATGAGACTTCATTTCGCCTTAAATCTCACAAAGATTTTTCAGGGGAGATTTGGAGGGCCAACGTCATAAGAAAATCCTCATTACCAGTCTCTAAACATGCGCCAGCGTGCCAAGGCCCATCACAGCGGCAGTGCGCTGAGAGGAACAGCAGACCTAAGGTGTTCATCAACGAGACTGGGCGAGGTGGTTCCTGCTTTAACCCCAGCACTTGGGGGACTCTGAGGACAGCCAGAGTTACATAGACAGACTCCATCTTGGGAAAAAATGTTCATAAGCTAAGGAAGAAAGATTGTTCCTCACGAACCCACTGAAGATGCCTTTGTTAGACCAGCAGAGGAAAAACCAATAGGAACACAGTGGGTAACACCAGAGCCAAGAGCAGATCTGAAATCAAGAAAGAGAGAGCTTTATCAGAGGTATCAAGACATACGGCAGAAGATGAGGACAGAGAAGATAAGATGAATCAGTGGACAATTAATCTTTCCAGTTATTGTACATTTATTTTGTAGGCCTGTGTAAATACTGGGTATTCAGGATTACCTTGTGTCTATTTAGGGCGCCATTTTTAAAATCTTAAAATTATGGGACTTTTTCTAAATAAAACATCTCCAGAACTCAAATATATAGACAGATGATAGATAGATAACAAAACAAAAAAAAATTGAAGCTTACAAAGTAATGGGTTTCCATAGATTTTTGTTTTTTATCTTTTTAATACATTCTTTGTATGGTTAACCTACCCTACTCCCCAGAATCTACTACTTTTAATGGAATAATTTAAGTCTCTCTCTCTCTCTCTTTCTAAGACAGGGTCTCACATAAATAATCCAGGTTGACCTTAAGTTCCCTGTGTGGCCAAGGGTGGCTTGACCTTCCTCCTGAGTGGCGGGAGCACAGGCTGGGCCTGCTCCGTCTGAGCTAGTGCTGAGCACTCTACCAGTGGACCTACAGACTTAGCCTCCTAAATTTTCTTAAAATATGTTCTGAAACACAAACTTCTTTGGATGAAAGGTGCTAAGCATTTAAACTTCTCACGTATATATTTTGAGAATCCTGGAGAGAAAGTTTTCATATCTACAGCATATCCTGAGTACTAATGTGCCCATTTCTTTGGTAACACTGAGTATCATATTTTAAATGTTTGCTAATTTGATGTGGAAAATAGTTTTCTATACACTTATTTGTCCTGAGTAAATATCAGAGATATTGAAGTCGTTCATCCGTTTATTAATTATTTGTATTTTCTTCCATGAATTTTCTACTCATTCCTTCTGTCAATTCCATTAGCAAGCATATACTTTTCATAATAAATTATAACAATGCCATTTTAATCATTTTGCCTATAGCATTCTGAAACACATTTTGCTAAGTTACCGTTCTTTTTTGTTCATGATTTTTGATACTCTGAAATTTACATTTTATATATTGCCTACTAAAAACTGTATCTATTGTTTCCTTTGGATTTCCTCCCATGGGTTAACATACTACAGGTGCTTTCTCATCTCATGATCAGTTTAAATATTTCCCCCTATTTTCTTCAACAGTCGTTGTTAGGTGTTTATATCTTACTTTCGATTCATAATCCCATCTTCAATTTTCTGTAATCTAGAATGTGATGTAAGAATCAGATTGAGGGGCTGCAGAGACGGCTCAGGGGTGAAGAGTGTGTACCACTCTTCCAGAGGACCTGCCACCCTTGCAGCACCCACACGGCACCTCACAGTGGCTGTAATCCCCGCTCTAGGGGACCTGACCTTGTCTTCTGGCCTCCAAAGGCTCCTGCGCACTGCACGTGGTCTCAGGCAGTTCTATATGTAGAAATAATTAGCAAATAAATGTATTTTTAAAGAATCATACATAATTGTCTTGTTGTCGTCCAGATTCTTGAACATCTTGTTCAACTCCATCATTTATTTGAATAATTTTCTCCTTACATGTGTGCTCTTGATGCCTTAATTTCTGATTCCAGACAGTCTTTTCTGTGACATGGGTCTGTCAGGCACTTCTTGTTCTGGTAACAGACTTAAATGTAGTGGTGGCATGTTCTGTGTTATCTGACATGGTTAGTCATTGGTCAAATGTGGTAGCCACATGTGGCTGATGTGACTGAGAAATTGGGTTTTTTATTTTACTAATTTACATTTAAATTTTAAAAATTTTACAGAATTATTAATCAGAAAATTATTGGAATTGCATGCATTTACAAATATGTTTTCTTCCTGTTAATTTTATGATTTTAAATATAGCTCAAGTATTTTCAGATAAAAGTTGGTGTTTAGGAGTTGGGGAGATGGCTCAGGGAGTAAATGAGATTTCTGTGCAAATCTGATGACCTGAGTTCAAGTTCCAGAGTTCTGGAATCACAGGTGTAAGATGGGAGGCAGTGGACACACACGGCTCTCACGCTGTGCGGCAGCCAAAACAGGAGACTCTGATTCAAACAAGATGGAGGAAGGAAACTGACTCCCAAACAATTGTCTTCAGACCCGTATACGCATACTGTGGCACAGGTATACCTGCACACACACACACACGCACACACACATGCATGCACACACACTAAATCTTTTTTAAAATTAGCATCTAAATTAAGATTTTCTATAAGCATAAAAATAATGTAAAATATCTCAATAAGTTTTATATTGCCAACATGGTAAAGATGAAAGTATTTTATATACTTAGGTTAAATAAAAGACTCCATTAAAATCTCCTCCAGCTGTTCCTTTGACACTGTAAAGTACAGCCACTATTACAGTCTAAATTACATATTTATCTTACATTTTATTTTATTGGAAACAGTTTAGTTTTTATTTTATTGTTTTTATATTTATTTTTGTGTGTGCACCAGTTAAAATATATAACTCCAAACTAAGTTTAACTTTAGATAAAGCATAAGCAACTGGGCAATCCTATCTAGTGGCTTTGTTAGTCAGTGCCTGCTCTGAGATAGATGGATACTTTGCATTGATATGGATCTTGATTTATTGATACAAATTTAAGATCAATTTTGTTATATATATTTTATATATATATTTCTGGTCTTGATAAAGGTATTTTGTTTGTGCACTTCATTTAAAAATGTAATGTATAATTTTAAAATATAGGTTAATAGATAATCATCTACAATAGTCAAACTTGTAGTCATGTTTGTTAGATTTTCTAGATGTACAGAGATGTATTTCAGATGGATAGGCATTCTTCAAACCTTTCAAAGACTACAGAATATGGCATTTAAAATGTTTTAAGAATTTAGAACTTTTCATGACAATGAGACACACCTGCTCCTGGCAGCACCAATCTACTTCAAGGGGAAGATAGGCATCGAAGAGGCTCCTTATGGAGTTGGTTAGCCATTTGAGCAAGAAACTGCTCTTGCCTAGGTTGCTTGACTGGACTTGCAGGACCCACAAAGAAATGACTGCTGAACTTGACTAAAGGTGAGACGCTCTTTCGGGGTTCCTGCTTCATGAAAGAGTCTGCTAGGTATTCTGTAGAACACAGAAGAAAGTGACTGACAAACTGCCAATACAGGTGGAACTGTCTTTGAAATTTCCTGCTTCATGGAAATGTCTGCTGGATACTATGGGCCAGAGGCTGAAGATGGATGCCCCAATGGCACAGAAGAACTTTGGGTGACTGTTCAGGCAGCAAGATGTCTCTGTCAATTCTAGAATTTTGGAAGTTGCTTACAATGCACTTCCTGTTTACTTAAGTAATATTATATCCTTCTGGAGTCTTTGATGGAGTTGAAGGATTTATAGTTATAGTTTTCCTTAGTTATGATAAAAGACAAAGTAGATATAAATATTGTAACTGTAATTCTTGTTTGATACCTGTTTTGTGATATGTAATTTTACTTTGTTAAAGTTAAAACTTTCCTTTTCATTTAAACAGAAAAGAGGAGATGATGTGGGATTCCCCTCTGTATGCTGTGAATACCATTAATCAATAAAGAAAATGCTTTGGGCCTATAGCAGAGCTATAGGAGAGCAGAGTTAGGTGGGAAAAACTAACTGAATGCTGGGATAAAAAGAGGGCAGAGTCAGAGAGAAGTCATGCAACCCCGCTGGAGCCAGATGAAACTTTAGCCGGTAAGCCACAGCCATGTGGCAATACACTAGATTTCTAGAAATGGGTTAAATTAAGATATAAGAGTTAGTCAATAAGAAATTAGAGCTAATGGGCCAATCAGCATTTTAAATAATATAGTTTCTGTGTGGTTATTTTGGTTCTGGGTGGCCAAGACGAACAAACGGCCTCCTCCTTACAACACCTGCTCAATAGGTGGGCATGTGACCCAGGCTTGCCTAATCATAGTAGCCCTCTCCCCTGTCCTAGTTAGGGTTTCTATTGTGATGAAACACCATGACCAAAAGCAAGCTAGGGAGGAAAGGGTTTGTTTAGCTTACACCTCTGCATCCCTAGTGCATCACTGAAGGAAGCCAGGACAGTAACTCAAACAGGGCAGGATCCTGGAGACAGTTGGTGCAGAAACCCTGGAGGAATGCTGTTGCTTACTGGCTTGTTCCCCATGGCTTGGACCACCAGCTCAGAGATGGCACCACCCACAATGCACTGGGCCCT
>JAQHUG010000144.1:1009523-1022541 GCA_028555095.1 Dicrostonyx torquatus
AACATCAGGAACTCACGAGGGTCTCCTGCTCAGAGCAGCTGTAGGCAAAGGTAAACAAGTTGTTTTGCTCAGTTCACTCCAGCAGGCAAAGAGAGTCAAGGGGCCAGGGGTCTGCAGCCCCCAACAATCTGGAAAGGGCAATCCATCAGATTGCTTGGAGACAAGTCTGTAGAGCATTTTCGTGGTTAATGACTGATGTGGGAGGGCCCAGCAGTCATCCCTGGGCTTGTGGTTCTGGGCTGTATAAGAAAGCAGCCTGAGGAAGCTGTGGGGAGCAAGCCAGTAGATAGCAACCCTCATGGCTTCTGTTTCAGTTCCTGCCTCTGCATTCATGCCCTGAATTCCTGCTCTGACTTCCCTCCATGAAGGAGTGTGACTTGGAACATGTAGCCTGAAATAACCTTTTCCTCCCCTTTCTGCTTCTGGTCATGGTGTTTCTCACATCAGTAGAAACCTGGGCATGGAACAAGTCATAGAGGATGATGGGAAAGCCCTGGACTCTCATGAGGGCTGCAGGAATTCCCCCAGGAACATGACAAGAGTTTATCTTCAAGGACTGAGGAACGAAGTGTGCTGGATCAGGTCTCACTTGGATGTGGCTACAAGTCTATAGTAGCTCTCTGGGGACGAGAATTTCATTTGAAAGGGACAGCTGGACAGCTCGGTTCACTGTAGTCCAATATAGGAAGTCCCCCATGAGGTTTTCCATGAGCTGACTTGGAAAAGTGCTCAGATTTCATTACTGTAGACCATCTGGATGGAAGTAGATCTTCCCTGAGCCCACTCAGAGGCAGCTCTAACACAGCATCATATCAGACATGAATGCAAATCTCTGTCCTGGCCAGAGCTGCAGTGTGAATGTGTAGCACTGGCTGTCATGGGGCAGAAGCATACCTGGTTTGAAAGGCAGCCCTTGTCTCCTTCCAAGGATCTAGACAGGATGTAGAACAGCTAAATGCTATGCATGACACTCCCTTGTAAACAAACATTTCTTAATATTTCCCAGATATCAAATTTTTGAAAATGCTTTGAGATAAGGTGTCACTTCATAACCAAGTCTAGCCTAAAACTCCCAATGTAGCCCAGGTTGTCCTCAAACTCAAGAATCATCCTGCCTCACCTCTCTAAGGGCTGAGGTTACAGGCTCGAGTCACCACACAAAGCTATTATCTATCTCTTAGAACAACACATGAAGGTGAACACTGTTTTTATTCTATTTTACAGATTAAAAGAAAAATCTTAGGCAAAATTAAGTCCAGTTTCCTTAGATTGCACGGCAAATGTTGACAAATTCACACCCAGTCAGTCTGCCTCTGGAGTCCGCGCTCTCTCCTGGTTTCACAGGAGTCGGCTTTCCTTCCAAAAGCCTTTGTCCACATCTCACATATTTGAAGAAATCAATCCGAATCCATCCTAAAGAGTGGCCACCAAAAGGGTGGGTTTGGGGTATAGCTGAGTGCTAAAAACACTGGTTTACCATGCACAAGGTCCTGGGCTTGTTCCCAAGGACATCAGGGGTGGGTAGGGGGAGAAAAACCCAGCAAGAAATGTTTTCCTGTGGAGTAAAGAAACCAAAAGCAAATCAACAAGTGAACATAGCCTGTGCTGGAAGTGATGGAGCTATGAAGAAAATTAAAGTACAGTGAGAAGCTAAGATTAACAGGCAGGCACTACCGCACTAGGGGAGTGGTCACGAGGATGATTGACAGGCAGGCACAACCACACTAGGTCGGTCACTGACAGCAGGAAGCTGGAGAAGCTCAGCACCTACACTGGAGAGACTAACAACTGCCTGTAACTGAAGTGCCAGGGACTCTAGTGCCAGCTCCCGGCCTCCTCTGGCATCTTCATGCATACAGTAAGCATAATCTCATAGGCACACACACATAAGTTAATAAATAAATCCTTTATTTATCCCTTAGGAACCATGTAAGCATCTACACCTGGGCAAACAAGGTGGCTCTGCCAGGGGGGCACTTGCCATCAAGCCTGACAACCTGAGTTCCATCCCTGAGACCTACCTGGTACAAGGGGACAACTCCTGAAAGTTGTCTTCTGACTTCTGCATACAAGCTGTGACCCAACACACATACGTGCACAATGTAAAAAGTAAATAAACAAAAAGATTAAAAGAGGGAAGGCTCCCTTTGCATTTTTATAACAAACTCATGGGTTCATGGTAAATATGGAGATTCAGTAGATAGACAAACACATAGCTCTGCATCTATGCTATCTCTACTATCCTAGACCAACAAAGACATGATTTTAAAAGCCCATCAACCAGGTGGTGGTGGCGCACACCTTTAATCCCAGCCCTCTGGATGCAGAGGCAGGCGGATCTCTGTGAGTTCGAGGTCAACCTGGTCTACAAGATCTAGTTCCAGAGCAGAGGCGGGGTGTGTGTGTGTGTGTGTGTGTGTGTGTGTGTCTGTGTGTGTGAAGCCATATTAAACATCAGTGTTGCCAGGCAGTTGTGGCACACACTTTTAATCCCAGCACTAGGGAGACAAGGGCTGGTGAATTTCTGAGTTCAAGGTCTACATAACAAGTTCCAGCGCAGCCAGGACTATAAAGAAACATCCTGTCTCAAAAAACAAAAACAAACAAAACCAACCAACCAACTAAACAAACAAACAAAAAATCAAATTCCCTCATAAATGTGCAGCCATATTTTTAAAGCTAAATATTAGTAAATGGTACACGATGTATTTTTTTAAATTATGACCTTAATACATTATGACCAAGTAAAGTTTGTCACAGAAATATAAGGTAGTTTAAATGCATAAAATCAATCATATAAACACAGTCCCCAGAGTACTACGATAAAGGAGAAAACAATACAACCTCCATATAGTGAGAAAAAGCTTTTGAAATGGTTGGATATGGTTTTGAAATATCACAACCAGCTGATAATTCAGCGAACTAGACGAAAGCGCCTTTCTGGCAAAGCCCGCCTGAGAGTGCACGCAGCTGTTCTTACCGGTGAGGGCTTGATTGGCTGTCCAGCACTGAGAGCTGTGCCGGTGCTTGCTCCTGCCACCTCTGTTTCTCATTGTGGCTCTGACTGCCCATCACAATGACGAAAGACAAGCGAAAGTCAGAAAAGTCAGATAGGAAGAAATCAAACTCCTTATTTGCTGAAGACATTCTAAGGGCTCGGAAGCGCAACTACTAAATATAAAGCCAGTAAATACATGTAGTAAGATCATTAGGACAACAAAATCGTCTTTACAGATGCTGGCCACAGCAACTGTAAAACTACATTTGAAAAGTCAATTCTCTTTAAAATAGAATCCAACAATATAAAGTACTTATGAATAAAATCATCAGAAACTGTATAGACTTTTATATGAAGAACTGCAGAACATTTCCAAGAGAATATTTCAAAGTCATAAAAAATAAAGAGATACTAAATATTAGAGTACAAATTTCCCTCAAATTAATTTATAGATTCAAAACAGTTCAGATCTAAATCCAAGTGGATTTTAGAGAAATTGTCAAGGTGACCCTAAAGTGCCTAAAACAGTTCACGGGGTGGGAGAGATGGCTCCGCACCTGCTGAGTCTCCAAGTTCACTTGCCACACTCACACCAGGCAACGCGCAGGCAGCACCTGAATCCAGCCCCAGGGTTTCTGATGCAGTCTTCTGACCTCCTCCGGTACATGCACACACGTGGTGCCATACAGACAAACACACATAAGTTTTTGAAAATTCAAGTGAAATTAAAATAATAATAAAAAACCACAACCTTTTATCCTGGCATAGTGACAGACACGGTCAATCCCTGTACTCAAAGGGCAAAGGCAGATAGATCTCTGTGAGTTCGAGGCCAGCCTGGTCTACATAGCGAGTCTTAGGACAGCCATGTAAGTCCATGTAGAGAGACCTTCTCTTAAAACAAACAAAGAAATAATTTTTAAGAAAGAACAAAATTAGAAGTTGTCAGTACCACTATCTACTTGTAAAATTACAAAACATGATAAAGAAAGGCAGACAGATAAACAGATCAATAAAATAGGACAGAGAATCAGGAATAGACTCACAAGGATATGGCTAACTGATGTTTCAAAGGTACAGGGAAACCCAACTAGGAAAGAAAGGTTTTTTTAACTAAGGTTGCTAGAAGTGTTGGGTTTCTCTAAGCAAAGAGACATTTATCTTACATTGTACAATATAATTAACCAAAATGTAAAGGGTTAAAAAGCATAAAACTCTTTACACAAAATTGAAGAGAAAATAGTCTTTGCAAATATAAAATAGATAAATATTTCTTTTATAAGCTACAAAAAGAATACAGGCTATAAAACAGAACTTGTTACCAGACTTTATCAAAATTTTAAAGTTTTGTTTTTCAAAATATACCATTAGATAAACATAATAAAGCTATTACATACAGCAAATTATTTCTGTCCAAGATTTTTTTTATTTTTTAAAGAAAATACTTTCTTTTTCCATTTTACAAATCAATCCCAGTTCCTACTCCCTCACCCTCCTCCCATTCCCTTCACCTACCTCCACCCCACCACCATCCAGTCCTCAGAGAGGGTAAGGCACATTGCTTTGGGGAAGAAGGTCCAAGGCCCTCCCCACTTTATATGGGCTGAGCAAGAGATCCATCTAAAGAGAATGGGTTCCAAAAAGTCAGTATAAGCAGTAGGGATAAATCCTGGTTCCACTGCCAGTGACCTCCGCAGTCTGCCCCAGCCATACAACTGTCACCCACATTCAGAGGGACTAGTTTGGTCCCATGCTGCTTCCTTCCCAGTCCAGTTGGAGTTGCTGAGCTCCCAGCTCAGGTAAGCTGTTTCAGTGGGTGAACTCATCATGGTCTGACCTCTTTGCTCATATTCTCACTCCTCCCACTCTTTAACTGGACTTTGGGAGGTCAGTCCAGTGCTCCGCTGCGGGTCTCTGATTTGTTTCCTTCAGCTACTGAATGAAGGTTCTATGGTGACATTAAAATATTCATCAATCTGACTACAGGGCAAGGCCGATTTGGGCACCTTTTCCACTATTGCTTATGGTCTTAGCTGGAGTCATCCTTGTGGATTCCTATCCAGGATTTTTTAAATGGTTACAAATGATTAAAACAACAACAACAAAATAATGGATAAGAGATTTGAACAAATAATTCACATAATAAGATACAAGAATAGTTAATAAATATCTTATTTACTGTAGGGAAATGCAAAGTAAAAGCATGATGAGATTTTATAATACACTCATTAAAAGAACTAAGACTGAGACTGACAACAGTGAGTGCTACAGAGGACACAGGGCAACTGGAAGCTCCTATACTTTTGACAAGAATAGAAAATTGTAAGTCCCTTTGGAAAACGTCTGGCTGTTTCTCAAAAGTTAGGAAAATATCTACTCATAACCAGCCATTTCACCATCAAACACCCAAAGTTAATGAAGACATACTCTGTATAAAGACTTCTGCATGGCTACTCACTACATCATTATTTACAAAAATGCCAAACGGGTAGCAATCAGAATATCCACCAAGTACGGAATGCATAAACAAAAGTAGAGGGAGCCAAACTGTAGAACCCCTTACTTAGTAATAAACAGAAATGAGTTATTGATGTCTAATAAAGTGAAATAACCTCAAAATCACTATGCTACATCAAGGCAGCCAGGTAACAAAAGCATGTAGAATATATGACTCCATTGATAAAAAAATTCTAAAACTAGAAAATTTCAGAAAAAGAAAAGCGTATTGCAGTAACACAAACCAAGTCTGTGGTCATCAGAGCCCTTTGGTAGAGGAAGGGGATCTGCCATAGAACACAAAGCACCTTCTAGGCTGGGGGATGTCTGCATTGCTGGAACTCACTGAAATGAGCACTCACGATGGGTGCAACACACTGAATGTAAGTTGTTTCCCAACAAATTTAAGGGGAAAATGTTATGTTATTATTTTTCAACTCTGTCCTCTCTCCTTTTTAAATTTTATTTAATTATTTATTTATTCTCTGTGTGGGTGTTTCGTTTGCACGTATATCTGTGTACCACTTTTCTACCTGTGTACCACTTTTCTATTGGAGGCCAGAAGGGGTGTCAGATCCCCTGGAACTGGAGTTACAAGTGGTTGTAAGTGGCTATATGGGTGCTGGAAATTGAAGCTGGATCCTCTGGAAGAACAGTCAGTGCTTTTAACAATCTCCCCAACACCTTGTCTCCTTTTTGAGACAAGACTTCACAAAACCAATGCTACACAAACTCACTTATGCCACCAAGGATGACTTTGAATTTCTGATCCTCCTGCATCTCCCTCCCAAGTGCCGGCTCATAGACTATGCACCACCATGCCTTGTTGTCTTGTCACTGTAATAGTCTTTTATTGTTGATATATTTTAATTAAATGCTGTTGGCAGAAGTTTCTGCCCCATCAGTCAGCTCCCAAATAACCATACAGAGATGTGTTATTAATTATAAATGCTCAGCCAATAGCTTAGGCTTATTACTAACTAGCTCTTACAACTTAAATTAACCCAGATTTATTAATTTATGAGCTGCCCCATAGTTCATGGCTTATTACCTCATCATCTACACATCCTCCTTCCTCTGCATCTGGTTGACGACTTCACCCTTCTTCTTCCCAGCATTCTCTCAGTCTTGCTTTCCCACCTAACCACTTCCTGCCTAGCTATTGGCAATGAGACCAACACATCTTCATAGTGTACAAAAGGATTATTCCATAGCAAAATGATCCTTTTTTTAAATTTTTGGAGACAGATTCTTGTGTATCCAGGCTGGCCATGAACTCACTGGATAACTGAAGATGACTTTGCGTCCTTCCTACTGTGTGCTGGGATGACTGGCATGCACCACCACTTCTGGTCTGTGTGGCGTTGGGGATCAGAGGACTCCCTGTATGCTTGCACTCTTACCAATCTTAGTCATGCACGTTTAACTTTCAATATGTACTAGCCACATTATCTTATGTTCTATTTCTGGTAAGTGCAGATAGTTTTGTCCAAAGAGCTTTGAATACATTGTTTCCTTTTTTTGTTTTTTGGGTTTTTTTTTTTTTGGTTTTTCGAGACAGGGTTTCTCTGTGGCTTTGGAGCCTGTCCTAGAACTAGCTCTTGTAGACCAGGCTGGTCTCGAACTCACAAAGATCCGCCTGCCTCTGCCTCCCAAGTACTGGGATTAAAGGCGTGCGCCACCACCGCCCGGCCATTGTTTCCTTTTTTTCTCTGACTCTCCCTTTAAGATCTTAGGTGATTGATGAGCTTTGACCATGAGTCTAGAGATTATTCATCTTAATCTCTGAGCAGTGGGACTCCAACCTGGTGAGGTCTGAGCTTGCTTCTGTTGGGAGCCATGCACACTGTTTGCAGAGAGTACATGGTTCCCTCCCAGGTTTTTCCAGGTGTTTCGTGGGTCTCAGATGCAGGTGCCTTACCTTATCTGCAGCCAGGATCTGGGCCTACTCGATCCTGCCCTGAACCTCACAGGCCTCTACTCAAATGTTCAATTTTCTACTCTAGATGGCTCCCTTCCTAGAGCAGAAGCCTTCTGGCTTACTTCCTGCCCGCTCAGTTACGATCTACACAGAATCAGTTTTTACAGCCAAAGGAACCCGAGATGAATCTGACATGTTGCTGAAAAGGGGATGTTTACACTTATCTCAGAGAAAAAGAGAAATAAGCTTCAAGTTAAATGATAGCTCTGCCTTTGAAAGATTTTGAACTGAAAATAGATATGGAAATTCCCAACCCATCCTCCATCCAGAATCTGTCTGTTCATCTGATGGTGTGCAGAGAGCTAAGTGTTAGCACGCACAGCCTTCCATCACGAGCTAAGTTGGAGGAGAGATATGCTCTAGGGCGGGGGTAACAAGATAACTCGGCAGATTACAGCACGGGAGAATGACGGAAGCACAGAGCAACCTGACCCTTGTATTTATCCCAACAAACATATCTTAGAAGGACAGGAGCAGTTCACAGTTGTCAATCTCTGAGTTCCCTCAGAGATCTTACCCAGGTTATGCTTTATTGATCCTTAGAAATTAGTTTATAGCAATTTTAATATTTGAATATTGAACACAGTTGCCTCCTCCAGATGACAGGCTGCACTGGTTTCCGTGGCTGACCCCAGGTCCCAGCTCCTATCTCTCTTTACAAAAAGGTGCAAAAGTTCATTGAATCTTCTAATTTACATGCAAACTCAGTCTCCGGTCCAAAAGAAGAGAGCATTCTACTTCTGTTAGCATTTAATAGCAGGTGATAAAAGAATAAATTCGGGAGTTGGACGGAGTAAATAATTTGTCATTTGTAAATAGTAATAGAATCGTGTAGGAAGTAGTGCCCAGAGCGGGAACCGAGCGAAGGCTTCGTTTCTCTGACGAGCACATTGCCATGGTGGAATTGGCACCGCTCATTGTTCTGATTTCTGATCTGGTCTGAGTTCCGGTAAGGCAGCTAAATACCAGCTTCAAATCCTCATATACTTTTTCTGTAACCCAAATGCAGAAGAGAGAAATCGCTGTTTGGGAGGAGTGGCCAGGGGCTGCTGCTTCTTCTCCATCATCTTCATCTAAAGTGTGTAACCAGCCTGCTGGAAACCACTGCTTTACTCAGCCAATCAGGAAACAGAAATGAAAGGAGCGCTTTCTCCGGCCCCGTTTTCCTGAGTGGACGTAACTGCATCTTCGGGGGACCCAGTTCTTTCTGGCTACAGTCCGTTATCTGTTGGCGTTCCTAGTCTGGGCAGCTAGCGGTGGCTAATGATGAGAGATATAGTCAAATCCCAGTTTGCCTCCTCGAGTTCTGAACTCAACTTTGGGGCTTGGCAGGACCTGCCCTCCCCTTCCCCCCAAAAATGGAAATACCTTCCCTGACATTTTTTGCCCGTGTTTTCTAAACTCACTTGCAGATAAGGCAGCGAGCTTGCTAGAGTGGGAAGCGCTGACTGACAAAGTGTCGTCTTCTACAAAATTCGTTCCTGCGCTCCAATCATCCTTTCCTTCTCTACTTCAGTATCACATGTAGCCATGTGTAGAATCATAAAATAATTATGCAGTGTACAAGCTTTCTGGGAGCATGTACCACTGTTTTCCTAATTCTTTATCTCTCCCATTGATCGTGGCGTGTGTGCATTGATCCAAGTCGGCCATCTGGTTAGGCAAGATAAGCATGCTAGTGTCTTTGCATTGCACTGTCACGCGGGGAGGGGGCACATTTTGGCTGTAGGGAATTACAGGGGCAGGATTAGCCCTCTTCCTATGAGAAAAAGGAATTTTAAATGCAGTGTTGCAGCTGCATGGGCCATGTTGCTAACTTCTGTTTTAGCCATGAACTGGGTAGATTTTTCTCCTTGCTTGTACTGTCTCCAAAGGTATAAAGATGCCTTGTATGAAACAGGGGGAGGTAGAGGAGAGGATGAGGAAAGATTCATCTTTAGCACACGTTGGACTTGTAAGTGACTGATATTCTACAGGATTTCTAAATGACAAAATGGCTTTCAAATGATGACAAAAGACTGCTGGATTCAAGAGGGGAAAGAAAAAGCACTTTATACTGCAGCTCTTGCCCTCGCCCCAGCAAAATCATTTCTGAGAAGGAAGAAGTATTTGTATTAGTCTATGAGAAAGAGGGAGAGAAAGAAAGAAAGAAAAGAAGGAAGGAAGGAAGGAAGGAAGGATGGGGGAAGGGAAAGGAAGGGAAGAGGGGAAGGGAAGGGAAGGGAAGGGAAGAGGGAAAGGGAAGGGAAGAGAAATGGAAAAAGAAAGGAGGTGTGTATCATAGCAGAGGGAATCACTTCTGCCGGGCTCAGGCTGGAGGTCGTCCTCTCCGTTTGTTTATCTCTTTCATGTATTGAAATGACTGTTTGTCCCAAGTCTATGGCCACTGGGACCGAGTGAGTGTGCTATTTAATTCAAAGAGACCTTCTCCCCAGCCCCTTTGGCCACTGTTGTTTTCAAATTTGATTGCGGCCATTGTTGTCTCATATTCTGCAAATGTGTGGAAGACTCAAAAGCTTTTCCTCAAAATTGAACAATTCTGTCAAAAAAGATTAGTTCTATTTTGTCTGCTGGATGCTGACTATTCATGAGCGTAAAGAGAGAGGGCTTGGGTGTCATTCTGAGTGGCTGAGGTGGCTGGGTCTGGGCTATTGACTTGAAGTTACCAAACTAGAATCTACAAAAGAGCAGGCAGGAGCGGAGGGAGCGGCGGCCTGCCATGTGCTTGGCTGGACCTTCTTTAGCTGCCCATTTATTTCTTTTGTTGCCAGAACTTTTATTGTCATACAGTTGGGAAAAAAAAATGTTAGACACAAGCTTCAGGCAGCACAAGCAGAAAAGGGGAGTTAGCATATCAGTAGGATCATCTTACAGCAAACCAAGTTCTTTTCAGGGTGGGGAATTAGCAAATACAATCTTTTTTTTTTTTTCTTTTTGAGCCTATAGCTGGGGGGCGGGCAGGGCTCAGATCTCTGGTCAGAATATTAGAGGAAATAAAATACATTTGCCAATTTTGGAGAGATACACACATATTAACTCTTTCGACACAGTCTTTGCAATTCCCTGAAGAAATGTCTGGTTGAATGGAGAAACTTACTATGAATTCTCGTCATTGCGTCAGGGTTCCTGAGAGGGAGCTACTCTGTAGTTGGACATATTCAAAATTTTAGACGGAGGAAATCGGATTCAGAATGAAATGAATGTAGAAGGCCCTTCTGAACAGGAGGGACTGAAAGGAAGCGTGTGGTTTTCACACGACGCCTTTGTGGTCTAAAGGAGTAATTAAAACTGTGACAGGAAACCGAAGACAGGAAAATGCACGCTCGCATCTATTAGTGACTGAGTCTCACTGGCAGCCCGAAGCTGCCCTTGTGGTTCCTGGATGTTAAATCTTATCTGAAGTGAGAAAATTGGAGTCCGGGGTCACTCTGTCTTCCCTTTTCTTCTCCCCTCAGTTTAACTGCATATATATATATATATATATAAGCGTGTGCATAAAACCAGATCTTTTTTTCAGATTAATTCACAATTCACTGAGAGGGTGTCTACTTCTATTTCAAAATACACAAGCTTTAAAGGAAGTCTGTAGAGTATGAGGAAGGAGAATCTTTTCTTTTGTCCAAAACCGTGTATTTTTCAGATTAATATTCCTTAAATGTGAAAGCACTTATCTCTGTGTCGGAACACAATTCTGAAGGCAGCCAGGTTGCTCAGCAGACGGCGTGTTTTGTCAGTGTGTTCTCCGGGCCTTTTTACTGGGGTGTGGCTAGTTTGCCTTATTTCTTCTCTGCTTGCTGTGAAAAGATTAGCTGCCCACTGCAGGCTTCCTAGTAAAACAGAACCCAAACCCAGCTCCATTCTCATTCCAGTGTGCTAGGGACTCTGGGCCTGGATCTGTGTTGGTAATTTAATCATGAGCTGTCTGTGACTGCTAAAGAGGAAAACAGAAACTGGGGTTCCTAGGAAGTGGTTATTTTCACCTCCCAAACACTTGCTGCCCCGAGAGAAGTCTCTACTGAGCTTTGCCCTGAAATCAGTCCGGCTAGCCCTGACTCCTATTTTCTTAAAGCTTCTGGCTTGGAATTCGGGGATCCCAAAGCAAAATGGTTTGGTGAGAAACTGTGAGTGTAGGGTCGTGAAGCTGTGACTGTTTCTTCATGTAGGGAAAACTCACTTTAGCTTACATGGTTATGTCTCCACAGAAGCTGATATATAAATTAGAAAGAAGGCAAAATGAGAGAATTTTAGTAAAATTATTGTAAAAATGGGTATTGTTCATTGTTGGGTATCATTGTTGAATTATTTTCTTTCAATATCTCAGCAATACTTTTCAAAAATCACTGTTATTTTAGTAATTGTACTTTGTAACACCTATATTTTTCTCTGGTACTTATTTGGAAACAATAATGAATGCTTGAAAGGAAACCCCTCTCCGTATACTCACTCCTGATCTAAGAGTCAGCTCACTAGTCCTTTTGCTGACTTCTTTTCTTTTCTTTTCCTCAGACAGGGTCACACTATGTCTCTTCGGCTGTCTTGGAACTCACTACGTAGACCAGACAGGCTGGCCTTGAACTCACAGAGATCCACCTGTCTCTGCCTCCCGAGTGCTGGGATCAAAGGCGCCATCACTACCCAGTTTATGTTGATTTTTCTAAGGATACATTTTAATCGGACTTGTGTTTTGTGGTCCCCAAATCGCTGGCTTTTTAACTACTTGCTTGTTTCCTGGTCTTCCGCCAGTTCAGGACATGCGGCCTGGATTCCTCTCGTGAACAGGCGTGTTTACACTCATCCAGTGTGGAAACCTGGGCATGCTGCAGGGGACCTGCCCTCAGAAACATGGCTCTGAATGGTCCAGCCAGTAAGAGATCTCCCCTCAAGTTTAGGGCTCACACACCTGAGTTCAAGAAAAACAACGGTGAGTCGACCACAGTACCTGATCCTTAGAGTAAGTTCAGGAGGTCTGGGCAGTTGCCTTTTGATTTAGACTTAACAGCCATGGCGTCAACGCGTGAGACCTTTCCTGTGCAGCAGCATGGGGATTATTCCGGCCCTTGGTGAGGCGCGGTGCCGGGAGGGGCCAGAGAGAGGAAGAGCGTGACCCGGAAGTTAGAGTTCGGCAAAGCACAGGTAATCAAGAGTGCTAAGAGATGAGGAAGTCTGGGAGTAGGAGGAACGACAGACTTCCTGGTTTGGGATTTTATTGGGAGTAGGAGGAACGACAGACTTTCTGGTTTGGGATTTTATTGGGAGTAGGAGGAATGACAAACTTTCTGGTTTGGGATTTTATGAAGATGAAAAACATTAAAACAGCTTTAAAAATTTTTCTGAATAGCAAGTCTGAGCTTTAAAAAATAAGGAAGAGTTAGGCAGTGGTGGCACAAGCCTTTAATCCCAACACTTGGGAGGCAGAGTCAGGAAAATCTCTGTGAGTTCAAAGCCAGCCTGATCTACAGAGCGAGTCCCAGGACAGCCAGGGCTACACTGAGAAACCCTGTCCCGAAAATCCAAAATAAGTAAGTAAATAAATAAATAAATGG
>JAQHUG010000144.1:1054262-1065756 GCA_028555095.1 Dicrostonyx torquatus
GAGTGCTGGGATTAAAGGCGTGCGCCACCACCGCCCGGCTCATAAAGATATGTTTTAATTAAAAACAAAAAATAATCTGGGTCCTCCATGCTACTAGAGGGATGTGGCTATCAGAAATGCATGCAGACTTAGAGTGTGCTATAGGTGGAAAAGAATTGGATTGTCACCGCCCCACACACATACCCTAGAAATCCAAAGGTAGTGAGGCCATGTGGAACAGAAGGACCTTAGCAGGAAACTCACCCTGTGAGAAAAGCAAAGGTAGCTAGAGGCCAGCAAACTCATCCTTGGGGCTTGAATTGCCAACTATGCTGAATTTAGGCTCCAAAAGAGCGGTATTGGAAACTCACTCGATAATGTAAAAATCTGTTAGGAGACTTCACCATGCAAACAGAGAATACAGCCGTATGGTTATCTCAGATTCCACATAAGGAAATGTTTGCCTTTTTTCTTTAGTCATGGCTCTAAAACTTCCCATCTTGTCTCTATCTTTGCACCAGAAAGCAGCAGCCCACACGACACGGTGAAACGCTACACATAGTCTCATTAAAGTCAGGAACAAGACAAGGGCACTCATTATCACCATAATTATGTAATGATTGTTCTTGAAGTGTGCACAAACGTAATTAGAGCAGAGAATGAGGTAGGGAGCATACACATTGGGATGAGGAAGCAGGGGTATCATTATTTGCAGATTATAGTCTTAAAAAAAACCTCAAGTGAACCAACGAGTAAAACATGAGAGAGTTCCAAGAGTTATCTGGTTAAAGTACAAACATACAAAGGTAGTCACTTCCTTATGTGTTCAAATAACTAGTTACAAAACCGAACCAGACAAGAAAAGGAAACAAACAAAACGAGAAAAAAAATGTGTTTTGTATTAAGGAAAAATTTAAAATCTGTAGAAGGACATTGATAAAAGTTTGGAAAGAAAAACAATATTTTAAAATGTCATTATAGGGGCCAGTGAGATGGCTTGGTAGTCAAGGGGCTTGCTATCACTTCTGAAAGTCCGAGTTCAATCCCTGGAACCAAATGTTAAAGAGTACTCACTTCCACATGTTCTCCTCTGACACACACACACACACACACACACACACACATAAATAAATAAATAAAATTTTTAAATGCCATCACAACCTAATCTAAGCTAGAAAAATACAATACAAAGACCAATCTCTAACAGGGCCTTTTCTGAGAAACCCTATAAAAGAGATTTTGAAATTTATCATGTGGGAGCTGAGAAATAAGGTAATTATAAAACTAATTTTAAAATAAGTTAATTTCATTTATAATGTATAAGTTGGTAATACTTTAAAATTTTAACTTAGCAATTACTAAATATGTGGAATATAAATATATATTGGTATATATATGTTGGTTTATTACAAATAAGGGATGATTTAAGTTTTCACTTAGGAATCAGGAGAGCATAGAACTGGTCCAACAGTAAATAGATCAAAGCAACAGAGAAAATTCAGACACTCATCTCAACTTTCCTGGCCTCTGCAGAAATGCAGGAGTGTGCGCGCGCACATACACAAAGATTTAAAACAAAAACTGCTCTAAAAATCTATTAACATGTTCAAAGATGAGGCTTCCCCATTCAGTTCCTGGTGTCGTGGAGAGGCCAAACTCAGCTCAAGTACACGGTCCTCGCTGGCACTGGGAAGTTCGCTCTGGTGCTTCCTTAGTCAGGCGCCTGTGGAGCAGCGGTCCCTTCCCTTCTCTCTTAATGGTATTCAATCCCTGGAGCTTCTCTTTACTTCCAGGTCTGGACACCAGCTTCCTCATTTACCGAGCAGGTTTTCAATTCCGTTTCCTCTCACTGCACTACCCCAATTCCCAACAGCCTTCTCTGGAGATCTGATGTATATGTAGGTGGGGTGAGCAGGTGAAGAGCAGGGTTCGAGTCAGGCTACCTGAACTCTCATCCCAGACCACTCACTGACAGTCTCAAAAAGTGTATCTTCATGTTTTCTTCTGTGGACGGAGGCCAGAGGCCAGCTCAAGGGACTGGTGTTCTCCTACCTTGTGGGTGCTGGCGACCAAACTCAGGTGGCTGGCTTTGCAGCAGATACCCACTGAAACTGACCGCCTGGTGCCTTCACGTGTGCTTGAGTCACATGAAGTAACTCAGGGAAACTCTGTCGAGCGCCAGCAAAGGCACAGTCCACACCTCATGCTGGCTTCCTAATGAACACTAGTACACTGAAGCTTTGGTCTGTGTGCCAACTGCTTCTCCCTGCATGGCCTTGCCTGTGGCTACACCTGCACCATGAAGAAAACTGCTTCCCGGTTGGTCGGTTGGCTTTTGTCCACGGTCAGCAAAGCAACTTGTGCTTCTGTGAGCTTTTGTGACCAAGTCACAAGATGCACTCAGCTGTTAGACTAGCCCAGTGACAGACCAACCCTGTGATGAGTTCTGACCCTCGCTAAGCGGGGCATTTTCAGCATCTCAGTGGGCAGTCCAACATCTTCTTTTCATTTGAAAATGGTCTTATATCTGTTGCCGGTTTGCTGGGAGGGAAACACCTTCCAGAGAGCGATTGGGACCACTTCCCTGTGTCTCCTCCCTCCTGCCTCCACCTTGCCCACCACCCCCTGAGCTCCCTGTCATCCCATAGATGGACCATCCTTACACGAGAAAGTGCACGCTCATTACTTTTGCATTCAGCCTGTCTAGATCAACAGCTTCATCTGGGTCTTAGGCCCAACATGCCGGTGATGCAGAGAGCCGGGCAGTTTGTCACATCAAAGCAATTTGCTAATTGTTGATGTTTCCTCGCCGCTTACTGCTTCATGTGTGAGATTAGGTGGTTGATTTAACTGGCTCATAGAGCTTGTGTTATCCCATTAGCTATCTCTAAAGGAAACCAAACCAGACTAAATACAGACAGAGGACATTAATTATCTGGAAGACATAAAAGTATAACCTGTATAAAATGTGAGAGATATGACTTAAGTCATTATTTATTTCCAAACATGTTTAAGTATGAAAATGAAATGAAACTTATGCTGTGGCAGTGCTGAAGCACGCATGGGCAGCCCCTATATGGTGGTTCTGTTGAGCTTGTCCATATTGGGTTTTGTGGTCTAAGTTGATGAGACTGACTGGTCAGGTGTCTTCCTCAAGAGGGCACCAGATCTCACTGTAGATGGCTGTGAGCCACCATGTGGTTGCTGGGAATTGAACTCAGGACCTTTGGAACAGCAAGCAGTGTTCTTAACTGCTGAGCCATCTTACTAGCCCCCTACATCCAGCATACCTCCCTAGAACTCTGGGTACCAAAGAGCTCCAAGCCTCACTTCTATTGGTGATGAGGATACAGGCTGGAGGAATTGAGGGCACAGAACAATGCTTCCTGTTACAGAGTGCACTACAGGGTCCTCCAACATCTGCCCTAAGCTATTCCAGGTCCCACTATATAAGAAAAACAATATACAATAACATATGTAAACATACATGTCACTCTAAAAGGGTACTCCATGTGTGAATTATCTACCTGTGCAGACCAACTCCAATATATACATTCAATATAGAGTTGGAGATTCAGCATGCAGTATGTATGCTTTATTTTGATATAGATTTATAATCACTTATAAGCTCAGCTAAGGATCTTAGGGTGTCTTCGTGAGGGTTTCATGGCCGTTATAAACACCATGACTAAAAGCAAATTGAGGAGGACAGGTTTGCTCCAATTTACAGCTCTCAGGTCACACCCCATCACCAAGGGAGGTCAGGCCAGGAGCTCAAGGCAGGAGCCCAGAGCAGAAACTGATACAGAGGCGGAGGAAGCTACTTACTAGTTTCTCATGACTTCTCAACCCGGTATCTTATAGCATCACAGCCCCAGGCTGCCACTGCTCACAGTGGCCTAGGCTAGCCCACATCAGTCTACAGGCTTGTAGTACAGGCATGCGCGGTAGGGGCATTTCCTCAGCTGAGGGCCTCTCTTCCCAAAGACTCTAGCTTGTGTCAAGTTGACCTAAAACAGCCACATAGCACTTTAGGGATTTTTCCATCAATGTCTTTATCGCCTTTATTTTTTGTACATTTTAGCCAGAACTCTAGCTAATTTGACTATCTTTTGCTCCAACTATGTGCCTGGCTCAAACTTTATTTCCATAAAATTCAGTTGACTTTTTATTTATGTTTTGAGACATTTAAACTCAAGGCAAAAGCAGTATTATTATATTTGAAAGATAAACAGTAAGATAATAAGAAATTTAAAATTTGGGAAAAAAATGAGTCAGAAAGATGGCTTAGCAAATAAAGGTTCTTGCTGCCAAGGCTGATGATATGAATTTTTTTCTTTAAGATTTGGTGATGTTTATGTGGTATTTTGCTTGCATGTATGTCTGTGTGAGGGGGCCAGATCCTTTGGGAATGGAGTTATAACAGTTGTGAGCTGCCATGTGGGTGCTGGAAACTGAACCCAGGTCCTCTGGAAGACTCAGTGCTCTTAACCACTGAGCCATCTCTCCATGACTTAGTTCCTAGGAAGCACTGCTGTTCTCCCTTTATCTCTGTCCCCACTGGTGCTCACAACTTCGTGCCCTGCCCTGAAGGCTCAGATGTGACTCTGAGGGGCTTGCCTCTGGTTCCCATTCTTTATCTTGGCAGTGGGCTCAGAACCACACCGACCTTTCCACTGTCCCCATCCATTTGGATAGAGCTTGCCTACTTTGATTCATATTCTTGTGACAAAAATTAAGGCAGATTGTATATATATTGACATTTTCAGTCGGTTCCTTTGGACAAAACACTAAAATAAGATGTCAAGCACAGTAATGCATGCCTGGAATTCTGGCCCCAGGGAAGTTGAGGCAGGAAGAGCATGAGTTAGAAGCCAGCCTGGTCTACGGAGTGGGATGTTAACCAAAAACAATAAGAAGAAACTGCCTTGTGTAAGACAGACAAGTGCATCCTCAATCTTTCTATCTCACACTGCTCCATACGACCATGTTCCTTCTGAGAGCTGCTTCTCAGAAGTCTCTCTTAGTCAAGGCTGAACTCTGACACTAGACATTGCGATGCGCCAACACATTTGACTTCAGAAAATACTGAAGTGAAATTTATAATACTCCAGGTGGTGGTGGCGCACGCCTTTAATCCCAGCACTCAGGAGGCAGAGGCAAGCAGATCTCTATGAGTTTGAGGCTAACCTTATTTATAGAGTGAGTTCCAGGACAGCCAAGGCTACACAGAGAAACCCTCTTTCAGAAAACTAAAATCGGAACAAAACAAAAAAGCAAAAATTTATAATCGTTACTCTACCCTGTTCAGTCAGGAAGGCCAACTCCCCAAAGCACTCTCAAATTGTCTGTGGAGTGTTACTGCCCACTAAGGGACAGGTCTTAGTTCCGTGAACATCCTCCATTCCAAGCCATCACAGGATCTCCAGGCACCTCTTGCAGCATACCATACCTGAAAGAGCACATTTCGAAGACACTAACCCCTTCCTAGGCGATAAATCACGTCCTAAACGCACACCAGCTCCCTGGTATCCCAGCCACTTTTCTGCGCCACCATTTTTTTTTCCTCATCTCCCCTCCTTTGTGTTCTATTCAAGGTCTTTTTTTTTCCTCTCTCTCTTTCTTTCTCTCTCTTTTTAATTCTTCTTCTCCCGCCTGCATCAAAGTTAGGACTTTGTGGGGGATGCTTTGCTATCAGCATCTGTTACCTCTTTTTCTTAGGGGCTAAGGAGGAGGCTGCTGTGTGGCTGAAAAAGACTCTCATTCAGCTTGGACTCGCGTCCCTTTGCTCCCCTGTCACACTGTCAAGCTCAATCAGAACGCAATGAAAGTGATACAGAGCTGAGGCTTTGCTGGCGAGACTTAGAACAAAGGCAGCTGGAGAGCCTGGTACAGATTTCACATCCAATTTAACTCTTTGGAAAAGGGTTTCAGGAAATACATAGTCAAGAGTTGAAAAGATGGAGTTGGGACTACTATAAAGGCTAAAAGTGTTGTCCTGGCTTAGATAAGCTACAAAGATAGGTTGGTACTGTTGTCTACATAAACCACATTAGCCGGCATTACACGTTGAGCTTTCTTTGCTCGTTAAGTTGCAAGGAGATTTGAGAGGAATTTAGCAGCCACATAAAATGACTCTTTCATGATTCTAGCTTTCCCAGTCATTTTCGTCCTACATGAATAGCAAGGCCCTAAATCATGTTGTTTAACAAATCTGGTATTAGAGGGTTAGTCTCAGTTTACTTATGAAGAATTTAGTTGAGTAAAGGATTTTAGGGCTCAGTTCTTTGTGTGGGTGACAATGAATAGGCTCATACTTGTATTTTGGAAGAAAATGTACTTCAGCTATGCACGTTTTGAACTCTGCTGTTGGGCCCATAACTAATGTTTTGCATTGAAAATACTTTCCCTGGGAACTAACTGTAACCTTCACTGAGGACATGGATCCATGTTGACTTCAGCAGCCTCCGCCTTGACTTCCTTTCTGAAGCTTGGTTTTCAGTTGTCCTTTATCTCACAAGGTCCTCGGTTTAAATTCTCTGACTTTTGCAGACTTGGGTCATACCAAGAAAGAAGTGTCAATAGCACTCTCTTCTCCCGATGAATTAGAGACAGACCAAAATCCAGCTCCCACCATATGCACCAACAGTGAATGTCGCCCATTTTGTTTGGAAGCAGAAACACTACCACAGTTGTGTGGGAAATGATGTACCCTTTCGGTGAAGTATTTTTATAAAGTGTTCTCTTAGAACTGTTAAAGTTTTCTATGTAGGCAACAGCAATTAGTTTTTCATATTTGTGACCTTTATGTTACTGAAACCAGGGCACACTTAAGAATATTATGTAATTTATATGTGCAATTTTATGTGTATTTGATGGGTTAGTTGTAAAGAAATGAGACTAAAGTTAGTTTACAAACACAGTTGGGCTTAAGAGAGGCACATTTCAGATAGCTGGTACCGGATCATCATATTTAAGAAGATATCGCTTTGGGAAATTTCCCATGAACAAGAAGTGATTAGAAGCGAGCAAATGATAGACACCAACATTTCATCTCTGCATGCAATTATGGCACAAATTAGAAAGGCTATTATGCTGGGCTCTATAATTAAGTAAGCAATTAAAAACAAAAGCAGTTCATTAGGAAATTTTCGTAACTATGCCGACAAGTGCCCATGAGGTCATGGTCGAGCAACTGCGTGAGAGGATGGCTAAGTTCTCCCAAGATCGTAAATCCTAACCACAGCTATAGTCCATCTCAAATTCGTGTGTGATAGAAATCACGAGACTGAAATAAACATGGGAGGCAAATGTGAGGCAGCCAAGAGGCCGTGAGGTAAGTTACACGGATCAACTGCGTGAGAGGATGGCTAAGTTCTCCCAAGATCGTAAATCCTAACCACAGCCATAGTCCATCTCAAATTTGTGTGTGATAGAAATCGCGATACTGAAATAAACATGGGAGGCAAATGTGAGGCAGCCGAGAGGCCGTGAGGTAAGTTACACGGATCATCTGGTAGAGTGTGATGGAGGTCTAAACCAAATGCTGGGGTTGTTCAAAGCTGAAAACAGGGATGGGGCCAGGGCTCTGAGGTCCAGTGTCTGACCAGCATGGCTTCAATTTCCAGCACTGAAAAATAAGAAGGAAGAGAAATTCCTTAGGTGTCTGATATAAGCACAATTATAATATTCTTAGAAGTCTAACTGCTTGGCTCATTCCATTTTGCCAACCTATTTCCATATTAATAAAGATGATGCTTCAAGACCCAGTTACTTACATGGAATTACATGATCATGAGTTTATAAGTATTCTTTTAAAGTATTTTTCATCATTTCCATAGAAGCCATATAGTGTCATATGAAAAAGTTATATCAACAATGAACATGTTTGATAAATTTAAAAAATGAAAAAAATAAGACTAAAATGGTTAATCCCCGTACTAATTATTTGTCCCATTTTTGTTAATACAAATTAAATGTTTCACTTGGTTAATGACAAGTTTGATCAAACAGTTCATAAACTGATGGATTGACTTTGAAATGAATTCAGGGGAAAAAAATGACATGATGTGGAGCTGGCAAAGGGCCGCCTCTAGCGGGAACAGATGCCCGACAAATTTGGCGAGTAGTTTTGTTCTCTCTCTGTTGCAGTTCGCAATCCTAATGAATGTTATGTTTAAACAACATGAATAAAGATAGAACGAAAATGAATTCAACTCCAGTTTGAGCAGCAGAATGAAAATGAGCAAACTGTATTATCTTCTGCCACCTAATCTGGGTTGAATTTCCTCTGTATCTTTTTTGTTTGTTGAAGAATCCTTTTCTTGAGTCTCCTTGGTCATTGACAAGGTCTTTTGAGATGAATATGAAAAGATAGATTTAAAGGTTAAGGCCAGGGTCAGACGGTTGCAGATGTTTTGTGAGAGACTGTTGGGTTCAGTGTGTGGAACTCCTCCTGACTAAGGTATTTCAAACCGTCAGACTCATGGCCGGCCACCACCAATGACTCTCGTTTGTCTCACGATTGATCCAGGCAAACACAGAGGCAGAGTAGGGCTGTTTGTTTTGATTGTTTTTTTTCTTTGGTGGATAATTCCACACACATGCCCCCTGGGGTTACAGGGAGGGCAAAGACTTTGTTTAAAGCCAGAGAAGGTGTTGTTTTTATTATTAAAAAGTAGAATATTTTAGGTTTGGCTCTTCAGATGATCACGTGAGACCATCTTTTCAGAGAGAGATGAACAGTACCATGTAACAGAAATTGATGACATTCAAAAGGTTGTAAAGTTTCTGGAAGAGAAAGTAGGGCTCAGACATAAAGAAAATTATAAGTTAAATAATTAACTTATCTCTTGTCTCCTGTTTTCAAATTCTAATCACCAAATGATATGGAAATGAAGGGACAAGAATTAATGTAGGTCATTGGGAATTTTGTTATTTGATAGAATGATGTCAAACCATAACTAGTCAGAATACATAGGTAAGGTGTGTGTGTGTGTGTGTGTGTGTGTGTGTGTGTTATAGAATACACATAGATCTACCTACCCTCTTAACAGTCATATAGCAGTAACTGAGAGCTATTGTCTCTAGGACTACTCATTTTTTATGAATATTTTGTTACCTCTTATTTATTCATATGTTTGTTCACGTGTGTATGTTCTCACATGAGGCAAACAAAAGGCAGTCAGAGGACATCTTGTGGGAATGAGTTCTCTTCTTCCACTGTGTAGGCTCCAGAGATTGAACTCAGGCCATCAGGCTGGTAAGTACGGACCCTTATGTGCTGAGCCATCCTGTTGGCCCTCCAGTAATGTCTTCAGAGCTGTCATCGTAAGATTCTTAGTCTTTCCACATTTATAAACATGCTGAAGCCATTTCCATCATTTCCCATGCCGTCCCCTGAGCGTCTCCATCTTAGGAATGAGCACTGAGTTCTGCTTAGTTGAGCAAGGCCACAAGGATGCTTGCTTTTGAGCATTTCCACTTCAGAACTCGTCAGACAGCGATGTCTTCTCCTTCATATGTCAGAAATAAGGCTTTCAATTTGAAGTGTGTTTGGAAAATTCTTTGTGAAAATATCTTGGGAAGTATGAAAGACTGGATGGGGTTAATTTACAGAGGGAAACCCTTATCGTGCGCGTGTTCTCGTCATCTGTGCCTTTCAGGCTTCAGAATGTCACCCTGCATATCACCCTGGGAAGACTGCGGCTATCATTCTGACATGGTTCTTTGTGAAATAGGTACTTCATAAGGATTATTTTTAAAAAACCAAAAGCTCCCCAAGTAATTACCCTTTCAAACTTCTCAAAAAGGAGGTCAGACTGATCCCTATCACGCTGTAAGCAAATCTAGAATGTTCTAATATTTTAGATGTTTGTAGACCACACCATATAATCCAGTTTATTTTTTCCCTCAGATGCATAATTAGAATTTCTTTTTTTCTTCTTTTAAAATGCCTCTTTTGCACATTGAGTAACACTTAAAAAAAAAACCAACAGTTTCTGCCCTTGTCATTCATATATATTTGTCACTTCAGAATACCATAAATCTACAAAAATCTGGAAAAATCAGATGTGTGCTTCTCATAATAATGAAAGTGAGAACATGAATAAGTATTAATTTTCAAAACTTCTTACTGCAATCAACATTCACATAACAGGTAAGGGTATGATGGGTTTTCTTTGTAGGAGTTTCCCAATGGATATTTCACTAGGTCAGATTATAGAATGGAATGGTCCTTGGTTTGCATGGTATTCTCCATTTATAAACTCTTCCAGCGAAATCATCCCACCATAGGGCGCACATCTAAGACTGAGATTTTATACTACTTGAAACACGTATTTCACGTTCAGGGGCTGTCTTTGTGTGCTTTTTTTCTCTTCTGAAGGCAAAAGAAGAATATTTAAAGAACCAAAAAATTATATAATCTCACCACGAAAACAGGAAAACCTAGCAGTTATGAATTGTTTTGCTGATGATGAAATAAAAAGGCTTTATTTAAATCTCTTTTAAATGTCTTTATGATAAAGAGGAATCACTATGATTTGCTCACAATTCTCTAAAGCATGTTTGCTGGATCTTTTCCTAGTCACACCCCACCAGCAATCTGTCTTTATATGTGTTCATTTTTAAAAGGATTTGCCAAACATAAACAATTACAGAATTTCAGTGGAAAAGACGGTGAGTTACAGTCTCATCAGCTCGTGATTGGACCCCATCGTCAGGGAAAGTACTGAGCTCCTATAGTGGGTGAGAGAGCAGCACAGAGTTCTCCTTTAGATATGGTAACTGCATTCCAGCTAATTCTCTTCTTTACAATAGAGTGTACCTAGCTTTATCTCCATGGGACGCTGCTTTTGGTGAAAAAGCAGGAGAGAATAGAAATGTCATGACACGGGCTTAACAGGACAACTGCCTAGTAAATCCAGTGTTTGAGGTGAGGAAGGTGGAATGTGCCGTGCGGCCGCAGGGCAGAAGGGCAGGGTTTCTTGAAGACAAGTGAAAAGAAAAATCTCCATCATTGGTTGATGTCTCTGATGACAACACTATTTTGAAAATACATGGTCCATTTACCTAGTCAGTCATTGCAATGATTTTGGCACATGAGGACATACCCAACGATGCTAGTTTGTATTGAAGTCACAATCATGGGAGAGAAAAAAAAATACTAGTTCAAATTCTGTTTCCAAGGCAAAAAGGTGTGCCTGCCTAAGATGACAAACCTGTGTGACTTGCTTGCCAGATGACAAAGGTCCTCAAGAAAGCCTGGGTTTGCTTCAAGAAGCCCCATATTATCTCTTAGGAACAATTTAAAAACAAGCTTCTTTTTTTTTCTTTATTCATATTTATTGAGCTCTACATTTTTTTCTGCTCCCCTCCCTGCCTCCCCCCCCTTCAACCCTCCCCCAATCCCTATGCTCCCAATTTACTCAGGAGATCTTATCTTCTTATACATTCCCATGTATATTAGGTCTATGTAAGTCTCTCTTCGTGTCCTCGTTGTCTAAGTTCTCTG
>JAQHUG010000144.1:1077613-1090428 GCA_028555095.1 Dicrostonyx torquatus
AAGGAGGGAAGGAAGGAGGGAGGGAGGAAGGAAGGAAGGAAGGAAGGAAGGAAGGAAGGAAGGAAGGAAGGAAGGAAGGAAGGAAGGAACAGTCTGGACCCAGACCTTCATTG
Source organism: Dicrostonyx torquatus (assembly GCA_028555095.1). Lineage (NCBI taxonomy): Eukaryota > Metazoa > Chordata > Mammalia > Rodentia > Cricetidae > Dicrostonyx > Dicrostonyx torquatus. The sequence continues at coordinate 1,077,727 of JAQHUG010000144.1, forward strand.
ACTTAATTCCTGAGGAATTAGCAGGAACATGCACAAAGCACCAGGTCGTTTATAAGCTCCCGCGGTGCGGTAGAATAAAGTCAAGCTGGCTTAGAAAACTTGAGCACAGACATGAAGTCCTCCAGAGGGCTTACACCTCTCCTTGTCCAATAAATCAAGAAGCATTGTCTGAAGTCCCGCCTTCCATGCCTTACAGCTCTTCTGAGAGCTTACTTTGAAAAACTAGTATGTCCTATAAAGCCATAGAAAGGTGCTGTATATGTGCAAAAAAATCAAGCTGTCATGCCCTGGTAAATCCAGAATTAGTGTATGGAAGTTACCTGTATTTATTAATTAGTAATTCATGAACTCATTTATTCTGGGCGATACTGAGGATTGAGTCGCTTACAGCGACTAGGCTAGTGTTCTCCCACTGAGCTGTACCCCCAGACCTGCACCTGTTAGCACACACGTGTTACTTTGCCCAAACTAGCCTTGAACTCTCTTTCTAGTCCAGACAGGCCTTAAACTTGTGAGATCCTTTTGCCCCAGCTGGATTTACAGGCCTGCACCTCCAGGTCCAGCATTTGCTGTTATTTTAACTGGTGCTAGCCCTCAGCGAGAGTAGGTGGCTGCCATCTCCACTGGAGCTGCCTCAGAGCTGGCTCTGTGCTGTCAAGACCCGGACTCTGCCTTTCCTAGTTCTGGACTGGCTTCTCGGTCTTATTCATCCATCACGTGGAAGCCACCTACCAAGGTCGGAGATTCGGCCAGATGCAGTGCCCACTGCAAGCATCTGGGGCTCACCTTTGCTGCCTGCTGAGTTCCGGAGTGTGGGCTGCCTGACTTTCCACCAGCTCCAGTGCCTATATTGTGGTTGGATAATAATCCTGAGATTCACACCGATGCTGAAGAAGTCGCTGCTTCAAAACTTTAAGGCAACAATTAAGTATTCCATTGTCATGGCTCAATTAAATGGTTTGGCCTGAGAAAATTGGGGATTGTGAAGTGAGGATGGGATGCGCTTTGATCCTCTTTCCAGGGTTATTGTTTCATTAATAAATGAACATGTCATTTGTCTCACCAGAGGGAGCTCATGCCCTCCAGGCTTTTTTCCCTTTTTTGTTCAGGTTTTATAAAGATGAGTTTCCAGGGCTCTGAAATACCATGGATTAGCAGTTAAGCCTGACAGCACTTTAGGGAGTAGGGAGCTTAAAGTGCCTCACACAGGTCTCCAAAGCGCTTGTTTACCAATAGCGGACAGCGGCCACCGGCTGCAGCTGCTGATATCGCATTACCATTTGGAAAGACAGTAGCTGAGATAACAAATCACACAGTTTTAATAATTACTCCTGCATTCCCCGGTTTTGTTTCCTGCATAACTGTAAAGGCTGGATTTCTTCCAAGTAAACAGATAAAAACAGTATGGAACTTTTATCTTTTAATGATAATGACAGCACATCGTGTCTCACCAAAAGTTTCCCGCTGGATTTTTTTTTCTGATTTCTCGAGTTTCAATAAAATGTAATTATACTTTATAATTCCACTCTTTTAATCTTCACTTCAAAAACCATTCATAGTGAGCAAGTTTGCCAGGCACTAAGAGGAAAGGACAAAGTGCCTGGACTTACCCATGTTGACTCTTTTCCCTGCTTTCTGTCTTGGGGTAAACCTGTCATTGAAATTGCATCCTGTATGTCGAGCTGCTTTGCATTCAAATTAATAGCTAGTTTAATTTGAATGTAAAACAGCTCCATTTATGCACTCATTTATGGAAAAAGAAGTGAGGCATTTGGCAATGAATGGATGTTTAAGATATGATACATTTGCAACATATTTTTAATCCTAAATTGAACCTATATTAGGATGGAGACATTTTAATATCAATGGATAAATCCTAACAGAAACCCTTTTTAAAAATCTGCATAGTAAATATGTGCTTTAGGGGTCAGAACTTGTGCATTGTCCACATACAGTACGGGGTTTAGTTCATATGGCTGGAGCTGGGCTTTTCCAGCAAATCTGTGCATTGTTACGGTTCTATAGCCCAAGGGTGGCAATTGATTTTTAAAACACATGCTGCAACTTTATTTGCTCAGTAATTACACGGACTTTATTTGGAGGTCAGAGAAAGAACAACGAAATAGGAAAATCAAGTCTTCCTCCAAGCGCAATGAAACCACGAAAGTTGTCAGACAGACAAGAATGCTCAACTTTTTCCCAGCGCTCTGAGTTCGTTTCTGCCACTCCATGTTCCATTGGCTGATTAGGGAAAGCTTTTTTAAAAGCTTACTTCAGAATGATCTTAATTGGTGCAAGGTTGAGCCCTTTCTAGGAGGGGAGGGAAAAGGTTGAATAGCCTTTTCAAGTCACATGAAAGTTTCCAGGATGAATGTACGATAATTAGATTAATAAGTAGCTTAATTTATCACAGCTGAGGATTTCAACAGCCACACATCAGAGGAACAATAAAAGATTACTGTGATTCTGGTTTGTTAAAAAAAAAAATTTTTACTGCAACTTGATTAACCTTAAACACAAAGTGCCATTCTTCCTCCTTCTAACGTGTCTGTGCAGAGCCAGAGTGGGGAGAGGACTTGGGATGACCCAACCGTCTTCCTGTACTCTCCTGCATTTCCCAGGAAGGAAGTGAGCAGTGTATGAGGTGGTTTGAACCAAAACTTTTTCCCTTTCTGTTTCTTATCTTTAAAGGACCAGTTGGCTCTCAGCCAGTAGAAACTTACTAAATTGCCCACCTGCCACTTAGAGAAGTTTATTCTGATGCACATTGTCTCTCTGGAGACTGTCAGCTGCGGCACACGAGGAATGCCAAGCCATCCCTGGACCCCTCTGAGTCTCCGTCCTATCATAGTTCAGAGTGAGAGCACCCCAGGCACAGGTAGGACAGAAAGCTGCTGTAGCATGGCAAGGAGCCCTCGACTTGGGGTCACACTAGCACAGCACCCTTAGGGCTAAAGAGCATAAATATAAGTGTGTGCCTCCAAAAATCCCAAGTCGCCTAGCACAATGGATGCAAGTGAGCAGGATTCATGCATGAAACACACAAAATCGAGACAGCAGTGTGACAGCAAGAGCAGCTGACCCAGAAAGGCTAAGAAAGACCAGGTACAAGGTGCATATCTCTGACCCCAGCACCTGAGAGACTGAGGCCTAGCCTGATCTACATAGTGAGTTACAGGGCTGACCAGGGCTATATAATAAGACCCTGTCTCAAAAAACAAACAAACAGAAGGGTTAAGAAATTGGATGGAGGACTAGAGAGATAGCGTAGTGGTTAAGAGCACCTACTGCTCTTCCAGGGGACCTAAGTTCAATTCCCAGCACCCACAACAGGCCTGCCTATAACTCCAGCTCCAGATCTGACGCCCTCTTCTGGCCTCCAAAAGCACCCATATACACATGGCAGACACACGAAAGAGACTGGATGGAAACTTGAACTCAAAAACTACACGAATTCAAATTATTATCCATTTGAAGTCTTTCTCTCCTCTCTGTCATAAATATGTACAAATATTTCCAATTACAAACTGGGCTCGGGATCTTTGTGAAGAGCCCCCACCAAGCTCATGCTGCTCCCGGGTATCTTTGGGACTCTGCACATAGCCAAAGACATCAAGACTGAAATCAAGAAAAGACCAGCAACTTTGACCAGCACTGCCTGGACTTCAGCCAGCATGAGATGTCAGTGACACAGTGGGGATGTCTGTGTGTGTGAGTGGGACCAAGGGTGTACAAGTCCCTCTGGGTCTCAGCCTGGGATGACCGCCAGGCAGAAAGCTCATTTCCTGGGAAGAAAAGGGACTTGGCTCTGTTCTTCTCCCTGGACAGTAAAGGGGGACCTGGAAACGTGATGTCCCTTCCTTCTCTGGGACCCAGAATCATGATGAAACTACTAAGAAAACTCGCTGGAAAATGCGGTTTTGTTTTCTTTTTTAAAAAGTGGGGATCTGCTGCTTCACCTAAGTGGAATAAGGTCAAATTTCATTCACTCAACTTAAACTTCCTGACTCCAAGTTAAACTGTAAGGAAAGCTTCATTGGCATCAGTGTTATTCTGGCAATGGAAGAGCCTGGAGTGGGCTTGTGATACCTGCTAGCACTCAGAAGCCCTCATATTTGTGAGGTTAGAATTTCCAGCCCCAGCAGAAGATCCTCAGTTGAAAACACAGCTGTGTGAAGAAGCTATAGGGCAGGGAGTGGGTAGGGAGCCGAGAAGCAGAGACATCCTCCAACAGAAAGGAAAACACAAAGCAGAAAGACCAGACAGCCTTCCTTGGTGAGCCACTGTGTGTTCAGAGCTCGCCTCCACAACTTGCATCTAAGAGCTCTGAGAGAGACGCAGGCGTGGTTTTGCACACAGAGAAGTTGCCCACAGACCGACCAGATTCTCAGGCTACACCAACGGGGCTTGTACACACTCCCGGGGCCAGCTCAGCTACCCGCACTTGCAGTGGGGACAGATCTATTGACGCTGTCACTTCTGCTGGCGTGAAAGAGAGCTTTAAATATCTCTTTAATCATATAATGGAAAATGGCTTCCCATTATGGGTTGCGTTCTCTATGGTAAGATATCAAAACTTGAAGGTGTCGATTGGATGATAGACTCAGAAGGAATTCAGAAGCCTGAGGCACTGATTAGCCAGCAGCCACTCCTGAAAGTGCAGACCTCATCTGAAACGGGCATCTCATTACTGGCTAACATTATTTACTTAGGAGGAGATATGACCTCTAATTTGCCTTTAAAAGATTAATTTGGTGTTTAAATAAGTGCCTTTGACTTAATAATGTTTTCTTCAAGCAATTCACTTATGTCAATAAACTCTTTGTTTAACCTTCTTTAAGGAAACATTTTCTCTGCTCCAAGGTAATTAACGGGCTATCGCATAAATAGATACAAGAAGATGAACTAAAATTAAGGACCGCCCAGGACAGTAGAAGTGATTTCCACAGAGTGGGGACTATCGGTTCCTGTCAGCTACAGTGTATCAACCATACTCTGGCCTCCCATGAGTCCCCTCCCTGTCACGGCTTCTGGTGGAGGACACCCCAGACAGAGCACAATCCGTTCATTTTATCTCAGTTGCTGGGTTTTATGGGTTTGGTTAAAAAAAAAAAAAAAAAAACAACTATAAGTCAAGATGGAAATGATGTTTTGTTTAGTGGGAAATTAAGTTGTAAATGAAAACAGACATAATGATTGATAGTAATACAAAATAATACCGACATTAATACCAAAGTGTCAGAAAGGATACTTTTATCTCTTTTGTGGGGGCATGGATTTCAAGAAGGGTTTCTCTGCATAGCTCTGAAACCTGTCCTGGAACTCAGTCTGTAGACCAGGCTGGCTTTGAAGTCAAATAGATTTGCCTGCCTCTGCCTCCTGAATGCTGGGATTATAGGGCATACGCCACCACCACCCAGCTATTTCTATTCTCGAAAGGAAATCCAATGGTTTGTGTATGAGGCAGTTGGCTATTTTTCAGATTATATGTTGTGTCTCCATGTTCTGTGGAGTGGAATGGGTCTAGCTGTTGTGGTTTTAGGCACGGGTAGCATTTAAACTGACAGGTTTTGTTGAGCTTCAGCGCATGCAAAACTTCCAGGCTGACAACTGCATCATCACCAGAACCAATATTGTTTTAAAAGGTAGAATTTTCCCTAATGGGAGTGAGAGTGAGTGACCACACTACTCTCAGAAGTCCGTCCAAAGAGGCAGAAGCCATCCCCACTCCTTTGCATAATCACAGGCTTCAGCCCTAGGGCACACAGCCAATGAAAACACAGTCAAGCCTCCTTAACTGCCATGGGCATAAGACTAAGTCCTCACCAAGGTGAGGCTAGCACAAGTGTAGGAAGCCTCCGACTGTGTCTGTCAATAGCTGTTGTGGACTGTTGCTCTTTAGTCTCTTTTGAGGGTCCCGCCACCCAGTTCCCAAATAAATCACACACAGAAGCTTATTCTTAATTACAAATGCCCGGCCTTAGCTTGGTTTGTTTTTAGTCAGCTTTTCCTAAATTATCCCAACTACCTTTTGCACTGGGCTCCTATCTTTCTCTATGTTTCTGTACCTTTCTTTACTTCTTTCTCTGTGGCTTGCTCTGTAGCTGGGTGCCTGACTGCGGATGTCCTTCTCTCCTTGTTCTTTTGCTGCTGCTGCTTCTCCCTCCTTTCTCTTATTTATTCTCTCTGCCTGCCAGCCCTGCCTATACTTGTTCCTACCTTGCTATTGACCATTCATCTCTTTCTTTGGATCATCAGGTGTTTTAGACAGGCAGAGTAACACAGCTTCACAGAGTTAAACAAATGCAGCACGAACAAACATCACACCCCTGAAAATAGTATTCCCCAACAAATGGCCGTCATTTATTCCCTCGTCGTGGAAAGACCTTGGACTGAGGACATTCCTCAGTGGACAGCAGTTGCCTCGCTTGCTTAAGCTCCTGGGCTTGATTAGCAGTGACCAGAAAAGTAAGCCAGGTATGCTAAGGGCACACACCTGTAATAGCAACAGTCGGAAAACTGAAGCAGGAGAATTGCCTCGCGTTTGAGGTCAGTCTGAGCTACCTAGTGAGTTCCAGACCAGTTTGGGATACAGTGTCAGCTCCTTTCAGGAATAAATGAATAAATAAATAAATAAATAAATAAATAAATAAATAAATAAATAAATAAATAAATAAGATTTTTAGTTTAATATACTGAAAGATGTAAAAAAAAATCACATTTTTTTACCACATATGTCAATTAAAGCTGTTCTTTCCAGCCCCAGGGCCCCATACGTGCTAGTAAGTGTAGCACACTTAGCTACATCCCTAACCTATGCTTTACTTTCTGATTTTGATGTAGTCTCACTAACTACCATAGGCTAACCTTGAATTCACTCTGTAGCCCAGCCAGCCCTCAGTTTTCTAAGTAGCTGGTATTCCATGCCTGAGACATCAGGACCAATTCCTATTTGTCTGTCTGTCTGTCTGTCTGTCTATCTATCTATCATCTATTTACCACATCTATCTATCATCTACCCATCCATCATATCTCTCTCTCTCTCTCTATCTCTCTCTCTCTCTCTCTGTCAGCAGTTCTTGCTCTTTATCTACTCTGTGTACAATGTCCCTCTGATTGACAAGTTTTGGGAGTCCCTCAGGTGCTCTCATGGTCTTTTGAATTAAGCTCAGGCTCTCAGTTGGCAGTCGCTCCTCCACAGGCTTTCCAGCCTCTGCTTCCTGCATGGCTCTTCTTTCCTTTCTCCTCAGCTCTCAAATAATAGCAGACTGTTACCCCTGGATCCATCTCTGTTCTCTCTTGGCCAATATAAGCCATATCCACCATGTTAGCTTTGAATAAAGGGGGGAGTGGGGCTCAGGAATAAAGGGGACTGGTTGGAGACCATACTAGGCCGCTCTGGGGGTCCACCTGCGATTACATCCCTCTGGCTTTTCCACAAAGCACTTCTCACTGACCATCACTGTGTATTCTGTCCCGTTAGAGGACTGTCCTCCTAATGTACTGCAGTCTCGTGCGCACAGAAAAAACATGTTTGTTCTACTGCTTCAGCCTAGAGTAGCCCAGTGCCTGACATTTAGCACCCAAATGCTGAGCGAATCAGTAAACATTTCTGAATCCATGTTCTCCTCTATTAATTGTGATTAATAATATGGCACAGGGTTGTTCAAAAAATATGAGCAAATAAAAGTTTCTGAAGTCTGGGGCGTGATGTGGAGCAGACAGACGGGAAATGAGATTGTGTGCCTGGTGTAGGACAATTCTATATTCTGTCAATTGTGTTTTAAATAAATGCTGATTGGCCATTAGCCAAGCAGGATGTATAGGTGGGACAACCGGACAGGAAGTAGAGGCAAGGCAAGGAGAATAGGATAATTCTGGGAAGCAGGAAGCTCCCCCGGCAGTCCTGCCCAGATCACAGAAGCAAGATGTGACCTGCCCTGCTGGAAAAGGTACAGAGCCATGTGGCTAACATAAGTCATAAGAACTAATACAAAGCCTGAGCTAATGGGCCAATCAGTTTTATAACTAATGTAGACTTCTGTGTGATTCTTTGGGACCTAACAACTGTGGGAACCGGGCAGGACAGAAACCCCAACAAGGCGCTCCTTCATGTTACATGTGCCCTCGCTGCACACACTTCAGAGTTAGATATGCCTGGGTAGATCTGTACTTCCGTATAGAGCTGGACAATTTTTCTTTTCTTTCTCTATAAAGCGATGGGATAAAATCTGTGTATAACATTGACCACCAGTGTGCTTACCATGGTGTATACTACCACATCAAGGACGCAACAATGCACCTTTGATATCCGCCGTTTATTGGTCCACCCATTTGTTTAGCCATCAAGTTTTCATTAACAGTATGTAATGCACCAGGCCATGATCTCTACATAGGCAACTTAGTGGGGGCATGAGTCAGAGAAGATAGGGCATGCTTCATGGACTGAACTAGGTCATGGAATGCATAGGCATCCAGACAGACAGGTAAGTGCTGGGAGTCACTACAGAGGAGCCACAGGGCCAGAGAATTACCTGAGTAGCTTTTCTCAAGCTTAAATGCCAGTGGTACCTGAAATCCCTAAGGATTCCCATTCCTTCCCAATTATGTGGTCTTTCTCCTTCATTCAGACCCTATTGTATTTGTTTTGCTCTGAAATAAAAGTAAATATTGACAATTTTTATTAATTTGGTGAAGCCTGTGTCTGAACACTAGTTCTTAGATCCAGAAGCTTCACAGAGGTAAGAGCTGTGTCTTACCTGCCTATGCTGTACCCACAGGATCTGGTGGGGTTCCAGGCTCAACTAAGAATGGATGTGTAGTAGAAGCAAGTTTGTGCTGTTCTTTGATGTCTCAAAAATATTTATCCTACTTTAAATGAGCTTCTCCAGGTCCCGTGTTGGGCTTTAGTTAGCCAACTTTCTAAGTCTGTTCCTTCTGCATGTGATAGGTGATGGATAGATTTGAGACAGTGATAAGAAGCACAGTTTGAATCCTCAGAAAGTCTACTGCTCTATGAGAAGAGGAGTTCCAGGCTGTAATTTCCAGGCCACCACCTGACGACCCTCTGTTCTTTGTAGCTTTGGGAAGCACCTACCCAATACAAATTCTTGCCCTTGCTTGGGCTTATTCCCATGACTCTGTCTGAAAGAACAATTGCTACTCACTGCAACATAAAGCAGGGTAAGTGCATCACTCTAAGGAGACCTATCAGTCATGCCCAGCGAAAGATAAATAGTGCAGTGGTCAGAGACTTGGTCCACCTAGTAACAGTGTGCACTGTTCTTGCAGAGGGTGTGAGTTAGGTTCCCAGCATCCACACTGGGCACACAGCTCACAACCACCTAACTCCAGTTCCAGGGGATTCCATAAGAAAAGTACTCAGTTGGCCGGGCGGTGGTGGCACATTGCCTTTAATCCCAACACTCGGGAGGCAGAGGCAGGCAGATCTCTGTGAGTTCAAGGCCAGCCTGTTCTACAAGAGCTAGTTCCAGGACAGGCTCCAAAGCTACAGAGAAACACTGTCTCGAAAAAGAAAGAAAGAAAGAAAGAAAGAGAGAGAGAGAGAGAGAGAGAAAGAAAAGTACTCAGCTCACAAAATAAGCAAATTCTAAAGTAGGGGTGACTTACTTGAAACTTGTCTAATGTCTCAATGACTTCAAAAGACAGTGTTCTTTCCACCTGTCTAACCACTGTCTCCCTAAAGCTGGCTCAATCCCTGCTTCCAGGATGGTGGATGGCAGCTTCTGGAGCCCTGCATTTTCCATTGAATATCTGAGCACGTTCCAGCATCCTAGTCACCTCACGGTCTGCTCAGCTCACAAAGTTAACCTTTGGTTCTGTCCCTACCAACAAGAGAATAGAATATAATGATTTGGGGCTAGGCCTTGGACTACATCATCTATTGCATCCCAGAATAAGAGTCAGTGAGGCCAACTTCCATAAAAGTGTACAGATTCCACCGAAAGAAACTGGACCCTGTTGGAGAGGGAGCAGAGAGCAAATGCTGATACACAGGGTCCGGTCAGTATCAGCCTGTCAAGTCTGTGTGTTCAGGAGTGGACCCCTTAGTCACACCAGAAGAGGAGTGTGATGTCTTCCATCTCTCCCAAGACAAACGGTAACTAGGGGGGAAACCCACATAGTGGTATAGTAAGTAAAGTTTGCCTGAAGATCAGAGGGCAGAGCAGTCACACTAGTTAGCTATACAGGCCAGGGAGTGGTGGCTCACACCTTCAATCCCAGGATGGGGTAGGGGCAAACTGATCTCTGTAAACTCAAGGCCACCCTGGGCTACATAAAATCAATCCAGAAACAGATCCAGTTGGTGGTAGGTCACACCTTTAATCCCAGTGTTTGTGAGTCACACACTTTTAATCCCAGCACTAGGGAGGTAGAGACAGGAGCGATATGGCTGGGTGGAGAGAGGGACAGAAAGGGGAAGACACAGGAACTCAGTGGCGTGTGGAGTCTGAGGATTCGTGGAGACAGGATCTCGCTCTTTTGGTCTGAAGATTTGGTAGGGATAAAAAATCTCTCTAGTTGTTGGCTGGTTTGTTTTTCTGATCTTCAGGTTGAACCCCAATATCTGTCTCTGGGCTTTTATTATTCACCTAACAAACCCACAGCATCTGAGAAATTAATCCTGATTTCTTCTACTGGGGCAAAGAGTTATAGGAGTCAGTGTGTTAAATCCGTACTTGAAGAATTGTGCTCTAGAATTTTCTACCACTATGGAGTGGTGAGATCAACTTATAACATGTGCTCTTGTAAATGTTCGTTCTCCTATGATCAGCATAGAGCTCTTCTTTCACGTATGATGAAATCACGCAAAAGGGCTTCACCCTCACCCAGAAGCCTTTGCAAGTGAAGTCTGCTAGCATCCACTGAATCTTTCGTGTTTCCACTTTTCCTCCTCTTGTCCATTTTTCACCCCTTGTACTAGTTAAATGTTTGTCAACTTGGCGTAAGCTAGGATCATCTTGGAAGAGGAGTCTCTATTGCGAAACTGTGTCCATCATTTTAGCCTGGAGGCAAATCTCTATTGGGTATTTTCTTAACAAATGATTGATGTGGGAGGGAGGCACCTGCCCTGGGTTGGAGGTCCTGAGTTGTATAAGAAAGCAGGCTAAGCAAGCCAAGATGAACCAGCCAGTTAAGAGGCACTCCTCCATGGCCTCTGCTTGAGTTGAACACCTGCCCCGAATTCCTCTGTGGTGGACTATAAGCTGCAAGAAGGGGCCAACCCTTTCCTCTCCAGTTGCTTTTGGTCATGACATTTACCACAGCAATAGAAAGTCAACAAAGACACATCTTTGCACACACCACCACCACCACCCCGCCATGTTGTTTGAATGTGTGATGTCCCACAGAGGCTCAAGTGGCACTCATTTAGAAGGTTGTGGAATCTGAAGGAGATGGGGCCTCCCTAGGGGAAGGACTTGAAGCTTTATAGTCCAGTCCCATTTCCAGTCTTCTCTTTGTGTCCTGACAGCAGACACTGTGACCATCCATGTCAGCTGCTGCCTTCTCTGTCATGATGGACAACTGAGCATCAGGGTAAACCTTCCCTCAAGCCGCTTCTAGGCAGATATTTGATCACAGCAATAAGGAAAGCAGCTCATAAACCACTACCATCTCTCTCTGCATGTCTCTCTTTCTCTCTCTGTCTGTCTCTGTCTCTGTCTCTGTCTCTCTCTCTCTCTCTCTCTCACACACACACACACACGCACGCACGCACAAACACACTTTTCCATCTTTCTTTTTCTGGTTCCTCTATTCTCTCTCATTCTTTATTCCCCGGTGGATTTTTTTTTTATGTTTTGAGTGTAGTACATTGAGACATTTTTTAAGACAGTCTTGTGTGTGTGTGTTTGTGTGCATTTGTGTGTGTGTGTGTGTGTTTCTGACTGTCAAGGAACTCACTATGTAGACCAGGCTGGCATTAAACTCAGAGATCCACCTTCTTTAGCCTCAGCAATGCTGGGATTAAAGGCATGCACCACCATACCTGGCCTCGGTAAAATTATTTTTATTCTTTTATTTTCTCCCTATTTTTCTCTTGCATTTTTTGTTCTTTTTCTCTCTAAATGGACTCCTGTAGGTAGATTCATTTAACAGGAGGACATTAGGCATTTCTCTTCATCTGTGCCATGGAAACAAGTTCAGGTTCACCATGAGGATGCTGCTCTAACTTGTGCCCTCTGACCTCTATCAGGTGATGGAATCTCCATGTCTGATAGGAAGCGTTTGGCTTACTAAAATGTTCTGTACCATCCAGGAAAGAAACTCCAGTCTGCTTGCTGGGAAGCTCTGAGGACTGACTCTTATCTCCCTAATCCTCATACCACCCTTGAGAGCCAAGAAGGCAGCTTAGTTTCCTGGGCCCCATTTCCGAGTTCTGAAGAACCAGTAAGTATGGCTCTTACCGTGTGATAGGATGACCAAACCTTTAAGCCTATTGTTGTCTTTAGTTCAGGCTCATTTTCTTCACTCTGGCATTTCCTCAGAGTAGCATGAAATCTCTTTCCAAATACCTTTATCCATTAAGTAATAGTATCATCGACAAGAGTGGTCACAAACAAGAGACAATGACATTAAACTCAGATAAGATGCAGTAACTTGTTTATAAAATAAGTGCACTGTGCTGTGGGGGTGTTTCAGCTGAAGGTAGGGCTCAAATAAGGGAAATTCCCTGAGTAT
>JAQHUG010000144.1:1116400-1145254 GCA_028555095.1 Dicrostonyx torquatus
AAGGGGAGTAAATGTAAATTTTTCTTTTAACAATAATAAAAAAAAAAGAAGGGTTGGTTGGTTGGCTTTTTTCCTTTGTCTCTTGAAACAGGTTCTTTTTAAGTTTTAGATTTATTTATTTATTTGTTTTATTTTAATCTCTCTTGTGTGTGTGTGTGTGTGTGTGTGTGTGTGTACCACATGTGTGCCCCAGTACACACAGAGGTCAGAAGAAGATGCTGGATACCCTGGAACTGTAATTACAGATGGTTCTGAGCCACCATGTTGGTGCTGGGAGCCAAATCCAGGTCTTCTGCAAGAGTAAAGATCATCTTGACCCCTGACCCATGTCTCCGACCTCACCATTGTTGGTTGCCTTGTCTTTACAGGGCCTTACTAAGGTACCCAGGCAGACCTTGAAATTATGATTCTCCTGCCTCAGGCCTCTGTGAAGCCAAGGGTACAGGTGTGCAGCTCTGTACCCAACTACAGAAAACTGCACTTTAGAAAATAGTGTGTGTGTGTGTGTTTGTGTGTGCGCACGTGAACTAATGCACCAATGAACTAAATGTTTCAGGTCTTTTCCATACAGAAGACTACCTTGACAGGCATGCACAAAGCCCCTCCATTCTGTCCCTCACACTCCATGGTACACATGCCTCTAGTCACAGCACTTTGGAGATGAAGACAAGGAAACCACAAGTTCAAAGTCACCCTCAACTACATAGAAAGTTCAAGGTCAGCCTGGGATACACAAACACCTAACTCAAAGGAGAAAAGAGAATCAGCTGAACTCTTCATCCAGTCACACAAGGGAAAGCCCCCTGAAGTGCTCATTGCCAAGGCAATGAAGCAAACCCAAAATAGGAGCTGTCAGGTAACTGGACAGGAAGATATCAGTGCTCGGCCTCTCAGGGCTCTCTGAATTCACTTTCCAGCCATTGCTGAAAGCCAGTCTTGCAATCCCAAGCCTGAACTTTGGACTTTGGTCATATTTTCAGGAGGCTCCCATCTTTCTCTCACACTGCACAGACACAAACGGGCTCTGGAGGTTCCCAAGGGCGTTAGTGAATAGGCGTACACACAGCTCAGTCCTCTGCGAAATCCCCACTAGCCATGTAGAGCTGACATCCTGTCAACCATCCACACAACTTTGCCTATGAACAAGTTAACCCTTGCAACCTGGACACCCAGGAGACAGACTATCCCCAAAGGGAGTCTGTCCTTTGGGAGAGGAGATGCTGCCTCAAAACCAAGTCTTACCAAATCTTTCACTTGAAAGAGCTCTCACTACATTTCATACAAGAAGCGAAAATGTAGCCAAGCTTCGTGATCAACAACAGTAATCCAAGTCCCCGGGAAGCAGGGAGAGGAGGACCTCTAGGACTTGTTCCTGTTAGACTGCAGAAACCCTCTTAAAGAAATAGGGTGGCATGTGATAGAGCAGGACACTGGACATCTCTCTCTGGCCTCGGCACGTACACCCAAAGGGCACACACCAGTCCACACAGCATTAGCATCACACATGCACACACACACATGCACACACACACACACACACACACACACACACACAGGCCCAGGCACAGAAGAGAAGTGTAAAACATGTTCACAGGAGAAAGAGAGTTCTCTGTATGAGGAGGGAGCAGGTGAGCAGGCCAGTGAGTCTAGGGTTAATCTTCATGCCAAGCTGATCAGTACCTGCTTAGTAACTACCAGAGATTTATGAAAAATAACACGTTTTCTGAGTGTGGTAGTGCACGGTGCACACCTGTAATCCCAGCACTCAGGAGTCTGAAGCAGGAGAATTTTAAGTTCTAGACCAGCCTAAGATACTTAGCAAAATCCTGATTCAGGAAGGAAGGGACGGAGGGAGAGAGGAGAGAGAAAGGAGGCAGAGAGAGTTCTCCGTTTGACTGATCATTCTTCACCTCACCAGCAAGGCACACACCTTGTCACCTTGACACAAAGTGACAGTCTCTATTGGGGCTGTGGTAGGAGATCGGAACAATTGTGCCCAAGGCCCCAGGTTCCATCCTCAGCACTACAAAAACAAAACTGCAACCCTTTTTCTCTTTTCCTTTCCATGAGCAGAAAATGCCTTTCTGTTTATTTCCCTGAAAAGAAGGTTGACTTATTCATCATCATCTCTCACAACTATATGGAAAATTTCATACCTGTGAAGTCTGCGTCCCTTTGATTGACACTCCTCCCATTGCCGCAACCATGAACCACCTTCCTGATTTCTCTTCCCCCTGCCCTTCCTGTGTAGTGCCTGGATCCCCTCAGCATCAGATTGTTTGTGATGTAGTCTCATTACATAGCCCTTGCTAACCTGAAACACGCTACAGACCAGCGTGGTCTAGCCTCTCCCTCCTGAGTGCCGGCTGACAGGAATGAGATACCATATCCAGAAACCTCACCCATGAGTTACAGTTATCAGAATATTACTAATACTGTTTAACTCATCAGAAAGAAAGTACCTTGGAGCCACCTGCCATCCCCTGTTACAAGACTAAATAAATATATAGGAGGAAGAACAAGGGTCTGAGTAATCTCGAGATTCCAGTGTCTGAGACAAACACAATCAGTGGTGCCTTCTGGACTGGTGTGCAATCTTTACAAACTTACCAGTAAAAACTCTGGTAATACTAGGTCCTTGCAAGATCAGGGACGGGGACTAGCACCTTAAATTTGAAAAGAACATGAAATTTTCTATTGGCAATAGTTTAATAACAACTAGGATATAACTGGTAAATATTACAATAGAATTAATTGTTGGTAACTACTAAACACAATTGTTCCAGCACAGACAATTTTTTGTTTGGTTGGTTGATTTTGGTTTTGTTTTGTTTTGCTTGTTTGTTTTTTTTTTTTTTTAAGATGGGGTGTGTCTGTGTAGCCCTGACTGTCCTGGAACTCGGTTCCATAGACCAGGCTGGAATTAATGGCATATGCCACCATCGCCTAACTCAGACGACAATTTCTGTCATAGTCACGCCATGGTACAGTGCAGAGTCAGGGGAGAGCAGGAGGGGACTGGACTCAAATCATTTAAGTCTGCCCATTTTACTGCCCACGCCCTTTGGCAATCATGCCTCAGTCCCCCATGTCTACACAGCAATGAGCTTGGGTTGCTTGGGTCATTGCTTGGCACCAGGGGAAGTATGAAGCAGGCATCTGTTGCTTCTTGGTTTTTCACTAAAACTTAGCAGAAGCTAAAGTTGTGCTCTCCAGTCAAACTTCCTAGAGCTAAGTCTTCTGCTGTTGTCTGGACCTGGAGCCCCACCAGGCAGCCACTGCCCATCAATGACTGCAGGTTGGATACCAGGTCTCCTTGGTTTTCAGCCTGGTAAACACAAATCTTAGGCTTTCCCTGTCTCCATAATTGTGTGAGCTAATTCCCTATATAAGTTTAGATTGGGCTGGCAAGATGGCTTAGCAGGTGAGAGTGCTTGCCATGACAGGCTGGTGACCTGATTTAAGTTCCAGGAATGCTTCGTGGAAGGAAAGAACCAAGTTCTGAAAGCTTTCCTCTGATCTCCACACGTGTGCCATGGCCTTTGAACATCTGTTCTCTCTCACACACATGACACACACAGAATACTAATCAATAAAATTAAAACTTTAAAAAGCAGATTCAAAACGGAAAGCCAGGTCCCATTGAGCCTACGTGACCCTGTTGTCTAGAGAATTTTGACCAGTCCAGGTGGGACCTGAGAACTCTGAGGACCCATTTGGAACCAGTAGCCTGAAGGATTCTCCCCATTGCCTTCTGCTGTGGCTGGTATAATTTGGCCGTAGTGTCTCCAGCACTAGAACATTGCTCAGCACTGTGGTGGGCACTGAGTTTGATAAACACCTGCTGGATTCATCAATGAACATTAATCAATGAACAATTAAGCTAATAAAACCTTAGCTGAAGCAAATTCTCCCCCACTGGATTTAACCACCTACGAAGCACTCAGAGATCCACAGCTCATGTAGAAGCGCTGGCCAAACAAACAGAACATCTCAGATTCCAGTGGGCCTCATCTGAGTAGGGCCATTGCCTGGGGCCATTTCTCAAATGTCACAGATGCCTGTTTGCTATGTTAATGTGACACTTCTAATGTTTTATTCAGTGTGAAGAGTATAGAGAGCGACTCCATCATCAGTGTTTCCATAGTATATTATATAGACTCATTCATCTGTTAAATATTGAGTTACAGGGCCAAGGAGCATTCTCGGCGCTAGTCCCTGAGGAAACTAAAGAGGAGTGACTTCTCCCCAGAGTTCAACATGTAATGGGGGAAAGCAAACACACAGGGACAAAAATGTGGTAAGTATCATCTTAGGAGGGCACTGAGCAAATACAGAAGTACAATGTCGGCTAGAAAGCTTAGTTTGTCCTGAGATGTACAAATGGAGGGTTAGGATCAGGAAGGAGGAAGAAGCAGCATGCACTTTGTCTAGACGTGTCAAGGGAAGCCTCCCAGGACGCACTTCTGCTGGGAGTCTGGCTGGAAGTCGTGAGAAACATCTAGAGGGAAAGCCTAGCTTTTGCGAGTTTTTCTGTGTGTGGAAATGAGCAGGAGCTGAGTGGGCGTCATTCCAGTTTTCTGAGCTGTGGATCTCAACACCTAAACTGCAGATGGAAGGCCACCAAAAATCTTGCCTTCTGAGCATGTAGTGACCAACAATTAATTCAAGATTAAACGCATGCTGAGTCCCTGCTGTCTTCTACCATGCTCGGCCTCACTGTGTCTCATGACTTCACTGAACATGCAACATAAATACTTTGGACCACGCGGTACTGACTCAAACACTTCAATTCAGATCCAAGATGTGGATGTAGAATGAATTGTGTGTTTAAACTGCAGACGTCTCCACTCTTATGGAAACATAATGGTTTGTGAAAGCATGGTGACATGCACCTGTAATTCCAGCACTAGAGGGGCTGGAACAGAAGGAAACACACGTACACACATACATGCATGCATGCACACATACATATTTATTTCATTTATTGAAAACCATGACTTTTTTCCTACTGTCATTCCCCAGCACTGGGCATTGACTCACACTTATGCTGTGTTAAAATGCTTGGGATTATTTGTTTGGTTAGTTCTGGTTTTTTGTTTGTTTGTTGTTTGTTGTTTTTCTAGATAGGGTTTCTCTGTACAGCCCTGGCTGTCCTGGAACTCACTCTCTAGACCAGGCTGGCCTTGAACTCAGAACTCAGAGATTCGCCTGTTTCTGCCCAAGCTGGGATTAAAGGCATGCACCACCACCACCAGGTAGAATGTTTGGTTTTAAGATTTGCTTTTATTAATTAATTTGTATTATGTATATGTGTATTTGTGCATGATTGCAGCTGCCCATGGAATCCAGAGGCATCTCTGGAATTACAGGCAATTGTGAGCCACCCAACTTTGTTCTAGGAACCCAACTTTGAGCCTTAGGAAGAATAGTATATACGCCTAACTACTGAACCCCTTCCAGTCTTCAGACCCACATGATGGAAGAAGAGAAAACCAAGTCCTGCCAAGTGTCCTCTGACCTCCACATGTGCCCATGGTGTGTGTATGCATGCACACATGTGAACACAAAAATAAGTAAGAATGCAGTTTGGGGCTGGAGAGATGCCTAAAGGTTAAGAGCACTGGTTGTTCTTCTGGAGGACCTAGGTTTGCTTCTTGGTACTCACATGGAGGCACACAGCTATCTGTAACTCTAGTCCCAATGATCCAACACCTTCTGGACACTGAGGGCCCTTCACACACGGCACACAGACAAGGCACATAAAAATTAAAGAAAAACTACTTAGCTGGGCTTTGCTGGCACATGCCTTTAATTTGGGAGGCAGAGGCAGGCAGATTTATTTGTGTATTATTCAGACAGGGTCTGTAGTCCAGGCTTGCCTTGAACTTCCTATTGTTGGGAATGACCTTGAATTTCTGGTCCTGACTCTGCCTCCAGTATTTTGAGATGACCAGGGTGTGCTGCTACACCCAATTTATTTAATGCTGGGAGTTAAACCTGAAGCTAGACCATCCCTCTACTAACCCAAGCCAGTTCTTACACAAAAATAAACAAGCGCACGCATATCACTAGCTATGCATTCAGTGACGTCCTGAGGGCAGAGTACAATGCCTTCGTGAGGATAATGTCTCGTCTACGTGGTGTGTATACACACACACCTTATACAAGATATATAAACCTAGTCCTTTGCCAGTGGTGCAGTGGTGTGTGTGTGTGTGTGTGTGTGTGTGTGTGTGTGTGTCAAACACCTTTAATCCCAACAAAGGCAGAGGCAGGGGCAGGTGTGTATACACACACACCTTATACAAGATATATAAACCTAGTCCTTTGCCGGTGGTCTGTGTGTGTGTGTGTGTGTGTGTGTGTGTGTGTGTCAAACACCTTTAATCCCAACAAAGGCAGAGGCAGGGGCAGGTGAATCTCTCTGAGTTTAAAGTCAGCCTGGTCTACAAAGCTAGTTCTAAACCAGTCAGGGCTACCCAGAGAAGCCCTGTCTCAAAAAGCCAAAAAGATCTAGTTCTTTTTCTGTAGAGGTCTCAGGTCTGGTGACGACCTGATTTTGCCAAGTCTCACTTTCTGCTCTGCTAACTCCCAGATGGAACTTCTGTCTGCATGGTCCAAAACAGCATCACAACCACCTTCTAGGCCACGGGACCAAGAAAAGATACAGGAATTGGGGAGAAAGAAGCATCTTTTTTGAATTTCCCTCCTCGGAAGTTACACGCATCATTCCTTTTACACGCCATGGCCTAAAATCTAGTAATGTGGGCACATGTAAGGAACTCTTTCCCTGACCATCCATGTCCAGATAAAAATCTTGTCATATGGCACCAGAATGGATTTCTTCATTAAAGACCACTCAAGAGATCCCAAGAGCAAACTAAGAAAAGGTTGCAAATCCCAATTTCTAGCTCATCAAAGTCTTTTGGTAAACCAGGTAGCCAGCGCTGTCCCCAAGGCTAACCAGCTAGCACAGACACAGCTGACTGCCCCTGCCTGCAGCGAGTTTTCCTGATGCTAGGAGACCACCTAGTTCAAGGTCGTACAGAATTCATCGTACCTGGGGTTTTAAGTGGTGATTCATGCAGTAGGGAATAGGTTATGTGCATAACTGGTCTTCAGCTACAAGGAACCCTAACTCCTAGAATGTTCTTCTATAGGCTCTTTCATGAATGTGTCTTTTCCATCCTTATAGTAAAAAATAAAATAAAAAATAAAAGTCTCAAGTGTAACCTTCTGGTGAAGCTGCATCTAAAATAGGATGCTTTCCAGGACTTCTACCTTTTTTCTTGGGCTGGGCCCTTGTCTGTCTTATTTCTTACTATGTGCTAATAATTAATACTCTTTAACAACTCCAAATCCCGGAGAATAGTGCCCAGAGCATGATCAGCATCCATTAGTGTGTGCCAAATGAATGAATAAAAATGTATGAATGAGGGAATTGCCCTTAGAGGAAGGACGCCATGCAAGGCAGAAGAGGGACTACAGGATGTTGCTTCTAATTCCAGCTAACCTTTCAGTAATAATGCTTTTCATCCATCTTGGTCGTATCCGTCTTCTAGGGCTCTGGGAAGCAGATACACACACACCACCACCAGCAGATACACACACATAACATATACCACCAGCAGACACACACATACACCACCAACAACAACAGCAGCAGATACACACACACACACATCATATACCACCAGCAGACACACACACACACCACCACCACCACCACCAGCATGCACATACACAACTACGTATCCCGCCACACACACCACACACATGTACATACATACTTATGTATCCTGCCACACACACCACACACATTCACATACACACATACGTATCCCGCCACACACACACCACACACATGCATTCACACATATGTATCCCTCCACACACCACACACATGCACATACACACATATGTATCCTACCATACACACATTCATACACCTACAAATCCCACTACTCACACACATAACCACACACACACATCCCACAATGCACCCACACACACATGCACATACACACACACTATACACATCACACACACCACACACACAACACACATATATGCGCATACAAACACACCACACTCACACCACATGCATACACCACACACACATGCACATACAAACACACACCACGTGCATATACACATACCACACACATGCACACACACACATACAAACACACCACACACAGACACACCACATACTACACACATCACAGACACACATGAACATACAAAGACAACACACACATGCACATACAAACACACCACACACACATATCATGCACACATACACACACTACACACGCATGCACACACACATGCTCATACAAATACACCACAATGCACATGCATGCACATACACACCACACACACATGCACACGCACACACTACACTCACACACACGCACATACAAACATACCACACACGCGCACACATGCACACGCACACACTACACTCACACACACGCACATACAAACATACCACACACGCGCACACATGCACAAACACTACACTCACACAATGCACACATACCAAACGCACACTACATTCACACACACATGCACACACACACACACACACACACGCACACACACACGCACACGCACGCACACACGGCCACCCCAGTCAGATGCTTTAACAGGCGAGTTAATTCCACTCACAGCTGCAGCAATTAGAAAGTGTACTTAATGGAGTGTCATGTTAATTGTTTTCAGAGTTAACCAATTTCTCCATTTAATTGCCAATTGATTAACCTATTGAAATGTTAAATGACTCAGTTTCCTTCCAGAGTAAACAACAGCCGCATATGGAAGCTGCCACCAGCCAAAGGCAGGCTCATTGGCGTGGGCTCTGTGCCTCTCTGAGTTTTTAATCAGATGAGGAAATGTTGCATGAGTTTGTCTTCAGAAAAGGTTGTCAGAGGCACAGCCGACCTGCAGAGGCGAGGTTGAGGTGCTGCAGCCCACCTGCAGAGGCAAGGTGGAGTCTTGCAGCTTAAATAGAAACGGTTTTCAGTGGTGACTAGGGTACTTGATCGTATTGTGATGGTAATTAACTCGGACTGCTTCCCCAACCCGGGAGGGGGTGTCCATCTTTCTTGTGGTACTATGTATGCAGAGATGCTCCCTCTGTCATCTATAGGTGTGTGTTTAGCACTCATTGGGTTCTAATACGCCTGCAAATGGTCGAGAGCTCCCGTAGGCTGAAATCACACTATCAGACTGTGGAACCATTCCACACACAGCTCTCTTCACTTGCTGCACACTCTCTTAGCAGTTAGAGCCTTTATTTCCATGACGTGTCTCCAGGACAGCTCTACAACTAAAAAGTAAAAATGTTTTTTCCCCCAAGTATAGGGACCATGTGGCCACGCAGGTCAGAGTCAGACAGTCAAAGAGAGTTGGACCTGGGAAGCTTTTCTCCATGTTCTACTTAGAGATCACTTGTTTTAGTGATCAAACCCATGTCGGGCCCTTTTCATCTCTTCGCACTGTTTACGGATGCGGAGAACATGGTGCTTGCCTGGCTGTTCTTACTGTACTGCCCTATTGTTTAATTACCAGGCAATAACCACGACTGAGCCAGCGTTATCATCCTTGATGGAGCCGGGAGCAGGCAACTGAGACAACACGACCACAAACCTATGTTGTGCTCAATAGCGCTTTAGAGGATTTCTCTCTTCATAGCTCTGGCTCATTCATGTTTGGTTCAGCATGTTTGTTCCTTAAAAAAGGCATAGCTTAGAAGAGTTTCCGAGCGGGTTCATAATTCAGCTGAAAATGGCCGCTCCCATTGTAAGAGCTTGTCCCTGCAGATGCTCAGGCTTTCTTCAGTTTTGCTGCTCTGCAGCTTCGGCCCAGTTGGTAAACAGCTTAAGTCCAGACATCTTTTCATTCTCTGAGCAGCGGATTGAAGTAAAAATGCATATAAGTGGCGACTGACTGGCGCTGGCCTAACAATAGCCTGTAACATTATGCAAGGGCATTTACATAGGAATACGGCCTCACTAAAGGAGATGGGGCAATTAACGGTGTGGGCCACACGTAGAAGGCAAGTTGTCCAGTCCGTCCCTCCGGAAAGATCTTTTGTAACGTGCTATAGAAACTCATGAAGACCCCAAAGAGCGTCAGGGTGGAACCTTTAAACTATGCAAATATATTTAGCATTTTAATAAGATAAATGACATTAAATACATGCACAAAAAGAAGAGGAACTTATTGTTGTTTGGGCCATCTTGGATGGTTTCTTCAACCCTGCACCAGAAGGAGCACGCTCTCAATTCTCCTCCCTTCATTTCGGGGGGCGGGGGAAGGTATGTGTACTGAGTAAAAAAAAAAAACCTGAAATAGTTGCCACCTTTGCACATTTGAAACCTCGGGCATTATCTGTAAGATATTTTAAAGGTCCCACACTACTTATTTCAAGTATTATTTAAGCATTGGCAGGGAAAATTATCAGTGGCCAGACATAAAGGGGAAATTGTAGGATTCTTAGCTGAATCTTGGCACAATGAACAGGAACTACCGCCCAAACAGGGAGGGGCCCGAAAAGCAAAACAAAACAAAAACCCAAGGGAGTGTCATCAGAGTACGCGGAAAACAATATAAACTTAGCCCTTTAAAAAGTATGTTTTAAGAGAATCAATATCTTATCAGTCAAGGTAGAAATTAAAGCATCAAATACTTAAACTATTTTCACCACAATACTTCCCAATACTATTGTCACTGTGTGTGGAGGAGGGGCGTGGGAAGCCCTCCCCGCCCTCCCCCCCATCAACAGATGACCCAACAGGAAGAGCAAATCTGTGGTGGATCTTTCTGGTGCTCTCCCTGTGAGGAGGTAACCCTCTGCTTCTGCCTTTGGTCATGTGGCAGGACTGCTTTTCTTACTCCGGGTCAGAATATCAGCGTTTCCAAAATCGGCGTCAGAAGGCTGTTAACTCTTTGGAGAAGCAAGTCCTCCCTGCCTGTTTCAGTAGTTAGAATGCTCCTCTGTCTTAGTCCAGGCACTTCGTTCTCTTCCTTTTTCTTTCGCTGTGTTTTATCTCACTCAAAGGGCATTGCCTGCAAAAGCAGAGCCCGCAGAGGTCTGTTTGCCCTGGTTAGTTGGAAAGGGCTTTATCAAAGCCATTTTTCCATCCGTTTCTGTGCTGTGTACAGTTGGTTCATAAAATACGCCGATGCCCATATGGGATGAAAGAAATAAAACCTTAATATGCTAATGCCTAAGCTTTGGGTGGATCGGTGTATCTGGCAGAGGCAGAAAGTGATTTCTGCTGCAGCCCTGTCAGGCAGGCAGAAATCAATGCCTCATTCAGGACTATTGATCAGTACTAAATTAATTAGACTGCCAAGCTTATGGCAGTTGATAAGACAACTTGTTAATTTAGTCAATGATAGTGTTTTCCCCGAAGCCGCAAATACCCTCTTTAGAAAAAACATCTCTGACCTGGTGCACGATTCTTTCTTCTCTGTTTCTGTCTTGTTCTCTCTCTCTCTCTCTCTCTCTCTCTCTCTCTCTCTCTCTCTCTCTCTCTCTCGTGGGTGGTTAGAGGCAGGTGGGTTTGGGGGAGAGCAGAACAGAAGTCAGATAAATGCTGCAAAAGAAAGCTAGATTGCAAGGAGTACTTCTAGAGTGTTCATTAACCCATTGCCCTTCAGTTCTCTTGTCTCTGAGGTAGTTTGGAGATGAAAAGAACCCGGGATCAGGATTTCCTGTGGGGCTTTGGCCACGTCAGACCACTCCATCCCTAACAAGGATGTTCATTTGGAAGGGGCTACTTCCTAAACCTTCATTTGGAATTGACTGATACAGATTGCTTTATTTCCCCCCACTTAAACCTGTAACCGGGATGGCCATAGCCGGTAACAAAAGACTTGGGGCTCAGTCGGTAATGCAAACTCTGAATGGAATGAAGGTATCCCAGAATGCCCTGAACATGGGGCAGTACTTCCTGCTGGCTTGGAAGGACAAAAGGACAAAGCCTGGGAGAGTAGGGGTCCCACCAACAGCTCCTGGAGGTAACGGCCTGCTATCAACAGCACTCTGAGAATGCTAATAAGCAAGCGAGAAGCTCAGCTTTCTTGCCATAATTCTATAGTGCGGTTGAGGACCCCATAGTGCTTACTAAATAAAGACAACTAATTGAGAATTTTTTGCACATTTTGCCCAGGGTACTTGTTTATTCGCTTCTTTGGGGAGAATGTGTCCCTACTGACATAACTCGCTCATTCCCGTTACTCTTCCCTGGCTCTCAAACTGACTTTCAAAGTATGACAAAGATGTTTAATTTTAATTTTTGAAATTATGTTGGCGGGAATTGTTTTAAATCTCAAAGAACAGGCATTTCAGTGTTCAACTTTAAAAAAAAAAATCTTGGCAAAGTTTCCTGAATTAAAGCCCTGTGGGTTTTCCCCCTTTTCTTTTCTTTTTTCTTTCTTTTTCTTTCTTAACTTGTCTTTTCTGTGGTGAGGCCTACATTTTTGTGTCTGCAGGTGACACGTCGATTGAAACTAAAATTAATAAATCAGCTGAAAAGCTCACACCTACAGTTCACAGCAGGGCCTGGAAAACACGTTTCTAAAGGAGCTTTATGCCCTCGGAGAAAGAAAGCATAAATTACACGAGCACTTGTTGCCCCGGGTCTTGATTTTGCTTTGCAATCTGGTATCTTATTTTTGGAGGCTTATTGTTAATCAACAGGTTCCCGGTTGCTCTAGCCAGTGACTTTGCTATTAATCTCCTATTTGACCATTATAGCATATTAATGAGGAGCTTCTAGATGGGACTCTGTCTTCTGACCAAGGAATTAGTTTAAAAAGTGCACTTTTTACTCAATGGCTAGCAGTCAGCCTCGCTGAGGACGAACGCCAAGCAGCATTTTCTCCAGCTTGTGTCATGCTAAGGAGTGTTTTACTAGCGTGTGTCTTACTGTTCTTTTCTTCTCCTCTACACTTATTCCTCTGCTGTGGAGGGTAATTATGGAACTTAGCCATCTCTGCTCATTTTCTTTCAACAAAATTAAATTATATGTAAGTAGCAAGACGATATCCTTCCTTACGAATGTGCACCCTTGTTTTAATTAAATAATGTCTGTGGGTTTTGGAGGTGTGTCCCAGAACTAAAATGTTTGATTTGCGGAGGCACAGGAGCCAGAACAAGATTAATAAAAGTCATCGCAAGTGTAGGAATGTAACTGTCACATTGCTTTTTAGAGTCTAAAGTGGATGGAAATGTTTGTGCTTACCCAGAGAAAGAGAGAAACATTCTAGTGGGAGCATAAACTAAACATACAGAGCAACCCTGGGGCTTTACATCCATTTCTCATTCTCAGATGTCCGAGGTGATTACAGGACAAACCAGCCGAAGCAGTCCCAAGGGTGCAGACTGCCTTGCAACAGTCCGTAGGTGTTCTTTTTCAGAAGACATCCCCTGACAACAAGATTATCAATATTTGCTTTTTTCCACTTCCTTGAGACAGTTTGGGCCACGTCCCAAGTATGCATACTACCATCTTCTGTCTAAACCTAAAGGAAAAAGTCAATGTCGCAGGCTTTTTTTTCTTCTATTTTTAAAATTAAGAGTTTGTGCCAATGGAGACTCATTTGATGTCACTATCAACCCCATCTTTTCACCCTGAGGTCTGAAGTATCCTTGGTTTGTAAGTTAGTCAAAAATCAATCTCTCCCCCGTCTTTTTGAAACAAGGTCTGTCTATGTAGTCTTGACTGTCCTAGGACTCACAGAGACCCTCCTGCCTCAGCCTCAAGAGTGTCGGGATTGAAGGTGTGTGCCACCATTCCGGGCTGGCATCTTTTCAGTAAGGAATTTTCTAGTTAGGATTCGCTGGGAAGAAGTAAATGAGAGGGATTAGGAGTGAAACTGAAAGTTAATCAGTAATTCACGGGCAATCATTTACCAAGCCTTCCTAAGTGACAATATAAAACATTTGTCCTTAAAAATGCACATGAAGAAATTACAAAGGTTATAGTTGGGCCATGATATTAGGCCATGCTCTCAGACGAGAACAATTAGAGATAACTTCGTCTTAACAAGCACTAGGTCTAATTTTGTGAGGTGCATAAGGACCTTCATCTGCGTCTGAGCCCGCATCCTGGGTAATTTGTGAGTCTGGCCAATAAGCTGTGTATTTGCTTTTGTTTCTGTTCTCTGGTACCGCAGAGCTTTGGGGTTCTTATGGGGGGTGGAGGTGGGAGTGGCAAGGGGCTAGATGGAGGGTCTGGTAAGTGGAAAATGGGAAGAGAAGGAGGACAGCAAACCCCTGTGAAAGAAGTGAAGGAAGCCGGGTAAGTGGTGGCGCACGCCTTTTAGTCCCAGCACTCAGAGGCAGAGGCAGAGGCAGGAGGAATCTCTGTGAGTCCAAGGCCAGCCTGGTCCTCAGAGCAAGTTCCAGCACAGCCAGAACTTTTTTTTTAAAATTATTTATTTATTATGTATACAATATTCTGTCTGTGTGTACTGCGTGTATGCCTGAAGGCTGGAAGAGGGCACCAGACCTCATTACAGATGGTTGTGAGCCACCATGTGGTTGCTGGGAATTGAACTCAGGACCTTTGGAAGAGCAGGCAATGCTCTTAACCGCTGAGCCATCTCTCCAGCCCTAGCCAGGACTTTTTCACAGAGAAACTCTGTCTCAAAAACAAAAAAGCGTAGGAGGTGGCCAGGGCGCTCTGTAGCAGTCAGGTTGATAGTATGACTGTGGTGCAAGTTTCTAGAAACCACGACTGTGAGTCAAGACTGAAACAAATCGGCCAGTAGCTAGCTACTCTATCAGCTTTAAGAGAAAGACAGTTATTGCTAGGGAACTTCCCCTCCCCCAGTCCCCCTTCCAGCCAGAGAGGTTCCGCCCTTTCTGTCTTCTACAGTGTAGCAAGATCAGACACACTGGCACAATGCATATGCAGATTTTACCTCTTGTTACCATCTCTAATGAGTGCTCACTTAATCAGTTTGACAGTAGTCTTTATCACCTCCTCCCCTTTCCCTTCCTTCACATTCACCAAGAAAGTTCTCAGAAGAAAATAAAGTGTTAACAGAGTCAGGGGAGGTTGTTAGCAGCTTGAGATGGGCAGTGGAGGGAACCACAGGACTTCACAATGACGTGCTTTTTTCCCTCATCTCTGGTCAGCTCCTGAAAACTGGAATCAGGTCTGAGAGGTTCCCAAAGAAGGGTATGGTTGTTGTTTTGTTTTGTTTTTTACTAGACAGGGTTTCTCTGTGTAACAGCCCTGGCTGTCCTGGAACTCACTCTGTAGATCAGGCTGGCCTCAAACTCACAGAAATCCACCTGCCTCTGCCTCCAGAGTGTTGGGAAGAAAAGCATGGGCCATCACCGCCCAGCAGGAAGCATGTATTTTACAGTCAATGGAAATGACTTTTCTTTGCACTTCAAGAGTTCAAACCAATTTGTAAAAAAATTAACAGAACAGAGGAATGCAGTATTCCCTTATAGCTGTGCGCACCCAGTCATGACATATACATTCCATGATAGCATCTTCATCACCTCAGTAGAAAGAACTAGGGGTCAAATCCAGGGTCTTCCACAGACTAGATAAATGACCTCAATGAGGTAGAGCCTCGTGCCTGGCCAAAGCATTTTGTTGGTGGGATTTGTTTGTTTGTTTGAGACAGGGTCTCTACGTAGCCCTGAATGTCCTGGGCTCACTATGTAAACCAGGCTGGCTTTGAACTCACAGAGATCCACCTCTGCATCTCCCTCCGAAAACGCCTGAGTCACCACACTCTGCTGGCCAAACTCCGTACACAAACGCAAACTGAACCTGTTGGTACAGGTTTGTAATCTCTGCTATTCGGGAGTATGAGACAGGAGGCTTGCGGGTTTAAGGTTTGCCTAGGCTACAGAATGAACTCAAGGCTAGATTCAACAATTCTGTGAGACTCTGCCTCCAAGGGGAAAAGAAAGTGGCAGGCGTTGGGGGGAGGGGTTACAGGAGAGTGATGGTGTCATATTCAGATAGGACACCCTGGGTTCAATCCCCAGTACAGCAAGGAAGGAAGGAAGAAAGAGAGGGAGGAAGGAAGGAGAGAACAAACAAGTGACTCAAGGAACCACCCACAGGGCACTCTAAATCACCAAAGCAACTTGACCTTGCAGAGTGACTTTCCTGCCTGGGGGAAGCCAGCAAGCGGGGGTGGGGGTTGGTTAACCTCCAAAAGTTCTGACTTCCTATGGAATAATGGAATAGTGGCAGTCAAAATTTGAGGGTTCATCATCTGTCTCAGCTACTGCACAAACTAATAGAAGCTTCTGGGAGGTCACAGGTCCTCCAGCCTTGTGAATCCAACTACTGGCTTTGAGCGTGCAGTTTTTCACCTTGGCTGGTAGAAGCAGAATGGCATGGGCAAGCCTGCTCTAGCCCCTACCTAGCTGCCTTCTTCTGTTCTCTGGCTGCCCCTAATAGAAATCAGCTTGTCTATCTGACTCTCTTCCACTCTGCCTTGTTTCTAGCTTTGCCTTCCTCATGACTCACAGTATCTACCTAATGCCATCAAGCCTTCCAACAGTCTGTCACCTTCTAAATTCAAGCTGGAATAAAAAAAAAGAATCTAGGCACAACAGTTAGAGCACTGTCAACTCCTGTCTTTTTCTCCTTCTTTTTGCCCCAGGGGTTGTGGAAGAGTCTGGTAGGGTGGAGGACAGTTCTAAAGATAAGGCCGGAGCCTTAGTGCAGCAGGCAAGCGCCCTACCACTCCCACTCCCATCTCTTTCCTATGAATGGTAGAAATGGAAAGTGGTTGCTTAACCATAGTGAGTTCCTGTTCCACTTGGTTGGTTCTGTCCCCAGCAGAGAGATCTCCATCTGCAAACTGGACTCAGAGCTAAGGAGTGTGCAACCCAAGCTTCAAAAGCACCTTCAAGTCTAAGGGCTTCATTGACGGTTCCCAGAAGTCCAGGCGAACCTAGTGAGTTCTTAGCTGGGTTTCCAATGCAAGGGCCAAAGGGCAAGCTTTGTCATAAGACTTATTGAACCACAGTTGCATTTTAACCACAGCTACAAATGAATCTTACATAGGTTCTTGAAGTCACGTAAGGATTTTAAGAAAGAAGGACATAGAGTGAGCTTGTGAATTATTTTAAGATTTATTATTTTACGGGTATGAATGCTTTGCCTGTATGTATGTATGTGCCCCATCTGAGTTGCCCGTCACCTGTCTCTGTGCAGATGTGTATATGCCCACACATAGGTGTGCAGTATTCCTGCATGTATGGGGAGTGGCACAAAGGAGAGTAGGGGTCCTGCCCTTCCAGTCTCTGCATTATTCCCTTGGCGGGAGGGGGGCTCTCACACAATCTCAGCTAGACTAGCAGCCAGCAAGTCCCAGTGATCCTTGCCTCTCAACGCCCCTCAGCACTGGGGTCATTAGCACACATAGAGCCACACCTGGGTTTTTAGGTGAGGGGCGGAGACTTGAACTCTGCCCTCCACGTGTGTGCAGGAAGCAGCACTCTTACCTGATGAGCAGCTCCCTGTTTCTTCTGTAATTTCACAAAAGCTCCCATGGCCTTGGCTTCTCAGCTCATCAACCTGGTAGTTGAACCCTCTTTCTGTTTTATTGGTTGTTTTGTTTGAGAGTCTCATTCTGTAGCCCCAGATGTCCTGGAACTCGCTCTGTAGACCAGGCTGGCCTTGACCACAGAGATCTGCCTGCCCTGCCTCCTGAGTGCTGGGATTAAAGATGTTCACCATCACTTCCAGCTTTGTGGCTTCTTTAAGTTAGGCTCCACTCTGGAGACGTTGGTGGTTTTGCTGAGGCAGTAGTGAAAGTTCTAGGTTCTGCTCAGCACATGCGGCTGAGAATCCCCTGGCAAAGGTGAGAGTTTCTGTCTCTGATGTTCGACTTCCTGCCCCATGGATCCGAGCAGATGGGTGGTGAGGAAAGGCCATTAATCAGAATGGAACAAGCCTGATCTGGAGACCGCGCTGGCTTCCCAGACCTGGACAAGCCTGGTCTGCCATTGTCCTTAATACTTGGCACCCTTGGTGGATTGATTCCACTGGATTCTGTTCTGTGAAAAGGAAATGATTTCAAGGATTGTTGGGTTAGGTAATGAGAAGGCATTTTTGTTTGTTTTTCATGTGGGGGGTCTCATGTTGTTTAGGCTAGCCTGGCACTTGCCATGCAGCGAAGGATGGTCTTGAACTTCTCATCCTCTACCTCTCCTGGCTCACCTAGTTTGAAGCCAGTGCCTCCATGCATTATTATCTTCAATTGCTCCACCAGCTGGGTTCATCTTCAGCTCTAAGAGGTAACTTAGAAAATTACCTACTAGCTAGGCATGGTAGTGCACACTTTCATCCCAGCACTCAGGAGACAGAGGCAGGAGAATCTCTGTGAGTTTGAAACCAGCCTGGTCTACAGAGTGAGCTCCAGGTCAGCCATGGTTATGTAGAGAAACACTGCTTCAAAAAAATGAATAAATGAATGAGCAGAAAGGAAGAAGAAAATGCCTCCCACAAAGTAGGGGTTGTTAACTGGGCCTTTGAGGGAGATGAAAGCTCCTGATGGCGATAATGGTGATAGATCTAGCTTTTGTAACGCCCCCTCCATGAGCATGACGTTGACAAGGGCTCCAACCTTCCAGAACAGCTCTCCTGGTTCTGTGAGATGAACTGGTGACTGCGGTAGCTGATGGAATGGTTGTGGTGAAGGACTTGTTTACCTTCATTTCTTCCCCCAGGAAACCAGTGAACGGGGCCTTCTGCGGCCCTGTCTCTAAGCTGAGGAAAGTGAGGTGCAGTGCAATCCAGTCATTCCTATAGGAATGAGAACCAACATGGCTCTCTTAGCTCAAACTTAGGCCCTCTGCCAGGACAGCTAGGGCTGGTAAAGAAACCCTCTCTCAAAAAAACGAGAGAGAGAGCGAGAGAAAGAGAAGTCAGACTTCAGTGCTTCAGTGACCTGACATTCAACTTCAAGTAAGGGCAAAGATCCACATAATTCCTTTTTTTTTTCTTTTTTTCTTTCTTTTTTTTTTTTTTTGAGACAGGTTTTTCTCTGTGTTTCTCTGTTTATCACTCTATAGACCAGGCTGGCCTTGAACTCAGAGATCTTCTACTTCCTGAGTGCTGGAATCAAGGGCATGCACCACAGCTCCTTGGTGTAAAGGAGATTTTAATGTCTAAAGGACTGTCCTGTTGGATGCCCCAACATGAGAAGTAGCAATTATTTCTTCTTTGTGTTTCTGACCAGAGTAAGAGAAACAGGCTTCAGGGTAACATAATCTCCAGCTAAGGCAGGTATGACCAAGCTTACCAGAGGGTGGTCAGAATTCCAGAGATCTTGTAAATCAAGGTGAATTGTTCCCTAGTTGCATCATTGTTCAGAATGGGAGGCTCCCTAGTTCAGAAAGTTGGTGTGAGGCGTGGTGAAAAAAGAAAATGCCTGAAGGGAGGGAGAACTGGTAGGGAAGGAGGAGAGTGGACAGTACAAAGAAAATCAAAGAGCCTGGTAGTGACGGCACACACGGGAGGCAGAGGCAGGCAGATCTAGAGGCAGTATGAAGTCAGCCTGGTCTGCGGAATAAGTTCCAGAACAGCCAGGGCTACACAGAGGAATCCTGTCTCAAAAAACTGGGGCAGAGGTGGGGTGGGAAAGAAAATCAAAGGGCTAGGGACATAGAGGGCTTGCCCAGTGTGCTTGAAGTCCTGGGTTTGAACCTTAGCAAGTCATAAACTGGATGTAGAGGTGCATGATGGGAATCCACTTAGGTAGTGGAGACGGGAAGATTAGAAGTTCAAGGTTACCCTCAGCTACATTGCAAATTTGAGGACAGCCTAAGGTAAATGAAATTTTGTGTTTTTAGAAGAGGAAAAAGAAAAAAAAACAAGAAGAGGAAAAAGAAAAAGAGGAGATATGGGAGGAGAAAATGGAAGAAAGAAGGGAGGGAGGGAGAAAAAGAAAGAAAAGAAAACCGTGTACTTGGTGCTGGTTAAAAGTCACACAGAGTAGCAAGAGAGATGGCTCAGAGGTTAAGGACTCATTGCTCTTGCAGAGTTTGGTTTTCTGGGCAGGCGCTGGCAGCTCACAACCACTTGCACTCCGCAGGCATCTGCACTCATGTGCACACAAGCCCACACACTCACATAATTTAAAGTAATAAAACTTGATCTAGGAAAAACAAAAAAACAAAAAACACTGACTATCAAAACTCAGGCCATGCAGTTGAACCAGCAGTTGCTGTCTCTCAGGCTGCCAGGACGGGTTAGCGGGAAAGTGGTCCCCTGTGCACTCAGACACTGAGTGGGCTCCCCTGACAAGTGAACACTTGCGTATCCAAGTGCTGTCCTTCAAAATCTGATGAAGAGCATGTTTCTATGCCGTGGCTTCCTGTGGTTCAGGCTAACACCATTCTCACTATGAGGCTGGGGATGGTTTTGAACTCCAAATCTTCCCGTCTCTGTCACAGATGCATTGTGCTACTCCCTCTAGCCAAGGGCCCAACTTCTTAATAATTTTCAGAAAAACTCAATCTTGCAACCCTGAAAATGATGCCAGTCCAGATATTTCTAAGTTTTGTGTGTGCTATTGGTGTTTGCCTCTTAATCACTTTCTCTGGGCCCATTCCTGACTCCCACGAAGCTGCCTGGCCTGGGGAGTCATTAATGTTTTGTAAGGGCATTGAGAGATAATGTACAAGTTTTCCTTTTTCTTTTTCTTTCTTTTCTTTCCTTCCTTTCTTTCTTTTTTTAAATGTAGCCATAGGCAGGTTTGTTTTTGTAACTGTCAGCAGTTGGGGCTATTTTGAGAATGTAGGACAGGGTTAAGGATTAGTCCCTGCGTTCTCTTTGCTGTGTATCAGAACCGCTTAGCAGTAATTAATCAGGACATTAGGTTTTGTACTCGCGGTTCAGGTCATTTGCCTATGAGCTGCTCGAGCTTTTCACACAGGCATACTGCATATGTTTCTGGGTACCTTTTTGAGAGAAGATTTAAATTAGCCAGATGAATAATACTTTGTTACAAGTGTTTTGCCCTAGGCAAAAAGGTTTCCTTCATATTATCATAGCCCGGAGCTGCAGTTCCCGAGCGTGGTGTGACCGGTGTTACACTGTCACATGGCAGTGATGTAAGAACAGGGCTCTCCGTGTCAGACAAATCTGGATTTAGGGGAATTATAGCAGATGTTGCAAAATGGCAACAGTTTAGCAAGTTCCTTTTATCCCAGTGTTGGGAGGCAGGACTACTAAATGTAGCAGACAGAAGAGAATGTTTTCTTTGATCCTTCCCTCAAGCTCTAGGGTAGGGACTTCCCCAGTTAGAGCACATCGCTAATGATATAGTTATACAGTTGCTGATGGATCAGAATACAGAATAAAGGCTGGCATTCTTTTTTTTTTTTAAGTATTTGTTTTGGTTGGGCTTGGTATTGTGGTCATTTACATCATAAGCTTCAGACACTAAGGTCTAACCCTGAGTCAAGGAAGCTTAATTCCGGGGAAGAAATGGGATAACGACAAAAGCAAACTACAAAACATAATTTAGCCTCGGCAACCCTCTCCACTCAGAACTACCACGGACACCTAAGTTACATGAGCACCAAGAAAGAGAAGATCAAAACGTACGCTTTGTTTGAATTTTTACATTCTGATAAGTATTATCGAATATATTTAACCGTGTTTAATAACAGCGTAGTCTGTCCTGTCGATGTATGTGCAAGTCTTCATTTCTCTAAAGTAAAATGAAAAGGGCTGTCTTCCAAAGCTTTGGATTCCTGTAATCTAGAAGCCTTTCTGTTGCATTCTAGTCAAATGGTTTACCCGCTTGATTAAGGTAGGGAGATGGTAGGGGGCCAGGGCAGCAGGGCTCCTATGTGGCAGAGGTGCTAGGTTTAGCTCCTTGGTGCTCCTGTGGCTCCCTGCACACCCAGGACTAGCCCCAGGTTTTTAAAAACTTTGGAGAGAAGTGTAGCAATAAATTTCACTGCAGTGTATATTGTCAGAAGACGGCAGGAGCAGGCAGAATGACAAGAAATACCTTCCCCCAGGAAAGACTTGCAATGATTACTCACACACACACACACACACACACACACACACACACACACACACAAAATGAATGTGCTCTTTTTATGCAAATATTTATTGATTGTTTCCATTGGAGCATTAGAGAATGAAATTCACACAAACATTTCAACGTTTTTTAAATGGCTTCTGTCTTTACAAAAAGTCTTTTAAAAAAAAGTTAAGGTGCTTTTAACTTGCAAATTTTGATTACCTCTTGGAAACAACTGAGAAGAAAATGGGATATCCTAATTTTTCAGAGTTTTCATTTAAAACAAAGCAAAGAGATGAACAAGAGGTGTGTTTTAAAACATGGATGTGAGTGCCTGTGCTTTGTATGTTTGTTTCCGAAGAGACCGGGGGTGGACACTGACACAAAGGTGGCAGGTTCAGAGGGACCGCCTCTAAATAGAGCTGCTTCGTTCTCTGTAAAATATCGTCTGCAGTGGAATCCGGGTGTCTTTAGACCCTGCACCTGTCTTACTACCTCCCACCTGGAGAGAGGCCGTGCTTATGCAGGGCAACGGTAGAGGGTGTTGACGAAGATCTCGGTTTAACAGACAGAGAAGTGGATCACAGCGATGTGTCGCTGTCTCTTTAATAAGATAAGCACATGGTCGTCCGGTAAATGTCCCCAAAACTATAAAACTCTTAGGCTTCAGAGTTTTCAAAATTGAGTTACCTAAATCAGAGCCCAGAATAGTGGTCCTTGGCAAAAACAAAACAAAACCAAAAAACAAACAAACAAACAAAAAACCACCAAAGCAGAAGTTTCCTTGAGAGAGGCTCAGCTCTAACTTTGAATTTCATATCCATGATGAATAGATACCCATTTGTCCTGACTCCTGAAGCCCCGGACTGAATCCTCACCTATGATTTAGATTACACCTGCCACCACCCTCACGCAGACTGGCAGACGCCCCTGAACACAGGGTGTAGTGCCAGGCTCCACTCGCTGGCGTTTCTGCAGGGATGAGGACAAAACCAACAGAGGCTCGATGAACATGCTGGGTTCAAAAATCCCAGACTTATAAAAATTGCCTCAATAAAACATTTTTACTTTCTGCTCTGTTCTGCCCCTGCTAATCTCTGTCCCAGAGGTCTCAAACACCAGAAAACTCATCTTTCTAGACTACCCACTCTAGCCTTCAGAGTCCCGGCATTGGTGGCAATTCCCAGTGCGCATAGCTGAGTCTAGGAACAATTAGGAAGAATTTTCAGCGTGAGGGAAGCATCTGCCATTTCACTGTTCACTAACTCACAGTCGGCAAAGTAGGAAACGCGACAACTGGGCTTCGTATCTGCAAACTTGGAATTTGGCTTTTTGATTCATGATTGTTCCCATTAGCTTTGAAAATTCACGTTTCTGTCTAGTTTCATGTTTTGCTTGAATGAGCTCAATTTATGCTCTCGACTCAAATATTATTACAAGTGCAAATACTTGGGAGACGTGAGTGTGCCACTGGTTCAGGAGGGTGCTATTTGTTTTATTGATTTTTATCTGGCGAGTTTAAAATATGAGCAAACTTTTCATGGAGGGCTTGGGGACATTTGTTTGAACACTCCTGGAGTAATTGGGAATGCAACAATTGTTTAAAAAGTGGTATTGTCCATGAAAAGATTTAGTGAGGGGTGAAGAAATTTCTTGAACCCAAAGACCTAATCTGGTGATCCAATTCTCCCCACTGTGTCCATTCCCGTGAAACCCCATTTAGTGGGCCCTATCCATCACCAGCTCCCCGCATCCTACCTAGCCAATCCTCCACATTTCCCACATTGTCTCCGCTTTTGTCTTTTCAGTTTAAACAGAAGAACAACAGATAGGGTTCCGAAGGGCAGGGAGCATCATGGGCCGCAGGAGAATGGCTGGGATGAGGGTCAGAGTCCTGCCCCTGCTGCCAACAGTTACTAGGGCTTGTGCTGCCCGGCTGAACAGTGTTCAAAGGCTTCGCTGGGCTTTGTTCCACTGTGTGGGGATTAGGCCTGGCGGTCTGAGAATTTGCCTTCTAATTAAAAAGGATAAAAGATAGAAGTAGCATTAGACTAAAACAGAGCAGTGATACTTCACAGGCTGAGCCTGTGTGTGTGTGTGTGTGTGTGTGTGTGTGTGTGTGTGTGTGTGTGTGTGTGTGTGTGAAGTCACAAGACAACCCTAAAACTTGTCTGGATATTTTGTTTCATATTCCACTCAGATTCAAAAGAGAAAACTTGGGGACCTTTGTCAGCTGTGTGCACAGCTCCTACAAGTCTAACTGCATCGAAAATGTTGGCTGCTTCCAGTGGTTGGGGGTGGGGGTGCACTGGAGAATGGGGATGCCTTCCAGAATCACCTTCTTCTATTTCAAATGCTGACAAGAAATCAATTCTACCGAAAGTGGATTCTGTCTTTCCCTCCAGTCCAATGTGTCAGACTCTCCCGCCTTCCAGGCCTCTACCCTGGTCTCTTTTCAGGCCCTTCTTTCATCTCGCAGCTGAAGCCCCGTCTACACCAGGTGTAAAATGCAATTAAGTAATCATGACCTCATAGTCTCTCCCTGTGTGTGTGTGTGTGTGTGTGTGTGTGTGTGTGTGTGTGTATGCGCACCCCCTCTGTGTTTGCAAAGGTAAATATGGTCCTCTGCTGTAGTTTGTTTAAAAAAAAAAAAAAAAAAAGGAACCATCTACGTATCCAGGTGAAGACTGGGGAACCCAGGGCAATGGCACCCTGTCTGGGCACACACTTGCCTTCCATCCTCCATAGCCCACTGGGCCGTGTACAAAGAGCTGTGCCCTCTAAGTCCAGCTGACACTTGTTGACTTACGGCAGAGGCCGAGGGTGACTTAGCCAGTGCTCCACACCGGGTGCTCACTCTACCAAGAAGGAATTGGAGGTGAGAATTTCTGCTAGAAATGCCCATGAGATTACAGAAATTAGTTGAGGTGGGTTGTCTTGTTTTTGTTTTTCTTTTTGGGGGGTGGGGTAGGAGGTGGGTAGCGGTGTGCTGAGGACCTCAGAGCTTTCAAAGGCCCTGAGCTCAGACTACATAAAGGAGTGCTCTTCGTTCCCACAAAGCTCATGTTACTTCAGGAGGCCAAAGGAGTTAAATGTCTTTACCAATTTTTGTTTTCCGTTTGCCTAGCATACACGGGTGTGCTCCTTTAGTAAAATTATGTTTTGGGGGGATGAGATTATAATGGGACTGATCTGTATAATTCAGAAATGCAGCATGGTTCTGTTCATTTAAATAAATAATATCTTAAGTTGAAATTCTTCATTTGAGCTACTCACCTATGTTGAACATCACTGGAAAATATACGAAGTTCACACACTGTTTTACTGATTAGCGTATACGTTTTGAAATGAAGTCTTTGATTTTTTTTACAATAAGGAAGAACCCAGCATTTCTAATTTTCCAAATATTCACTCTTTTTCCTTTTAAGGCCTAAATAGAATTAGTATGTTGGTGGTTGTGTGTGTTTTAGATTTGTGAGATAAATTTTGCAGCTCTGCTAAATATATGTACAAGTTCTCATGAAATCACCCAGACCGATTTGACCATGAGCCTTCTGTAAAAGAATAAAAAGGTTCTCTCGGTCGTGAGTCAGGACAGCCGTGGTAATCTGCATCAAGTTCTACCCCTTCCTTTGATTTCTGCCTTTTAGAGATGACCAGTCCCCCCGCTGATTTCCCAAATGTAGCAAAGCTGGACCTGCTAGTAGCGCTCTGAAGAAAACAGAGATAACAATCTGATTTAGACACTGAGAACACTGGGAAGAATGGCAACAGTCCTGGGTACCAATGGGCACCAGGGCATCAAATGCTCCCTCCCCTCCTCCCAGCCCAGCTTCTCTTCAGCAGTCAGAATGTATCCGGCATTCGCACAAAGCCAAGCCATTATGAGAATGTAATTCACAATATTTTGGCTTCCATTTTTCACCAGCTTTTGAGTAAAATATTGTACAAGAAAGAGGCCTTTTGTTGTATTTATAATGCATGTACAACCTGGTGAGAAGCCGAATTAAAAAAATGTATATTATTTGCATAACTTGAATTAAAGAACTTAGTGCATTATTGGGTCTTGAATGTCTTAAATTTCAGTGAGCTGGCTGAAGAGCTATATTATTCTATTACTGTTCTGTAATTCATATAATGAAATCATATGGCTAAAAAAAATTCAGGTCTTAACAATGATGAGTGGAACCTGATTTCTGAGCGCCTTTTGAATGAAAACAGTAATTTCTAAGCTGGCACATGTGTGCCCCTTTTTGTTTGCTGACAACACAAGTCTATGGCATTTGTACCCCTTCATCTGCCCTCTCCTCCAAGGGTCTTTGAGAGAGGCCAATTTCATCTATTAGATGTTCTATGGAAAGCGAGACACCAATGTGGCCTCACAGAAGATGGAAAGATGAAGGCTCCATTGGAATGCCTGGAACTCTGTGCAGTTTTCTGACAGTCTCCCCAAGCTGTGCTTCTTCCTTCAGGTCCACCATACAGGCCACTGGAACAAGGTCACCAGCCAACAGTGCACCCACTCCACCCCATTCTTAGAAAGCAGAACTGACTTCGCTACATGTGGGGCGGTGCTAGTCATCTTTAATTCTCAGGGTGAAGTGTATGTGTGTGTGTGTATGTGTGTGTATGTATGCGTGTATTTGTATGTGTGTATGTATGTGTGTGTATGTGTGTGTGTATTTTTATGTGTGTTTTATATATATGTATGTATGTATGTGTGTATGTATATGTGTGTGTATGTATGTGTGTGTGTTCTTCTGATACAGACAGAAACTTCTAACAGTGTCCCGTGAACTCATGAGATGGGCATATGTTTGCTTATTTATTTCGAGACAAGATCTCACTCCATAGCCCAGTTTGGCCTGGAACTCATTATGTAGCCCAGGTTGTCCTCAAATTCACAGTAATCCTTGTGTCTCAGCCTTCCTAGTGCTAGGATTAAGGGTGTGAGTCACCGTGCCTGCCGGAGAAATGTGGCTTTAACTGGTTGTTGTTGCTGACGTTTGTGTATATGAAGTAGGCTTGTCAATGTGCCTCCAAATGGTGCCATGGGAGTTCGCATTGCTTCTGCAGCTTTGCTCTGCTGTCCAGCCCGAAAGAGCCTGTTGTCATCTGTCCACATTTAGAAATAAAGAATATCATACATGCTTGGTCGAGACGGCTCAGCAGGTAAAGATACCATGCGTAGCCACCTGAGTTCACATCACGAGACTGATGTGGTGCAGAGAGAACTGACCCCACAATTGTCCTCTGAACTCCACTTGTGTTCTGGGGCACCCACGTGCCTGTACAGACATGTACATAAGTAAATAAATATATTTCACAGGAATATCATGTGCCACCATATGTTGAAATGCTCCCTTCCTGACTCTCTCGATAGATTATGTCTTAATATACATTAACTGTTTATTCTATGATCATGCAAATGTTTCTTGAGGACACCTAAGATGTCTCAACTAGCAAACCTGCTCAAATAAAAACTAAAGAAAGCAGTTCAAATAACAGAATCTAGGAAACGACCGGAGTAAACCATTGCCTGTTTGAGACATGTAGCTGTGGGCACTGTGAAACAGTGCAGAGGTCAAACACACTGCTCTTTTATTGCATTTTAATAATACAGTTTAAAGGTTTTTTCCAATTAATTATTCCCTTGGGACCAGCAATGTGTTCTGTTCAGTATCCTTCTCTACCCAGCAGGGGTGTGTCTCCTTTCTCAGGACAGAGGTGCAAAGGCCTGATTGAAACCAATAGTTAACTCTGTGATCTAAACAAACAAGCAAATGACTCTGTAATCTAAAAATAGAAAACAGTCCACCAAGAATGTACTGTCTAAAAATAAAAAACAATCCACCAAGAATGTACTGTTTGGGTATTTTGCATCTTGATGCCTGAGGTTTGTTAGTCGGAATGCAGATGTCCTATCAAGACGTTAAAGCCAGTGCTGTAGTTCTGAATCCCAAAGACTCCTCATTTGACTTTCTGCTTCTGGCTTCTGGAAAAACAGTGGGGGAAGGGGAGTTTGGAGAGGAGGCTTGGCTTGAGAAATAGACTTGGACCAGCCGCAGTCTCTGGAAACAGATTTCTTTATCTGCAAGCCAGGTTGGAGCACATCCCCAGCTCGCTATTCTGAGCTGCCTCATCCAGTTGCTGAGTCCCTGTGTCCAGTATGGTGCATGAGTGCCAGACTCTCTCTGCCATGTCCCAGGGCAATCTCCAGCCTTAGGTTCCTCCAGAGCAGAAACATTCCAGCATCACCATTTTGTGTCCTTGGCAACAGGGGTGACTGTCTACCTGTGTGGGGCTAAGGTCATGAGACTTCTTTGAATTCTCTGCAGGTAGATGGATAGGGCCCAGGGTCAGGAGGTGAATAGCCAACACTTTGTCTTCATAGCCAAGCCCTTGATAGGAGGCAAGCTTTGATGTTCAGAATGGGTGGTTGGTGTTTTTGGAACTAATATCCAAAACAGTAATACATAATGCATTTGCTTCCATGGACAGCTGCTGGTGCATAGCTGAAGGTTAATTTAAAGATTGTCTAATGAAAAGAGCCACTCGAGCCCATCAGATGCGTTAGAACACGATTCTCCAATCCTAATACAACTGCAAACCCATAGCAAAGTTCACTATGAATCCCATGTTCCATTGGTGTCGGTGTTGTTATTGGAGCTATGGACTCAACTCATGGCCTCATGCAGGTGGTCAAGCCTTCTCCCACTGAGCTGCACACCCCAGCTCAGTGCACTGTACTTCTCACCCTAGCTCCATAGATTGATAGGTAGGTAAGTAGTGTGTGTGTGTGTG
>JAQHUG010000144.1:1177623-1195570 GCA_028555095.1 Dicrostonyx torquatus
GAAGACAGACGCCTCAACCTACTAGTTCTACGAAGGTCTGGCTCCTTAGGCCTCTGCCTTCCAATGAGAATCTGGAAAGTAGGAACACACTTCCGCGGCTCAAATCCTCGCTCCTCTACTTCGTAACTCTGGGGATTTACTCACTCGTCTGTGCCACCGGTTCCTCTTCAGCCAAAACGGAATAAAGATAGTGCTTATCTTACAGGATGAAAATTAAGAGAGTCACCTGCTTTCGGTGGTGTCGGACAACTACAAAGAACTCAATAAACATCATCTATTGTTATCTGCAAACACTCTGGGCCAGCCACACCAGCTGCTTCCCCAGTTCAAGTCTTGCACAATTATCCCATCTGAACGCCTAAAGTAGTCCCCTTATGCGCTGAACATCCATCTCTCTCAGCCTTTAACTCATAGGCCTGCAAACTAAATTCTTCCTTTACTCTGTACTTGCCTCAAGCCAGTCTTGTTTTGTTTTTCGAGACGGGGTCCCGGAGCTGGCTTTGTAAACTAGGCTGGCCTCGAACTCACT
Organism: Dicrostonyx torquatus; assembly: GCA_028555095.1. Classification (NCBI taxonomy): domain Eukaryota; kingdom Metazoa; phylum Chordata; class Mammalia; order Rodentia; family Cricetidae; genus Dicrostonyx; species Dicrostonyx torquatus. The sequence continues at coordinate 1,178,153 of JAQHUG010000144.1, forward strand.
GAGATCCGCCTGCCTTTGCCTCCCGAGTGCTTGAATGAAAGGCGTAAGCCAAAAAAATAAAAATAAAAAAATAAAAAAAGAAGAAGAAGAAGAAAAGAAAAAAAGGCGTAAGCCACCACCTGGCTTCAAGCCAGTCTTCTTAAAGATCATCTACACGCTGGGTACATTTCACCCAGAGCTACAGAGACCTGTAGGTACAGCACCCAGATTTGTTTAAATGAGCAATTAATTGTTGCTAGACCCAGCCTGGAGAGTTCTCAGCCAGGTCCCACCCTCAGAAGACAAAGCTAGAGAAAGTGGCCTTGGGGATTCTGCCAGCGTTAGTGGCTGACCTACCCCCTTCTCATTAACATTCTTCATTCTTTCCTTGCCTGTGCTAATGAGGTTGCCCAGGTTTCCAGGGCCCTAAGAAAACTTTGTGGTCTGGGCTCTAGTTCAGTCTATTGTTTTTTAGGTTTTGCTCTGTCTTCCTGGTTTGGGCAGAACTGGGGGTGCTTAGGGGAGGTTCCATTGTATCTCTGTTGTTGACTTGCACCTGGGCCGGGCATTTACCTGCTGGTGGAGACAGCCTGGGGCTTGGGGTTTTGTATTTCGGTATTTACTCACTTTTAAAGCCCACTTTGCAGTCTGAACTTCTCTTTTTGTCTGCATGGCGTCTGCTCTTTCCTCTCTGGGCCTCTCAAAGGCCTGCCAGGGTCCTCACAAAGTCCCAACGCATCTTTTAAACACATTTGATATTACCTTATGTGTATGGCTTTCTTAGCCTGGCTCTCTGTATGTGTGCATCAGTGCCCCAAGAGGTCAGAAGGGGAGCCAGATCTCCTGGAAGTGGAGCTCCAGACAGTTGTGAGCCGCGTGTGGGTGCTGAGAATCAAGCCAAGCCCTCTGGAAGAGCATCCAGTGCTCTTAACCACTGAGCCATCTCACCGGTAGCCCCATTCTTCTTGTGAATGTCACCAATGAAATACACGGTATTGTCCCCCACCGTGGGGGCAGGGAGTCTTGTCCTTACAGAGAAAATTCAAACTGGGTCCACAGATGAGAGTTGTAAACACAGGAAGTTAGCCTTCAACCGTGAGGTAAGTGGGAGGCCGCCGATATTCCCAGGCGTAAGAGACTTCCATCGCTCCAATACTGCCTGCCCCTCTCTCAAAAGCTGGATGTCGGCAAGTAGAATTGGCCTGCGTCACACATCCTGGGCCCTTAAAGTCTGCAAAACATTTCTCAGGGCTTTTGCCGCACTGTAAAGAAATGGCTTGGGTCAGAGATGTACGCAGGCGCACCCAACCCAATGGATAGATAGCTCGGCAGAAGGTAGTAGGTATTCTCGTCCTTTATTCTCACCCAGATCCCAGACTTGTGGTGAATTCAGATAAGCTCCTGACCTTTGTGGGTGATTATCCAAAGTCAACCTTCCTGTGTCTGGGGGTCACCTGTAACTCATTAAGCTCAGCCCTGTATTGTTTTGCAGCGATGTCTGTTCCATTTAAGATAGAAAACTCCTGTGCAGATAACATGGCCGGTTAACACACTCATCTTTCATTCCTTGATTGCTAAGTTCAAACCGAACTCAATTCTGTGTTCATCGGGATTACATTTTGATATGTTCTCTGTCCGCAGGAGCCATTTGTCTAAGGGACTTGAAACCCTAAAAGGATGCTGCAGACGTCAGCATCCACTTCAGGGCCTATACAGAAGATGCCAAGAAATAGAATGGTCCAGAGGTTCCCAGGTCAGGACCGACCTGAGAAGAAAGGACTGGGGAATCCTGCTGAATGCAGGCTTCTGAGGGTGCTATTAGGGTTTTTAAATGCCACGGCCAGTACTCCAGATGAGAACGAGGCCAACTGCACTGTTCCAAGGCGACACATTGCTTTATTCAAAACCTTCCATGGGCATACTGTGCTGTACATGTGGGCCGGAGTAGGGTGCTAGGAGTGGGCAAAAGGGGAGCAGACTGGAGGATTGTCTGTCTCTTTTGTGCTGTGGGTAGAGCCTAGGGCTCCGAGCATGCTAACAAAGGGCTCTACCACTCAGTTGGTCCTAGGTCTGCAGAATTTTTGTTTTTTTGAGACAGAGTTTATCTGTGGCTTTGGAGCCTGTCCTGGAACTAGCTCCTTGTAGACCAGGCTGGCCTCGAACTCACAGAGATCCACCTGCCTCTGCCTCCCAAGTGCTGGGATTAAAGGCATGCGCCTCCACCGCCAGCTCTGAAGAATTTTTTATTCTACTTTTTTCTGTTTGTTTGTTTTAAGGCTTCAAGTATCCCAGGCTGGCCTCTGACTAGGCCCTGTTGTCAAGAATGACCTCAACTAGGCTGGGCGTGTGCCACCATTACCCGGCATTAATGGACTAACAGAACTAGAATAATAACAGGGAGGCAGTATTGCCAGTGTTTTTGTGGGCAGTACATCCTGGTGTTTAAGGCTGTGTTTTCAACTTCATCCCTTGCTTCAAATCACTGCCTGCGGTAGTGAGGGCAAGTCCGCTTTCCTCATGCTCCCTCTGTCTCTTCCCCCAGCTTTTTTATCGGGGTCTTCTATAGCCCAGGCTGGCAAGGATGAACTTGAACACCTGATCCTCTTGCCGTCACGTCCAAACGCTGGCATGGAACGCACATCCGCCATGTGCAGCTCGGCCTCTGCCATTTGTGTCCTTTTATCCCGGTCCACAGTTCGGCTCCTTACTGTTCCCACACCAGACTGTGCAGTCATGCCTGAGCTTGTCTTCCTGCCTCCACACTCTTCCTTTCCTATCTCTTCTCATTAAAATGACATTTAAAAAGCTAATTAATTAAGAAAACTACATAGTTGATTCTACTCTTTAATTACACAGTTCTATGTCCTATCTCAAATTTTCATTCATCCATTGCTTAGTAAGCAAAGCCTCAACAATGTGCCCTCATCCCAGGCTATCTTCAGATGGTGCGATGGGAGCAGATGCTCTTCCCTGTGCTGTAAGACATCTAGTGTCTGTCATCAATACCTTTGTATTGCGGTCTCTTGCCTCCAAATGTAGGTGTCCCCCACCATCCTTCTGAAATCAAATTCTGGTTATCTTTAAAGTCTAGTTTCTCTGTTGTTTGTTTTAGACATGGTCCTATACAGTCCAGGCTGTACAGATGTCTTGCCTGAATGTATGTCTGCACCACATGTGTGCCTCGTTCCCACAAAGGCCAGAGAAAGGTATCACATCCCCTGGGACTGGAGTTACAGCTGTAGTGTGAGTGCTGGGGATCAAACCCAGGTCCTCTGGAGGATGAGCAAGTTCTCTTAGTCACTGAGCCTTCTCTCCAACCCTCTGACCTTGAACTTTTAGGCCAGCTTGGTAGCAAGTCTTCAATCCCAGCACTCAGAAGATAGAGACACCAGGCGGAGGCAGAGGCAGGCGGATCTCTCTGAGTTCGAGGCCAGCCTGATCTACAAGAGCTAGTTCCAGGACAGGCTCCAAAGCTACAGGGAAACCCTGTGTTGAAAAAACAAAACAAACAAACAAACAAAAAAGAAGGCGGAGGCAGGTGGATCTCTGAGTTCAAGGCCAGCCTGGGTCTACACATCTAATTCCAGGATATTAAGGGCTACACAGAGACACCCTATCTCAAAAAGAAAGGAAGGAAGGAGGAAAGAAGGAAAGAAAGAAGATCTTTTAAAAACTTTCAAAAATAGTATATTATTGCTGCATTTTTTTTTTGTCCAAAATTTCTAAAACTTAGAAAAAGCAGTCACCTGCAGACAATATCTATGCTATGGCCCAAAGACCACGTATGCTAATGACATACAAGTATGCTAATGTCATACAAGTATGCTAATGTCATACAAGTATGCTAATGTCATACAAGTATGCTAATGTCATACAAGTATGATAATGTCATACAAGTCTGTGTCTTTGGAGAAGGGAAAGAGAGTTTCAACAAAAATGAAGAGCATCAGTGAGCTAATACTTTGTTTCCCTGGGTTTTAAAATTTGTTTTCTTGTAGTATGTTGCATGTGTGTCTGGTGTGTGTATGCGTGCTGTGTGCATGTGTGTGTGAGTGATGGGTATGTGTGTATGTGTGTGTGGTACGAGCATGTGTGTCTGATGTGTATGTATGGGATGTGTGCATGTATGTGGTGTGCGTATTTGCATGTGTCCTCATGTGTGCATATCATGTGTATGCTCACTTGAATGTCTTAGCTATGTGTGTATGATACATGCATGTGATATGTGGGTGTATGCTGTGTGTGCGTCTGTGTATGCTGTGCGTGTGAGATGTGTGCATGTGTGTGTGAATATGGTAGGTATGAGTGCCATGGCATCCCTGTAGAGGACAGAAGTCAGCTTATAGGAGTCAGTTCTCTCCTTTAACCCTGTGGGCTCTGAGACAAGTGCTTCTGCACACAGAGCCCTCTTGCTAGCCTACCACAACCAAAGCATATGAATCCTTTTTCAAACAATTACTGAGGGAAAATTGGCAAAGCTGTGCATATTCCAGCTGTACATAGTGATGTCTCCATGCATGTACACAGACATTGTAACACGACTTCACAGGAGGATCAATTAACGTCACAACAGCCAACCAGACTTAGCAGCTACTGGGGGTGGCACTTAAGATCCATTCTCTTGGAGATTTCTAGTGTACAGTAAAGAATTTTTTCTCTAATATTTGTTTATTATGTATACAATATTCTGTCTGTGTGTATGTCTGCAGGCCAGAAGAAGGCACCAGATCTCATTACAGATGGTTGTGAGCCACCATGTGGTTGCCAGGAATTGAACTCAGGACCTTTGAAAGAGCAGGCAATGTTCTTAACCACTGAGCCATCTCTCCAGCCCCCCATTTTTTTTTTAAGACAGGGTTTCTCTATGCAATAGTCCTGAATGTTCTGAAACTTGCTCTGTAAACCAGGCTGGCCTCGAGCTCAGAGATCCGCCTGCCTATGCCTCCTGAATGAGGGGAACTAAAGGCGCACACCACCACCACCAGGCCAGTAATGAATTACTAACTACAGTCCCCTTACTGTTTGTATTACTCAGGATTATCTAGAGCAACATAAGTTATAGCATGGAGAGAGAGAGAGTGAGAGAGAGGCATACAGGCTGTGATACAGCTAGTACAATAATGGCTGTCTACCAATGCAAGGTCCAAGAATCCAGAAGTTGCTCAATCTACAAGGCTGGGTGTCTCAGCTGGTCTTCAGTAGATGCTGGAATCCCAGAGAAGTAGGCTGTAATGCCAGTGAAGGAACAGACTTGCTAACAAGTCAAGAACAAGCAGGCTAGGAGCAAACCCTTTCTTCCTCTCTGTTCTTACATAGGCCTCCAGCACCAAGATGTGGACCAGATCAAAGACCTGTGTCCTCCTACCTTAAAGGTTCAGACTAGAAGCGGGTTCACCCACTTCAAACCAAGCAGAAAATCCCTCACAGGTGTGCTCCTCCCTTGTTCTGAATTTCAGTAACTTCCAGATAGAGTCAATTAAAAACCACAGACATTATGTTGGCTTCAGAATTTAATCAGTTTATAGCAGAAACCTTGAGTGACATCTACTCCTGCAGTCCATCTCCTGCCTCTGAGCATTCAGCCTTTCCCTTTGTTCTCTCTGAGTTAGAAGCAGGGTACCTTGTACTCACTCCATAGTCAACGATGCTCCTGACGTCTGAGTCTCCCATCTTTACCTCCTCAAAGCCAGGATTAAGAGCAGGTGCCACCACATCCAGTTATGTGGTGCTAGAGATTGAACCCAGGGCACGTTAAGTACACACTCCAACAAATGAGCTATAGCCCCACCCCTGTTCCTACAGTGTGTGTGTTTCCATTGATGGACAGCTGGGCTACATTTGTACCTTGGCTACTATGAGCGATCCTGAGCTCTCTCCCATTTCCACTGGATATACACCCCAAAGCAAGATTACTGGGCTACATGGTAATTCTTCCTTTTGTGTAAATCTGGAGGTCAAACTATTTTTTTCTTTTCTTTTCTTTTTGATTTTTCAAGACTGTAGCTTTGGAGCCTGTCCTGGAACTAGCTCTTGTAGACCAGGCTGGCCTCAAACTCACAGAAATCTGCCTGCCTCTGCCCCCCGAGTGCTGGGATTAAAGGCATGTACCACCACCGTCTGACTGGTCACACTATTTTTAATTTTTGTTTTGTTGAAATAAGATCTTGCAGCTGGGTGGCATGTGCCTTTAACCCCTGGACTCAGGAGGCAGAGGCAGGTGAATCTCTGTGAATTCAAAATCAGCCTGTTCTATGGAGTCTACAGAGCTACTTCCAGAACAGCCAGAGCTACACAGAGAAAGCCTATCTCAAAAAAAAAACCAAAAAATGGAAAGAAAGAAAAAGGTAGGAAGGAAGGAAAGAGAGAGAGAGAGAGAGAGAGAGAGAAATGGAATTTTGCAGTGGCCTAGAACTCAGGATTCCCGGTCTTTGCCTCCAAAGTGCTGGCATTACAGGTGTGAGCCGCCAGGCATGGCCAGCCTCACATTTTTGAGAAATTTCCCATAATGACTGCAACGGTTTGCATTCCCGCTGCCAGTGTGCAGGGCTCCCCTTTCCCCATCCTCTTCAGCAAGAAGATGGGGATGGGGTTCCAGACAGGGTTTCCCTGTCCTGAACTAGCTCTGTAGACTATATAGACCAGGCTGAACTCACAGAGCTCCACCTGCCTCTGCCTCCCAAGCGCTGGGGTTAAAGGCGTGCGCCATCACTGCCCAGCTCACCTCTTTTCCATAGTAGCCATCCTGTCAGCCGTGAGGTGATTACTCACACAGTTTTGACTTGTCATTTCCTGGTGAATGATGCTGAACATCTTTTAACCTGTTAGACATTTGTTTATCTTCTTTGGAAAATACCTGTTCGGGGCTGACAAGATGGCTGAGTCGGTAAAGGTCCTTGCTGCTAGGTCTGACGACCTGAGTTCAATGCCCAGATCTTACATCATAGTAAAGAACTAACTCTGGTTGTCCTCTGGCCTTCAGATGTACACTGGATTGCGAGCACACACAGACATGCAGGCACACGCACTTAGCTAATAAATTAAATGCAAAAAAGTTTAAGAGAGAAATATTTAGTACTTGATCCATTTCTCCTTTGAGGTATTAGTACATAATAATTTTTATACATATAAATAAAACAACATTAATATTCAGAGAGCCTGGGATTGGAAGCCAGGGATAGACTATTTGCCTAGCATTTGCGAGACTGTAGGTTTGATGCCCTGCACGGAAAAGTAAAATAATAAATAAGAGTAAACAAACAAACAAGCACCACCCAGATTCCAGAGCAGATCCGGATATGTTAGCTTCCTAAAGATTCTTCTAATGAGTTTTATTTTCAAGAGGTTGCTGGATGGTACTCAAGAGCTTGTGCATCTAAATGGGGAAGAACTATCCCCCTCCTCCAAAAAGGGAGAAATCAGAAGGAAAGGTTCAATCAATGAACTGGGGCTGGAGAGATGGCTCAGAGGTTAAGAGCACTGACTGCTCTTCCAGAGGACCTGGGTTCAATTCCTATCACCTACATGTCAGCTCACAACGGTCTATAACTCCAGTTCCAGGAGACCTAACATCTACAACAAAACACCAATGCACACACACAAGAAAAAATAAATAAATAAATAAAAATAGAATCAAAGAACCTTCATCCGAGGCTGCAGAGCTCAGTGGGAGAGTGCTTGTCTACAAGGTGCAGACAGGAGAGAGAAGAAACATAAAATAACTTGCATTATTTTGCACATTCTAGCTGGTAGAACCTATTTCAAAATCAAGCAGACGGGTGAGTTCCATTGAGCTTTGCACTGTTTCTGCCAATGCTGGAAATAAAAACAAATAACAATAAAACTAAACAAATAAATAGCATTCCTTTCTTTACTCCTCTTGATCGAATCTTTTCCCTTCTAGGAATTTATGATAAAAAGTTATTTCAACCAAGTAAAGAGCCATCTGCATGAAATATGGCATATATGATATGTCTGAAAGCAGAAAGACTTTCGCCCATGGGGCTGAGCCCTATTGAGTCTAGTTACAGGTTTGCAGATGGGGGGGGCGCTACTTAAAACCACAGAAAACCACATTCTAGTTCTTCATACGTGTTCGGGGCACCACGACTCACACGTGGAGCTCAGAGGACAGTTTCAGGGAGTCGGTTATATCATTTCACTGTGGAATCTGGGCAGCAATCTCAGGCTGACATTCTAAAAGACATTCTTCAAATATTGAATTAATTCCAAACTATACTCCTCAACTAAGATTTTATGTCTCACATTTCAGACCAAGGCAGGGTTTTTCTTTTCTTTTTTTTTTTCTCATTTCTGTACAAACTTTCAAAAGAAAAACAAATGCTTTCCCACAACTTGAGACAGAACAGTGGTTTCAACCATGTTCAAAATATGTACTTTTAGTTTTACATGGTGTGCAGAATAATCACTGGGGGCAGAGAGTTAATGTGTCTGTTTCATTTCCTACTCCGCAAAGGGAAAAAGAAGCTTGCCTAGAACATTATAAACACCCTAAGGCTGGCTACACAGGGGTGTCTAGGTGTATTTAGCAGAGATCTTAAAAAAGAGGGTGTTGGCAAGCCTTGGAGCTGAGTATTGGGGTGTGAGAGAGACATGCACACAATTCTCGGCCCACCATGCAGGCTTCCAACGTGTTTCACCATTGGTTTCAGACCTTTCTCATCTCTTCTTATTTGAGTGTGACTTTGAGTGTCAAAGAATACATTCATTCTCAGGCACAGGTTCTGAACCCCCTCAGTCACAACTCCCTCCACAGGGCAACACGGTGCCATTGGCATTTAGGACCCTTCTATTTCTTTGTAGATACAAACACTAAGGGCTTCTTGCACCTCGGCCACTATGGGGTTGAGTATTTTGAGACCCCGCAGATCCTTGCATCTCTTTACATACAGAAGAATTCTTTCAACCAGGAGCTAACCAAAGCAGTAACCTGCTTGTGCAGATGTATTTCAGTGTACAAGGAGGTCTTGGACACTTTAATGTTGAAATAATACTATGTTCCATGTGAGCCATGTTTCTTGGCTTTAACTACTATAAACTGCCAAATAAATTTAAATTTGGATCTCTATTTATGTTCAATGGCAAAGAAAGATATAATGCTTTGGCCAGCTCACGCTTATAACCTCAGCACTTGGAAAGCTGAGACAGGAGGATTGCTGTGAGTCTGAGGTCCATCTTAGCTAAGGCCTATTTCAAAACAAAAGAAAACAAACAAACCAAAGAGAGGGCCTGCTGATGCATCTCAGTGGGCAGGGTGCTTACCTAGCAAGCCGAAAGCAGTAAGGCAGATCCACAGCGCTGCATAAAGCAGTCTTAGCTATAATCCTGCACTCAGGAAGGTGGGGGCAGAGGAAGCAGCAGGTCAAGGACAGCTTCAGAAACACGGTGGATTTCAAGGAAACCTGGCCTACAGGAAACCTGACTGAATAAATAAATAGATGCCTCAAAGCCAGTAAACAAGGGGTTGGGGTAGTAAACAAGGGGTTGGGGTAGAGCACTTGCTTAGCACACATAAGTTGCTGGGATTGAGTCCCTAACACCGTAAAATAAGTAAGTAAGTAAATAAATAAATAAGAATAAAACCCAGTAAACAGGAATTTACCTCCAGGCATCATAATTAACAAGGCAGTAGGGTTAAAGTCCCCTATTATGGAAAAAGAGGGGTGGGAAGTGCTACGCTCCTTTCGGACTAAATGGGGCATTGCAGAGTGCGCACACCCCAATACTCTCCTCTTTAAAATGAATGTCACTCAGATTACAAATTAAAATAATAACCTATTCCACCCAGGTGGATAATTGTTCGCACAGTTGTGCTTCTCATTTGGTGTTTATGGGAAGCACTTTAGAATTACTTAATATGATTTTAATGGTGGTGGGAAAAGATGTCAGAACGCTCAAAGAAAGGAACAAAGGCAAAAGGAGGCCAGGAGCCACAGCCACTGCGTTGAGTGGCGCTGAGCGCCTCTGCAGGTGCATGCGATGCGGCCAGAGGCAGGAGACAGCCCTGTATGGGCTGTGAGTCGCTCCAGTGCCCTGCTTTTCAAAGGATGCAGAATGTGCCTTTCCCAAGCCCTGTGTTTAAGCTGTTTAAACAACTGCATAGACAGGACTTGCAGAAATCCAAGTAAGAAAGACCTACAAGCACTTCCAGCAAGCAGTCATGAAAAGAGTGAGGAGCAAGCCTGGGATTATGGTGCAGGCTTGGAATCACAATAGCTGGGAGGTGGAGGCTGGAGGATGAGGAGTTCAAGGTCATTTTCTGCAGTACAGCAAGTTCCCTACAGGAGACTCTGCCTCAAAAACAAATTAAAAAAAAGTGTAAGTAGCTACATAATATACTCTAACATTAAGAAGGAGCTGAGCATAGTAGCATTTACTCCTAATGCCAGCACTTGAGAGGCAGAGACAGGCAGGTTTCTGAGATCAAGGCCAGCCTGGTCTACAGAGCTAGTTCAAGGACAGCCAAGATTACAGAGAGAAAACTCTGTCTCAAAACAAAACAGGGAGGAAAAGGAGGGAGGGATCACTATCCCCAAAGCACACTCATTTATTACTATACCACCATTTATGCAGCAGCTATTGTATGGTAGCTGTGAGCCGGATGGAAAAAGCTGGGATTGTTTCAGTGAATCGTAATCAGTCCCTGCCTCCACAATAGACTGTAAAACAGCTAGGCTGTGACGGGCAGAACCGACCATCCTATGTAGTTTTGAAGCATTGGAAATACATGCAACACCTTTTCATTTTGATGGCTTCCTCATTTGGTCGAGCTAGTTTTAGCAAGATCCTGCTATGAATTCAGGCACAGCCTTTGGAAGAACACACATCACTTTCTTCTTAACAAATCTAGACGACCTGCAGATTAAGTCATGTGCTCCGTAACTGGTGTTTGGGAACTGTCTTTCCTTGATGTTGTCTACTATGTGATCAATATTCAAAAGAAAAGTTTTTATTTTGTTTTCTGTTTGTTCTTTGAGACAAGATTTCTTTCTTTCTTTCTTTCTTTTTCTTTTTTGGTTTTTTGAGACAGGGTTTCTCTGTAGCTTTGGAGCCTATCCTGGAACTAGTTCTTGTAGACCAAGCTGGCCTCGAACTCACAAAGATCCGCCTGCCTCTGCCTGAGACAAGGTTACTATAGATTCCCCAAGGTAGCCTCAAGTTTCTGGGCTTGCATGATCTTCCCACACTCGAGAGTAGCTGGAACTACAGGTGTACTCCATTGGCTGATCACCAAACATCCATTAAATTAATATTAATTAATTGATTGATTGATTCTAAAACTTACTATGGGCCTCGTGCAGTTAGACAATTATTCTACCACTGAGCTACAACCCTTTTTATTTTGACTTTTTGTTTCGAGACAAGCTCTCACTAAGTTGCCCAGGGTACCTTGAACTTGCTCTCTAGCTCAGGGAGGTTTTGAACTTACAATACTCTTGCCTCAGTCTCTTGAGTAGCTGGGGTAACAGGCCTGCACCAATAGGCCCGTGTTAAATGCATTTTTAAAAATGAATGAACACACTTTAAGAATTACACATTCAACACTCAGGAATGTGGCAGAGGCAGGAAGATCTCTGTGAGTTCTAGGCCAGCCTGGTCTAAAGAGCGAATTCCAGTACAGACAGAGCTACACAGAGAAGAGAAACTCTGTCTCACAACAAAACAAAACAAACAAAAAGAATCACACATTCTAGACCACTCCTTTGGGGAAAAAAAAAGTTGCTGTTTGTATGGGTGTGTCGGGGAGGTGCCATGGCGGAATATAGACATCAGAGGGATTCTAGTCTCTCCATCTACCATGTAGATTGCAGGAATCAAACTCAGATCATCAAGCGTGACAGCAAGCATTCTTACGTGCTGAGTCTCTCACAAGCCTTCTTGGACCCCTAATGTCAACCATTTTGGCGTCTGGTCTGTTTTGAAGCTGCTTCATTATTTCACGTGCATGTCAAATGGAAGTAAGTTAAACTATATACTGCCACTGCAGAATGTACACTAATACACAGTTGGCACTCCACAAAATCGCTCAGCAATAATTTCATAGGTGGATGCACATCACCGTTCTCACTGAGGGTCCCTGGCATCCCCATTTCTGTGCCTGCCTAGCTTGTGTCCAGCCAATTGGATGGGGTCTCTCGACTGCACGCCTGTGCCCCTGTTCCTGCTTTCTTCCTCACCACCTTCTCTGTCCTTCACAGCCCTCCATGCTCATTTAGTTCACACCCATTAAGGCCCAACAAAGGAGTACCTAGGGGTCTTCCCTGACTTCTTTGTGTCACCCAACTCTTGTCATTTGGTGCTGACATCTCTGGTATCTCTGGTATCATCCTATTTTGTGGCTAACTTCTTTCCATGAATGTTTCAAGACAATGTTCTGGGAATGTCTTTGCCCTTGAGAACCATCCTTTATCCTTCTCCGCTCTGCCCCATACAGTGGGATGCTGATCTTGGTAGATTCTGCCAAAGTTCCTAGGTTCCCTTGCTCTCAAGTCACTGGCTGAACTTGGTCAGCGGAAGTCACAAGCAAGGGTGACAGAGGATGGGAGGAAGGCAATGCGGTGTTCACCAGGACGTGCAGGGTCAGGCTCTATGCATGCAGCCACTGGCCCTGTCACGCGACTTTATTCTACTGCACAGCTACAACCAGCTGGCCTCGACGCACTTGGACTTCCACTTTTGCCCCTTCCCTTAATTTCATCAGGGCTTTGGATTATTTTGTATGTGTGTGTGTGTTGGGGAGGGGGATCTCCCCAGTGTCACCGGTCCCTTGTATTTCCCCATCCTCCATGCCTCCCTTATCCTTGCCAACACATTTATAAGTAGCCCCTTCGTTAAACTCCTTAATTGCCATGCTGGAGAGTACCATATTCCCTGCCAGAACCCAGGCCGATGCAGGAAGCAACTGTAGGGTTTCCTCTGTGTATTCTCGATTTGTAGCCCCCACAAATGTCTGGCTCATTGTGGGTGCTCAGCAAACTCTTGCTGAGGCAAGGACCAAAGCCAAGAATGAGCACCAGTACCTGAATTAACATTTTATAATTAACAGGGGGATGGTTTTATGCGCTTAGTTAGGAAGAAGATCCACCTTACTTGAAGTGATGGCTTATGCCTGTAATTCCAGTACTAGGACAGTATGGGGAGGGGGTTCAAGGCCATTCTGGGCTACATAGTGAAATCCCATCTTAAAACAAAACTAAGTATATATATATGTGTGTGTGTGTGTGTGTGTGTGTGTGTGTGTGTGTGCATATACATACAAATTAGAAGAGCTATATAAGTGTATGTATGGGACTATGTATATAACTATATACAGGAAATAAGATATATTTAGTCTATACATATACATATATTAGAAGAACTAAGTAAAAGATTTGTCTCATTGGTACTTACAAATAACCAAGTACGATACTGGCCATTCCCCTATTCCCACAACAGTAGTGCCTGACTTGCCTTTAAGGGTTCATATGTATGAACGCATTTGTTCCTTTGGGTGAACTCAGGTCATCGGGTTTGTTGAACTGAAACTTTTGCCCCTTTCCTCGTTCTCTTTTTTCAGTGGCTTTTTAAAGGACTTTCTTTGCTGCCGACTCCAGCAAATATGCCCCTCCCCACTCCTGGTTCTTTCTTTAGATGTGGCTTTGTATATTTCAATCTGATTGGTGACAATATCTGTTAAGTAGACAAGTGTCAGTGTATTTGGAGATCTCTTTGTAGCTATGTTTTTACCTCCGATGCTACTGGACTTACAGGATACTGCCTGACATTTGTGTATCACATGTGGGCGAGAGCAGAAGAGGGTGAGCACCGTGAACTTGATAAGACAGGTGTACACAGGCAATACCAAGAATAGGCTAACCAACTCCCTGAGCAGTGATTTTTCTCAGGGATGGAGTTACCCCTACACTCAGATATACTCTTTCCTCTGTGGGCTGCTATAACTTTCTGCTACCCTTAGGGTAATGGGACGGCCTATGACCACCAAGATTAATGATGCAGTCTGTGGGTGTTCACGAGTTACCCTTGAAGAAGTACTGTTTAGAAGTTAGTAGTCAGTGAGGAATAACAGCAGGCCACTGGAAGTGGGACTGGTAGCATCCTACACACCTAAACTCCAAAGAACAGGGTGTGTAGCCAGATTAACAGTCAACTCGTTCGCCTTGAGGGCCTGAAAAGAGGCAAATTTATTTCAGCCAAATGAGTCATCATTTTTTCCTTTTGGGGGAGAATTAATGAAAATATTTATAATGAATTAATCTATCTCTATATATTTATTTATTTTACATCCTGGCTGCAGCTTCTCCCCTCCTCCTCTTTTTTCCTCCCCCAATGAGTCATTACTTTACTCCTTCTAGAATTAAACCTGTCAGGCAGACACAAGCACATACCTTCCTTCACCTAAAAATTCAGAAAGAAGGGGGAAAATATGTTGAACTAGTTCTAAATTTTTAATTTATTAAAAGAAATGTGGCTAGAGAGATATTAGTCAGTAAAGAGTCTGTTGTAAATGCACAAGAACTTCCAAAGCACATGAAACAAACAAGCAAAATGTACCCGATCCAGAATCTGGCAAGCTCAGGTCAAAAAAAAGAAAGAAAAGAAAAAAATGACACCCAAAGTTGACCTCTGTCTTTTTATGCACATATGAACGTGCACACGCACCCACATAAACATGCCCACACATACACACAGAATGGCAAAGCACTGCACACTGATTCGTCTGGTGGTGTATGTAGTGTTGCTTCTACCTTTTCCCGGGATGAAACTGTGAGGTCAAGCCAGGCGGGTTTCTAAAGGTAAATAGAACAACCTCTATAAAATGGAGAGGATCTAGTCCTCTCTCGTTTCTGACCTTTATTGAGTTTTGACTATTTGGAGTTCAGATGGTCCTAGCCTTCCCACCCTCTAGAGGTAAATAATCAAATGGCCCAAGTAAAATTTAGTCCCAGAAATAAGGGGATGGAGCTGGCACGGTGCTGCAAGCCCACCCCCTGACTTTGCTCTTGAGGAGACAGGCTGGCTGTCCCCCTTCCGCAATCCAGCAGATGACAGCCATGCTGAAACCATGTCTTCATGACAAGCAAAACAGATAAAGAAACATTTTACAAACCGAGCAACCACAAGCAGCTCAGGTTCCCCCAGAAACGGGGAAGTGTGGGCAGGATTTGGAAGCCCTGAGGAAGTCTTTGAGTTGTGTAATTGAATTAGAGACAGCCAGCACCGTCTTAGGAAAGTAATACCTTGTGTACCTTACTAGTTGGAGTGCTTTAGAGGGCATTACTGTCTTAGGAAGAAAATGGAACACAATGGATTTCATATCATTGTTAAAAAGCCATTGGATGCTTTAACAATGAAGATTGTTGGCCGAGACCACATCTATTGTGTCAGGTAAAATAGCTTGTTGGATTAAAAAATTGTTCAAAACCTGGAAAAGTGAGCGAATATTAATGGTAAATTTTTTTAGAGTGGTTATCAGTAAGGGTGAAATAATAGCTTTGAAAGCAAATGACTCAAATTGGAAAAACACGCTCAACTCGACCTCATTACATTGGGCTATTATGGCTTCTGCTCTAACAGCACACACTAAAGTTCCAGGTATTGTAAAGCCTATTATGTTTACTGTCTTATAATAACCCGCTTCTCTATAGAAAAGATGGAAAGAAAGGGGGGCATTTAACAGGACGCCACTCGGTGTGTCGGCTGGGATTACTGAAGCACTAAGCCTTGGTTGTTTTTTTTTCCCCCCACAATTCAGCAATCACAAAATTACACATACATATTTCATCTACCTATAAAGATAGCTTGACCAGAGACTGGTGAGATGGCCCAGTCAGATGGTAAAGGTGCTTGTTACCAAGCCTATGGCCTGAATTTGATCCCCAGGATTCAGACAGGAGAAGCAGACAGAGTCCTGCACATCGTCTCTGACCTGTGTCCCTACCTGCCACAGCACAAGTGAGCACACACACCAACAACAAGTAAATAGATAAACAAGGCGGGAGAGATTGCTCAGCACTGGGGACAAGTAAGCACTCCTCTGCAGATGTCCCAAGTTCAATTTCATGTCAGGCCACTCACAACCGCCTCTAACTCCAGATCTGGTGCTCCCTGCAGCCTCTGAGGATACTTGGGATATTCACACCCCCACATAACACACAACTAAAAATGATAATAAAAACAAATATTTTTTAAAAGAAGTACATTTAATGTTTAAAATTTAAAATGGCACAACCAATAAGCAGAACTGTCTTCTCTACATCACCTCTCACTGTCTGTGGAAACTACTTGGGCAAATCACCAGCGTGTTCTGTATCAGCACACATGTAGGCAGATTCTATGTTGCTCATAGGTCTGAGTCATCATGCTTTGTCACAGAGAGTCTGCATATCATATTCGTTCCTAGCTGAGACTTGGTGCAAGTGAGAATGACCACAGCGACTGTAGCCAAGTCGCTGTCAAACTGTGGGGGAGTGTCCAGACTGTTTACTGTTGTTGCTTTGGTTTGGTTGAGACAGGGCTGCTCTAAGTAGCCCTGGCTGTCCTGTAGACCAGGCTGGCCTTGAACTCACAGAGATCCACCTGCCTCTCTGAGTGCTAGAATTAAAGGTGTGCTCCACCACCTGTTTTTGTTTGTTTGTTTGTTTATTTGTTTTGAGACAAGATCTTACTATGTACCCTGGCTGCCTGGGAACTCTGTAGAACATGTTAGCTTTGAGCTCACAAATACCCACTTGCTGCTCTCTAGTGCTGGAATTAAAGGCAATCATTACCATCCCTGGCTCTTTTCCTAAGGAGCCTTTTTATTAAATTGTATTTATTTATTTATTTTGTGCACATGTGTGTGTATACATGTTGTCAGAGGATGATTTACAGGAGTCAATTTTCTTTCCACCACGTGGGTCCAGGGAATTGAATTCAGCTCATCAGGCTCCGGGCCAAGCATCCTTATCTATTAAGGCATCTCTCTGGCCCTCCTGAGCAAGCCTTAAAGAAAATAAATAAATAAATCTATCTTAACCAGGGCAGATTCCAAGCCAAATAAATGAATGAAAATACTTTGCTATATATCTTATTGTAAACTCATGACATAGCTTAAATTAGAATTTAAAATCCTGACTCTTTAAAGTTAGGAAAAACCGTTATTCATATTGATACAACTAGATGTGGTGGTTCATGCCTTTAATCCCAGTACTTGCTAGTTTGATGTAGGAGGACCATGGGTTTGAGATCAGCGTACATTAGAGACACTGAGGCTGGAGAGATGGCTCAGAGGTTAAGAGCATTGCCTGCTCTTCCAAAGGTCCTGAGTTCAATTCCCGGCAACCACATGGTGGCTCACATTAGAGACACTGTTTTTCTGTTATTGTTATTTATTCAAGCTTTTGCTTGCTTTCATTTGTTGCTTTATTTTGATATGAGGTCTTG
>JAQHUG010000144.1:1196665-1238268 GCA_028555095.1 Dicrostonyx torquatus
ACAATGCTCTTGTACACTATAAAGATTTGTCACTCCTATTAGTTTAATAAAATGCTGATTGATCATCAGCCAGGCAGGAAGTATAGGCAGGGCAAATAGACTAAGAGAATTCTGGGAAGAGGAAAGGCAGAGAGTCAGTCACCAGTCAAATGCAGAGGAAGCAAGATGAGAATGCCTCACTGAGAAAAGGTACCAAGCCATGTGGCTAAACACAGACAAGAATTATGGGTAATTTAAGTTGTAAGAGCTAGTTAATAATAAACCCAAGCTAATAGGCCAAACAGTCTATAATTAATATAAGCCTCTGTGTGTTTCTTTGGGACTGAATGGCTGGGGGACTAGGTGGGACAGGAACTTTCATTGACACTGATTCCAAGAAAGCTACACCCTCAATCTGATCACCTCCCAAAGGTCCCAAATCCTAATACCATCATCTTGAGGATTATGATTTCAATATGTATATTCAGGGGGAAACACATTCAGCCCATAGCATTTCACCCTCAAACTCAGTATGCACAGGTTAACACTCCATCTCAGTAGTTCTGAAGGCTGTCCCAGAACTCACTCTGTACACCGAGTTGTCCTCAAACTCAGAGATCGCCCTGCCTCTGCCTCATGGGTGCTAGGATTAAAGACTTGCACCCATGCCCAGAAATAATAATAACACATTTTTTCATTTTAAAACTGAAACACAACAAATAGATAAATAAGAAGATAAATAGAATAGAATAATATTCTTTGGCTTAAAGTTTTGTTCTTTGGGCCCCTGGAAACAGTTCCTACTGCCTTTGGTTTGTTCCCCTACCACTTTGGGTTATCTGCCCCTGTGGATCTGCTGGGCACTGCCCATGCCTTAGTTCTCAGTTTAGGATTTACAGACCTGTGCTGATCCCCTCAACTGGATGTGTAGTTGTAGGAGTACCCAGTAGGGATCCTCTGTAGTAGCCCTGCTCCGTGGTTCTCTAATCACACCTTTGTCCTGTGTGATGGGTTTGTTCAGTTTGCACGTGTTGGACCATGGTTTGCCGGAGCCACACTGGGATGGCTGAAGAACACAGGAATACAGGAATTTGGGGAGAGAGCCAGCCATGGAAGATGGAACTGAACATCGGCAGTCTTGTCTTTTTCTTTTTAAATCTAATTGCATGTGTTTGATGGGCGATATGAGTCACAGAGTATATATGGAGTCCATCTGATGACTTTCTTGAGGTGACTCTTTCCTTCCGTCTTTCTTCTGGGATTTCAGGGATAGAACTTGCTTGGCAAATGCCTTTACCCGCTGAGTCATCTCACTGGCCCCTTCTTTGAAATCACTCTGCTCTCCAGGTTTCTACACTCTAGACCTGTGGTGGGAGGGGAAGCACCATCACTTCTGGTGTGACTTTGGGGTCATCTCTCCCTCTCCTGAAAAATCGTTCCTTGTTTCTGCCTAGATGGCTGGATAATATGACTGCTGTGTTGACAATGCCAGCTTCCTTTGAGACACTCCAGCCCTAGGACAGGAAAACCCATGTGGATGATGGCGCCACCCAAGTAAGTCTCTCTCAAGCAGGGGACTTCAATTCAGTGTAACTGCACACAGTACGACAAAGAAGGAGGACCAAGTAGAGGAAGACCAACAAATTCACAATTTGAAGACTTTCCAAATTTTTGAGTTCTGTTTTTCTTTCGATCAATTGTTTTATCTTTTAATCATCCCTTTATCGTTACTTCTTAGTGCAAGCAATCAAAAGGAACCAGGATGCTCCTTCTTCAACCTGCTTAGATATGTCTTGAGTCAACCAATGTTTAGTGGGCCAGTAGTGGTGCACACCTTTAATCCCAGCACTCAGAAGGCAGAGGCAGGAGGATCTCTGTGAGTTTGAGGCCAGCTTGGTCTACAGAGTGAGTTCCTGGACAGTCAGGGCTTAAAAAAGAAAAGAAAAAGGCAATGTTTTACACTCATCAATCATACTTTTCACAAGACACTGAATACAACATGAATCAAACAAGTTCTTCTATCATTATTATTAATTTATTTGTTTATTTACTTATTTTAGGGTTTTAGAGACAGGGATTCACTAAGTAGCCCTGGCTGTCCTGGAACTCACACTGTAGACCAGACTAGCTTTTAATTTACAAAGATTCATCTGCTTTTGCTTCCTAGTGCTTGGATTGGATTAAAGACATGTGTGCCACCACACCTGTCCCATAGGCCTCTTTATAAAAGGACACTAATCCTATCTGTGAGGACACAGCAGCCCATGGTGACCTAATCATCTCTCCAAAACCTTACTTTCAAATACCATCCTAGCCCTAGGATTCCACCATAAATTATGAAAAGATAGACACATGCTAACCAGATGCCAGCGAAAAACCCACAGTTGCTCAAATAGTTATTGAAATGTACTTTATTCTATTAACTTCCATTTTCCTGTTTGTTTGGGTGACTTGTTCATACTAGGTGGCTCTGCCTTCTGGCAAATTCTCCAGACCCTTGTATCTAGCTGTATTGATTATCTGGGACTCTGTGCTGTGCCTTCCTGCGAGACCCAGACCCATGGACCATTGTAACTGCGACCACATTCTCCCGAGTGGCAGGATCCACTCATTTTAACTGAAGCCAAGAGTTTTCTACTGAACAACCACATGCACACTGGTTGGTTGGTTGGCTGCCTGCTTGCTTGGCTGCTCTGGAACTTGCTATGTAGACCAGATAAGTCTTGGACTCAGAGATCTGTCTGACTCTGCTTCTAGAATGCTGAGATCAAAGGTGTATGCCACCAAGGCTGACTGAAAATACCTCTTAGAAAAAAAAAGTTAAAAATAAAAACTCCTTTTTCTTCCTCTCTGAATTAGTATCATATTCATAAAACAGGAACGTAGTAGCTTAAGGTTGCTGCCAACTCATTAAGATGAAGCTAACTGTACGACTCAACAGCTGAAGTAGGGATGCACAATAAACTGTACAAAGCTGAGTTTGGTAAAAAATCAGCTCATACCTGCAATCCAAGCAGTTAGAGACGGGAGGATTGGGAATACAAAGTCAGTCTCAACTACAGTGTGAGTTCACGGTCACCCTTGGCTCTAAAAAGAAAATCATTACACCTGATGACCAAGAACCTGATGACTGCAAGGAGACCGTGTCTTTGGGACTGATGCACATACAAGCTCACAGGGACTGTGGTAGTGCACAAGATCCTCACAGGTTCAAGTCTGATAGCATCCCAAAACTGAAAGGGAAAAGTGGAACGAGGTCCCATCTCTAACCAAGATGCCATTTGCAATTGATAGCAAGTCCACACCCAGGAGTTGATGGTTGCCAACATAAAACAAGCACCACGTTTTTGTTTTTGTTTATTTGTGAGAGGTGAGCAAGGAGATGGGAAGGATCTGGGATGATCAAAGATGATCAGATTTAACTGGGTGGTGGTGGTGGTGCACACTTTTAATCCCAGCACTCAGGAGGCAGAGACAGGTCAGTCTCTGTGAGTTTGAGGACAGCCTGGTCTACAAGAGCTAGTTCCATGACAGGCTCCAAAGCTACAGAGAAAGCCTGTATTGAAAAATCATAAACAACAATAACAACAACAAAACATGGTCAAAATATATAATATGAAAAAAATTAATAAAAATATATAAAGAAATTCACAACTGCGCATGATGGTACGCACCTTTAATCCCAGCACTCAAGAGGCAGAGACAGGCAGATCTCTGAGTTTGAGGTCAGCCTGGTCTATAGAGTGAGTTCCAGGACAGCCAGGGCTACACAGAAAAACCCTGCCTCAAAAAAAAAAAAAAAAAAAAGGAAAAAAATATTTCATGAATAAACAAAATTTTAAAAGAAAACTTACATAAAGTAACAATAATATTAATGTTTTATGTGTTGGTTGTATGATCCCAAACATGAAGAAATTTTGAAAATAAATGAATGAGGGAGGATTTTTTATCTGAATTATTGACACCATTTGTGTATTGGTTATCATATCATTTTTACAATATTATTAAAATTTTATCTGTTATCTATTTCCATCATTAGAATTTCTCTGCCTTGACACTACTGTCAATTAGGCCAGTAATTCTCTGCTATGGAGAACTTTCCCTCTGTATTACAGGTTATGCAGCAGCCTCTCTGGTCCTTACCCAGCATATGATAGCTGTGGCAATCAAACATACCTCCAGACACTGCCAAATGTCCCCTGGGAGGCAAAGTCACCCCTGGTTGAAAAACACCACTCGCTATGAAGTTTTTCCAAATATTTTGATTCTGTCTGTAACTATTGCCGCCTACTCTGACGGCATTAATCATGCCATGGTTCACATGGATCACCATGGTTAAAGAAATTTCACATCCATCCTGGCTCTCAGGCACTTCCTGCCAGTCTATTAGGTAAAGACAGTGAATATTCAGGGGGAGAAATTCCTATAATTAGAAAAAAAAAAGATTACATGAAGGGTATCGATTTTAGTTGTGGATGGGGATCAAATTACATTCATTTGTTGAAGTGGACAGAAGGACTCAAAGACAGCGGTTATTGTTTTCCCACCTGCCACACAGCAGACACTCGTGTGGGTTTGGAAGTGGAGATGCTCCCATTTACTTGTGCTGTGGAAGAAGAGATGCAGGGACTCACCACACACTGACCAGCCATGTTCTCTTCCCTTCCTTGTCAATAACAAATTTTTCTTACTGCCTCTAAAAAAAATCTAAAACACATATTCAGTGACACCCACAACCAAAATGTCGCTGTGAAACTAACATTAAACATCTCACTTCTATTTCATTTAAATAAACATTAAAAGTGGTTATAGTCAATATCATAAATCATAAAGAGTTTCTGTACCACTGCTCCTCTAGAATGTAGTGATTTTTACCTCATCACCATGGATGGTAGATGGTCTTTTGTCTCTCCTAAATGTCCCTGTCCTTGTGGGCTAAGATAATTAACCACTACCCATAAGTAACATTAAGTTCTCAGAGGACTTACTTTTATAAACAATCTTGATTTGTACTCTAGCCTTCAATTTTTCTTTTAAATTTTGAAAAACAAAATGTGACCTTCCAAACTTACTTAATTTAAAATGACTCAAAAAAAGGAAAGAAAAGACAAGACTATGGGGGGATGCTGGGATTGCATTCATCCCAGCATGCCCCACCACTGTTCCTTGGATGGCAATCACAGGACCAGACATCAAGCTGTGGAAGAGACTCTTCCAAGCTACAGCATCTGGCTCTTTGGCAGACTGAACAGGCAGTTGCCCTGGTGGCTTTGGAGTTGCCGCTGGGTCTGTCACAGGGTATGGCTGCTGATGGAGGATCTGGATTCTTTCTCCATTTTCATTTCGCCATCTTTCTTATATACCTTTTGGGCATCAGAAGCTTCATGCTTGCCCTCCGGAAGCCTGATGGCCCTTTCTCTGACCCAGCTGTACTTTAGGGAGTATTTCCTTTCCACTTCTTACATCCCTTACAGAAGTAGAAAGATAGGCCAGCATCCTGGCACCAGTAAACCAAGCTTTCTACTTCACACCCCACCTGCAGAGAGAATCGGAAGCTAATGCTCTGTTCTCAGTCCTGAACGTCTTAAGCCTGTGCTTTCACCATCTTTACTCCCAGTAGAATGTCTTCGCCAGTTACATTTGATAAATTCGTATTTCTATTAAGAATTCCTACCTAATCTCAAGGAAAATTTCCTTTTTCATTCTGATGATTGTACAATCTAAGCTGGTAAGGGGTTGTAAGACCATGGGGGCTTAAAGGATCCATGAGCAGCTACAGGCGAGGCTCTTGGGAAAAGCAGGCCCCTTCGTCAGCTCTAGAACCAAAGAGCTCTTAAGTCTCTTGGATCTGAAAAACACTTGAGGTCAAAACTGGAAAGTAAAGAATGAGGGTTGGTTGGTTTTTTTTTTTTTTTTAATATTTTAGGGACAAACAAACCAAACCCCCTCAGCCTTCTGATTAAATTTCATGAAGAACATTAATCAATGCCCCCTCTGCTGCCCAAGACTATGCCTGGCTGCTGTGACCAAAAGACAGTACAGCTATGGGTAAGGGTACAACTCAAGGGCTCCAGGATGCTCAGGGATATAGGCAAGCAAGATTGCTCTAGAAGAGGCATCTAAAGAGACGCTGCTCAAATCTGTCGCTTGATCACCATAGCCAATATCTCCTCACCTAAGGAATGATAACCATCATCATATCTGTTTTATAGAGAGAAAACAAGTAAACCAGGAAGGGGAAGAATCTTGATAAGAAAAATTGTATCTGAATACAAGTTGTTACATGGGAAATCTTAAATTTAAAAGAAAAAAAAAAACTCATGAGCTTCCAAAATTGCCAAGTAGTTGAAGGTAAAACAATCCCAAGCAAGTAAATATGTAATAACCATTTCTAACTGAGATAGGGAATTTTAGAAATCACAACTGTCATTATTTTGAACAATTTTTGCATTCTTTTAAAAAATAAGTCTATAATAGTGGTAAGACATATAATGGACCCATAACCAACTGGTTTTAGTCCTAACCAAAAAAATAAAAAATATTTTTTGTTGAGGAGCACCTAGTCTCTCTGTACACATACATACTCAGTTGCCCTACTTGAGGTTTTTTTTTTAAGATTTATTTATTATGTATACAGTATTTTGCCTGCATGTATGCCTGATCTCATTATAGATGGTTGTTAGCCACCATGTGGTTGCTGGGAATTGAACTCAGGACCTCTGGAAGAGCAGTCAATGCTCTTAACCACTGAGCCATCTCTCCAGCCCCCCTACTTGAGGCTTTAAAAGACAACAAACTTGCAGAATAAGGGTCAGGTACTTTCCTGGACTCCTGGGAACAACTCAACAGTTTCCCCTAATGCTACTGTGAGAGAGCCAGTGCACAATGTCCTCCCAACCTCAAACAGGGGTGGTGATTCGGATAGCAAGCACAAGGTGCTGGGTTCAGTTCCTGGCACTGGAGTAAAATAACAAACAATTGTTGAGAGTTGCCTAATATATAGTAGGCTTCCAATTGTGCTTACTGAATAAATGGATAAGTGTGAATTCATGTTATAATCCACTTTTTAAAAAATGTGTGCTCTGGAGACCTCTTGGATTAATATTCACCATATTTAGATAAATTGGAGATTTCAGGGGAAATTATTGCATGCAAAAATAAATATATCCAATCTACCAAATGTGAATAAATTTTTTATTGAGCCAAGTACACAATCTCATTTAAAGACTTTATGGAGAGCTAACAAGGAGGCTCAGAGGGTAAAGGTGACTGCTGCCAAGCCTGGCAACCTGAGTTTGATCCCCGGACCCACATGATAGAAGGAGAGAACCAACTCCCACAAAGTTGTCTTCTGACCTGCATGCATGGCACATACATGCCTATAAACACATGCTGCGCACACACAATTTTGCAAAAGTAATAGTAATCATAGTGAAGACATGGAGTTGTGTGTAGTGTTTGCACGTGATCCTAGTAGCAGGGAGTCCAAGGAGAACTGTTGTGAATTCAAGGCCAACCTGGGATATATAGAAAGACTATCTCACAAAGCCAAGAAAAAAAGAAAGGAACACTAAAAAAAGAAAATACTGCATAGCCTAATGTTAAGTGTTTGGGTCGTCATTTGGAGTCTACAATTGAGTGCCATTACATCTACACACTGTCAAGCACCAAAACATCTAAACATACTTCTGAAATCTTGAGTATAATGGGATTGCTTGATTTATAATAGGGAAAAACAAATAGTGTCCACAGATTCTCTCTTTGTTGGGGAAACTTACATCTAAGCCTTTGATACTTCTGTTTAGTTGCTGAAACACTGGGAAAGGACCATGCCATACCTTCAGACCAGCCTCTTTCTTCTGTATTTCTCCGATGTGTCTTATGCATCAAGACAAGAGAGCAGAACTAAAAGGAAGCTGTTTTCCCAAGAACCATTCAAAATAGAGCACCAACACTTTGTGTGACCTGTGTGGACCATCCAAAATAGAGCACTAACACTTTGTGTGACCTGTGTGGACCATCCAAAATAGAGCACCAACACTTTGTGTGACCTGTGTGGACCATCCAAAATAGAGCACTAACACTTTGTGTGACCTGCATGTTCCTTCAGCGATGCTTCTAATGTTCAGATTTGGGAGCTGAGACCTGGAAGCAATTTTGTCTTTCACTGTTTTGTTTGTTCATTAGTTGAAGAAGTTGCCAGGAAACTGCCATTTAGGCTACGAGTTACTGTCTGTTGTTGAACTAGCTTAAATGGTATTTCAGAAATTATTTAGGAACGTCATTATTGAGTAGCTATCCAAAGTCAGACACAAAGATGCCTTCAAACACCCATGGCTTAAATGCCAAGAAACTGATCCAAAATACAAGTGAGAGTTCAAACTATCCCCTTAGAGATTTACCCACTAGTCTGGGACACTAGTTCCCTCTTACCCAACTGATTCTCATGCTTAAAAGCAGACACCAGGGCTTGGGTGGCAAGCAGCAAGGGTCAGAGGACTTTCACTTGAAGCTCATGCAAAATGAGTTTGAAAGGATGAGGGGAAGCTCTGGGTACATCTGGGAGGAGAGGCTGTTGGCAGATTGATGTGGAAAGAAGGTCCTGCCTAGTTGATAACAGGCTTTCTCTCACATCTGGTGACAATGCTGAATCCCACCTGTCTGGTCTAAGACAGGTAGCAGAGTGGCTTGGGCGGGGGAAGCTGGGAGGGAAGCCAGGCCTGATTGTCTTCAGAAGCTCTGAGAACCTGCCTAACCCATGGCCAAAGGAAAGTCTGCAGGAAAGTGCTGTGGAGACTAGAGGATGTATTTAGAAGGAGCATTCCTGAGACTGTTCCCTTCAAGGGAAGGGAAGGGAATATATCCTGTTGGGCCTTGGAGAATGGTCCCTGGCTTTACCAGGAGGCTGGGTGTGTACCAGTGCTTTAGGGCAGCTTCAGAAGTCTGTCCCGTCCTTTTTTTTTTTCTTGTACTCAAGCTTTAGGACGCAGCTCTACACCTCTCCCCTATACTGCAAGTGACTGCGGGAAATCATAAGCCTAGGGACTGCCACGGAAGATTCAGGCTGTCCAGCAGACCCTTGATTAGGAAAATGATGGTGGCCTGGCTGCTTTTGTGGCCTGTAGCTGGGCCCTGGTTCCCATCAGGACAACAGCGGAAGTGGGGGGGCATCACTGATGGACGCTCCCCCTCTCATCTGCCCGGGGTAGGAGGCTGAGCTTGAAAAGGAACTTGGGGCTGGGCTGATTCCTGTGGCTGTAGTTCGCCAAGCAGGAAGGCTCTCCAGAGAACATACATTAAGTAAGACTCTCCCCCTCTCCCAGATTATTTTGTGCCCGGCCCAAGGGCCAGGGGACTGGGAACACAGCTTGAGTCCCCGATTAGGAACGCTGGTGGCGGTGGTCCCAGGCCCCGGACTTAGCGTCATGTTCATTCCACGCCAACTCGCCAGTCAGGGTTCCCTTCCTGCCCTGGCTCCGGGAGACCCGCCACCCCAGCTCCGGGTTTAAATTCTCAGTAAGCATCCCTTCGTCCTCGAAGCCAAAGCTCAGAGCGTGTCGCCGTGCCTTACTAGCCCGGAATCCAGACTTGCCAGGATCTAGGACAGGTCGCGACAGCCCCTTCAAGAAACCCACGCGCGACCGCAAACGCACAAGCAGACACGGAGAGCCAGGCGCGCGTACACGCACATATAACACGCTTGCTTTGCTCCCCCACGCCGGGAAGCAAAACTTGCAGCTTTGCCCGGGTGAGCGTGTGCGCTCAGACCTTTCTAGCCCAACGCGACCTCGTGGACAAGATTTCCCCCGTAACTTCTCCACTCAGAAGGCAGCCCAGTCTACTTAGTTAAACTTCTCAAAGTGTACCAGGTGGCTTTCGGGCCCCCTAAATCCTGCAGCTCACGGGGCCAGCAGCTGCTCTCACCCAGCTCTGAGCGCGGGCGCGAGGTTTGCGCTACACTCGGACACCCGAGTGTTTCTATCCCGGAGGCGCTACACGGTACCCAGAGGCATCAGGACAGAGTCTCCCGCCACCGCGCCACACAAGCTGGAAAAAACAAAACAAAACAAAAAAACCCTGCCAGACCGAAGCCGAGCCTGGGCCATGCACCTTAAGAAACCCCAAGTAAGGGATGGGTGAAGTGGGGAAGGAGAGTCTGGGGAGTTTGCACCGAGTGCCTCAGGTAGGAGCCCTTCTCCCGGACTCTGATGCAACTGCATTAGAGTTAATGGCAGCCGCCTGCTTCTCATTATTAATTGTCTTTGTGTTTGGATAAAGTATGTAATCTTCCCGACCATACCACTAAAATAGGTTGCCTTTTCAATTAAGCACTATTGTGAGGACAGCAGTCAGTTTTGCTGATGAAGACACATTATATTTTCCCTTAAAACATTGAAAGGAAGAAAATCCCAGTTTTTCATTAGACGTGATTATGGATAAATACACGAAGGTTTCCCTAAAATTCGTGCAAACGTGTAGTACATTAAATGGCAGGCTTTTAAATAAATTGAAATTTCTGCAGATAAGAGGAAAACGTGGCTAGCAAACAATTGCAAGCCCACTTCGTTCAGATTTGTAAAAGGCAAATAATGTGAGTTCATTTTTTTTTCAGGTGCACTTAAAACAGATAAAACAATTTGCTATCTGAAAATACGTCTATACACTTTGGGGCGGTGGTGCCCTCCTAGCTTATGGATGAGTTCTCAAGCTGAAGCTGCGAATACTGAGGTCTGCAGCCTTTTCATGGATACCTCAGCTCCATCACTCACTAGCAAAGTGCGTTGACTATGCCTACGGTTAGTTTTTGCTTCCTTCCTTCCTTGACACCCCCCCCAAAGCAAATGGAAAACTAATAACCATGATGGAACTGCATAAAATTCTATGCTTCTGCAATAAGCAAATTCTACAGTGCTGAAAAACATCAAAAGTGACAAAGTTCTAAACTCAAAGTTTGAACATGAATTGGACATCCGCCTCCACAGATGTGAGGGTAGAAAGTTTGGGTCCTTGAAAACTGAAATGTGTGTGTCAGCCGCCAGCTAATCTCCAAACTGGGGGCTGTGGGATGGAAAGGACCTATCAAGAGTTATGTGTTCTTAGTTGATCTTTAAAAATAGGTTTTTTTGGTTTTTTGCTTGTGGAATACTGTTTCAAATAAATAAGTCTCTGCCTCATTCAATGTGAGACATTGATAAGAGCCACACTGAGACTAGCATTTGAAGGAGAAAAAAAAAAAACGCACACCAAATTCTTCTCAGCAGAAGAAAGAAGTCCCTACGAGCAGCGGGGCTTTCCTTTGTAAGGCGACATCAGTGGTTTCTTGCACACATGAGGTTTTTTTTTCCAGGTTTGGGTGTTATGTCTTTTAAATATTGAACTCTCTCTCCTTTTTTAATCAACTAGCTCCTTAAAATGATCTGCAAAGAGTGGGAAATTAGATTTTCGATTAAAACCTTATCCCATCTCGAAGGATTACTTTATATTGATTCTTAAATATGGCTACAATTGATGGGCTCTAATTAAAAATCCAAAGAAAAAGTCTGCCATGCCCATATAAAAGGAGCTTTTCATATAGGGAAATAAAGCTTGTAAAAGGTTACAAATAAAAGATTAGAGTTTTATCCAAACTAGTTTAAAGCTTCACTGTGGTTTTCTTTTCTTCTTTCTCTCCTTTCTTACAAAACCAGTCCTGGGTCTTTTTTCGCCCAGTTTTAAATGAAGTTTGCAAACAGGCGCTATATTGGCGTGTAATGGTTTATTTTGCATCAGCTCTATGGCTCAAGACTGCTGCCTGCAGTAGAATTGATTTCAAGGAAACTTTAAGACTAGCAGATGAAAATTATGTAAACTGACTGCCACCATCCTTTATCAATACACACACACACACACACACACACACACACGCCTTTACTCTCCCTCACCCTAACCCTGCCCTGAACACACCCTACCCTTGGTCCTCAAACTCCCTGGACAGGCGCATAGCTCCTAGCTCACACTCAGCTCATAAATGTCTCACAGCCCACACCTCCCACTTGCCACACAATCGAAGTCCGTTACATTCCGGAACAACATGGTACTCTTTTCCTCTTTCTTTCTTTTTCATTATTTTTGCATTTGGCGTTTTTATCAACTGCACACACAATTCTATCTTTGAAGTTATTTTTTTTTCCTTTACCTTCTTTGCTGAAGCAACCTAAGTACAGGGACTGAATGATTCCACCCTGCCCACATTGCCAATCTTAAATCCTGTTTTTTTTTTTTTAAATAATCAGAATTAAGTTTGGCAAGTTTTAAAATTAAGTCACATCTAAAAAGCTAGTGAAGAATTACTTCTTTCTCATGATGTTTCTGGGGCAAAAGATGAGGTGTGTGGCCCCCTTTCAACTGTCCACTGAATTGTTGAAAAGATTTGAAATTAATCTTTATATTTCGGAAGTTGATGTTCAGGGAGTGTAGCTGCCCCCCTCCGACTGTGCTCTTGTGGGATATGGGGTTTCTTTTTTAATTAGCCGGGAAGACTCCAGAGATGGCTTTTCTCCCCTCCCCCACCCACTCTCATACTTAATAAACTCGGGGGAAAGTTTGAAATATTTTAAACTAGCCTGGCATTTTTGAATGAAGAAAAATAAGCCCAGTAAGTGATATACATAAATCCAGATCTCAAAACCTGAATATCAGCCATAATCTGGTAAGTGCATACAAGCCTCGACAAATAATTTGATTCCCCGCGCATAGCTTCTTTCCATTTAGCTTCTGAACCCTTATATCACATCTGTCTAGCAAGGTAATTGTACACATGGCAATTAAAACCCACCCACTTGTTAATGAGAATTACTGAAAACACAAAGCATGTTGCCATTAAGTCAGGTTCATAGGCAAAGCTTTGGTTTTAGGCTTTTTTAAATGGGAGAAAAGTTAGACTCTGGATTAAGGAAATACAATCAATAGTAAGTATATTGGAGGCTCAAGAACTTACTGAACATCAAGAGACGGTTCCTTCCAAGGAGTCTTTTTCTTCCATCAAGCTTCTAAGGTTTTCTGTGAAACAGCCCAACCCCCTCCTCTTCTCCCAAAGCCAGTGGCTTTTGTCCTGACCTAGAATAGTTTGTGGAAACGGTACCTGAGCGGAGTGTCTGCAATTTCCAAATTGACAAGAAGAGACTGGAAGATAAAAAGCGTGTTCCTACAGGTGAAGAGCAATTTCGCAACTTTTCCAGGCGACACAGGAGAAAGCTTGCCTGCTACCAACTGCTGGAGAGTCTGGGCAGAATTCCTCTAGAAAGAAAAAGAAAAGTCTTTTTCCCCTTCCCTCCCCTGTCTACATCTCTGGCTCTGGCTCTCCTCCTCTGTCTCTTTCTCTTCCAGATCCAGTCTTTTGAGAGCCGCAGCACATTGCTAAGCTAAAGG
This sequence comes from Dicrostonyx torquatus, assembly GCA_028555095.1. Lineage (NCBI taxonomy): Eukaryota > Metazoa > Chordata > Mammalia > Rodentia > Cricetidae > Dicrostonyx > Dicrostonyx torquatus. The sequence continues at coordinate 1,210,052 of JAQHUG010000144.1, forward strand.
GAAATTCTCTTTGATAAAGCGGTGTTTCCAGCTTCGGGGTTTTAAAACCTAAATCTATATTCAAATCTGGCTGAAGGTGTGTTCTGGGATTTATGAAAGCCTCTTAAAGGGGTAAATTTACCAAACCGTGACAAAATCATCACAATCTTACTTTAGACATCTGAAGTGGATGAGAATTTTAAAGAGACCCTTGTTTATTTAACACTGTCCATTTCCAACTGGTGGTTTATTGGCCCTGTATTTCTGCAAAGTTATTAGACTAGAGGGCAAGGGAAGAGCGGGGGCTGTGTGCTGCCAGTCGCTGGAGGGGAAAGCCCTCCCACGCTGCATCCAGCAGAAATCCTCCGCTGGCGATAGCATTCGGGAATTTTCAGTGAGGTTCGGCTGTTTTGGGTCGTCTCGGGCGACAGCCCAAACCTTTATTTGGAACTTGAGGTGTTTTCAGTATCTGGACTTCTACTGCAGATGAATCCCTTTCCGATTTTTTTTTTTCACTTGGAGAGATTCACAAGTCCCCCCCCCCCCCATTTCTTTACCGTACGCCACCTCCACGGTCCCGAGGCCTTGGTTCACCTCATTCACAAGGCTCATTTTTTTTTCGCCCTTTGATGCTTTCAACATCGTTATGATCAAACTGGGAAGAACTCGGGCGAGAAAGAAACTCTTCTCCAAGAGATTCTTGTGAACATGCCCTTCCGTCATCCAAAGCACTGGGGCTGGGATAGAGAGCTAGGGCCTGCCTTCCCACAGCCCGCGCCACGCGGGACAACCGCCTGGGACACCCCCCCCCCCATGAAAAGCCTTAGGGACAGACGCCAGGTGTTTCAGCACAATGGGGGCGGGGTAACAGGGAAAGGTCCATACTCACACACATACACACCCGCCACCCCCCCAGCCTAGGCCCCCACAAAGTCGTGGCTCCAGGGTACGCGACAGCCAGGAGTTTTCTTCGGAATGGAGCTGCTGCGGAGGAGCCAGGAAGAGCTGGACAGGCCCGGGGGCGTTCCGGGGTTCGTGGAGCCTCTGGGACCCAAAGCTCTTAAGACACACCTGCAAGTCTGCTGCGGCAGCGGAGTGACCAGCCCCAGGCCGAGCCGGAGTCGAGCCTAGCCGGGCTGCGAGACCTTGCCGCCTCGTGCGCACTCCCGTAATTCGCTAATTGCTGTAAATCCCAAGGACGGCCACATTTGATTACACATACAGTATAAGAACCGACAACAAAGCGACGAATTAATTACCGACTTCATTAACATAGGTCCCCAAATTAAAGGCAACGAGCTGTTTCTTTGGGCCCACTAGCAGTGGTGTCGGCGGTGATTGAGGTAGTAAGGGGGTGGTGGGGTTTTGGTGTTTTTTTTTTTTTTCTCTTCTTTTCCCTTCAGCGTTTGGGAGTTGTGAGGGAAACCTGCTCTCCCATCACTCCCCCGCCTACCCTCCATTCACACACTCTCAGCAGTGGCATTTGCCCCCATCCCCTAATACTCTGTCCAACCTCCTTCTGTACTAGAAAACTCAGATGCTAGTGAAAGCTGTCGGGTTCTGGATGCGGACCTGACAAGCTGAGCTGGTTTCCTGGTCCTGATGAATCTGAGCTCCGGGTTTTGAGCCTCAGGCTTGGGCGTCTCCATCCCTGTTAGCTCCAGGCCCGCAGCAGCAGGGATTTGTTCTTATGCAGAAACTGTTTCCACTGGGGGCTTTTGCCACCCAACGTTCACACCCGGGAGATTTGAAATAGCCCCTCCTTGGCCACAACCAGCCTTGGGGTAGTTGGGAGTTCGCGATTTTTTTTTTCTTCCATCGTGCTCTGGGCTTCTCAAATTCAAAAATCAAGCGCGGAAACCCAGAGCTCCGAGACCGGGAGTTAGTTATTCGTAAGGGGTTGAAGAACAGCGAGGTTAGTGAGGTTTTCAAATAGTTAGTTCACAGCCTTGTGGATTTATCTCTGTCTTCACGGTACATCCACACGTCAGTCCCGGCTTCCTTCCTCACAGGCTTTTCTCTAGGCGCCGTCTAGCCCTGTTTAAGGGGACGTAGTCGTATTTTTAAGCGTCAGCCTGGGTTTGGGTGAACCTGCCTCCGACCCACACATTCATGCTAATTTTGGAGCCGAAAACCAGTTACCTTCCCTCCCACCCTTCTCCAGTTTTGATTTAAATCTTTTCATTCCCTGTCTTAGTGGTTTTGCTGTCCTTTCCCTAAAATAAAAACGAAAAAAGAGGGCAAGAAAGGGGTGTAAAGGAAGAAGAAAAGACCGAAGGGGAAGGCCTTCCTGTCCATCATGCTAATTACACAATTAGTTCACATACGCCGGCCCATAACGTATATTTTAAGGGCAGCCCAGTGTTTTTAAGAACATTTTGGTAGTGTCGGAGGCCTGGATTTGTTGCCTGCTCTTCCCCCCGTGCAGCAGCGGCCTGTTTTCCTCCCCCTGTTGTGTGTTTTTATTATTTTCCCTCTGGCTTAGATGTGTCAATCATTCTCTCCCTGCCATTGGTTGGAGAGTTTGCGTCAAAAAGTTGCCAGAGAGGCGCTTTCTCAGCAAATCTCCCTGAGAGCGGAACCTTCCTCAGCTCCAACTCAGCCTCCACTGTTATTAAAAATAAAAATCGCTAGAGCAGCTCGGTCGCCACGTCTACTTTGTACGTATCGTAGACGGACACACGCTTGTTTACAACTCTCATTTTCTCGTCTCTCTTTTTAAAAAAAAGTACTTTTTTGTGCTTATGTTTGACTTTTTATGGAAGGGTGAAGACTAGAAGGTTTTTAACTGAATACTCTTGATTTCTTTTAGGATAGCTGGCTATTTGGAATTTTGAAGGATAATTTGATTTTTTTTCTTTTCTAACCTCCAATGCGGCTGTAAGGTAAGTGTCCGTCTGTCTTGTCTATGGCGATATCTTTGTGTTCCCCAGTCTGCAGTGACTCCCCGCACCTCCAATAGATGCTCTCGTGCAACTCTGAGGATGTAAAGTCCTCTCTAGCTGATGTATTTTTTTTTTCTAGGAGAATTTTGAGGCGAAATAATGGCCATCGGGAAAATTTAAGGATCTGTAAAAGAGGGCGGGAGTGGGAGGGAGCGAGAGCGCGTGCTTCTGGGGGTCACCGCTGCGGCGGAACGTCGTGGAAATCCTACGAGTCTAATCTGGGGTGTTGAGGAGGGGTTTTGTTCTTATGATCACGCTATTCATGGCTTCTCCTCGCGAGCTTTGTATTTTGGCTCCCAGGTTAGCTGGAGTCCTTAGGTTTGATCCCAAGGACGTTTTTAGAGTCTGCGACAAAATTGTGCACGTACCTAGGTTGGTAAATTCAAACAACGCTAATAATGTGGGCGCTTTGGAAGGCCGGTGAGCCGGAAGCCTGGCTCCTCGGTCAGTCGGGTGGCACCGCGCGGGTTGCCTCTTGAGTCCAGTAAGCTGCCCAAGCCGAAATCCGAGCGGATAACCGAGGAGGCGAGGGCGCGGGCGTCTGGTTACTCCCGCGCTGCCTGAGCTCCCTTTTTTCGTCCCCTCTCCCCCTAGCCAAGAAAAGCTCGGCTCGGCGCCTCTTAAAGCTTCTAGGGCTCTTCAATCCTTAGATCACTCCCTCCCCATCCCTCGGGGTGCAGCTCCCCCACCCTTCACTGCACGTTGTGGTCGTTGTCCCCGGGACAGATCACCAGGCCAAGGCCACTAGTTAGACACGGTTTTAGATGCGATTTTGCCGGGGGTAGTTCAGGGCACGCGCGTCGCAGCTTCCGCGCGCACCTAGGACGGTCAAAAGTGGGGGTGAGCGCTTGGTTGCTCCCAGTCAGCAAGACCGGAATTCCTCCTCTGAGGTTTGGGCTCCTCGGTCGTTCTAGGTTTGGGGTAGCGTCGTGGGCCGCTGCGCGTTCATGTAGTGCCTTCTCGGGCTCGGGGACAATAATGGGTCCTGGGTCAAGGCCGGCCTCTGCTCTCGGCCTGCCTAAGAAGAACCATCAGGTCCCCACTAACACCAGGCCTGGTCGTTGACGGGTAGCGCGACAAACTCCGAAGAAGTGGCGGTGTTGATGTGTTCAAGTGACTATTGAAAGCTAGGGCCCGATTTCGCGGCGCGTTTTTCTGGAAACACTAGAGCCTCGATCCGGACTCGTTCTTTATAGAGAGAAGCAGTGTGCGGACGGACATAGAAGGCCCAGGCGCGTGGACCTGCGATGGTACACCACTTGGGGAGGGGACCCGGAGAGGAGCTGCTCCTCCCTTGGAACTGTGTCCTCCATCCTAGAGCTTTGGGAAAGGGTCAAGATTTCGCCGGCTCACTCCGGGTCTTTTTCTGGTCACCGAAAGTTATTAGCACAAGAGTAGAGTTGAGCAAACTCCTTCCCCAAAGTAAGGTAGACACCCAGGGCTCTCCTTCAGACCTAGCACCAGGGCTTCTCCGAACTGTAATTAATAGTCGAGACCAACCATTTTGGCACACCTCTTTCTCCTTCCCTCGCGATGGTGTAGTTGTTGATTCCCCGAGGCCAGAAACTTTCACTCGAGTTAACCGGGAAGAGGCGAGTGCAGGCTGTTTTCCAAATGCCCGCGTACCTCTTTTCTTCCTCCCCCCAGTTCTCGGTCCTCTTCCCTGCCGCAGGCCAATCACCAGTGCACGTAGTTTTGTTTCCTCTACATCATGCAGAAAATTAATCAGCCAGGACGAGAAGCAGAGCTGAGCACGACCGCCTGTAATTAAGGGACGTGTGCCCCTCGGATTATCTCGTTAGTTTATCAAGAAAACATTTATTATAATTAATTCTCGGACGAGGTAATTATTATTGAGCGAGGAACAGCAACTGGTAGATGGGCTTCTTGGAAGAAAAAAAAAACACTAAGGAGGGGGGTGTGGAGGGGGAAGCGACAGATTGCACGAATTGACCGTTAGATATAAGGCTGCGCAGGCCGGCGCAGGCAGTGGAAAGGGACCCTGGGCGTCAGGGCTGCTGATCTGCGGGGCTGCGGGGCAGGGACGTCGGACTCAGTTGCTTGGAGGTGAGGGCACTCGGGGACTCGCCACGCTACCGCCGTTTCCTCCTAGGTATGCGCTCTCAGAAGCCACCTCGCCTCGCGGTCACATTAAGTCTTAAGTCTTAGAAGGACGTCCCCTCCCTCACCCCTCTTTGCACTGTGCGTGGAGAGGAAGCTGGGTGGAATCCTTACAGGACTGAAAGTTAGATGGAAGGGCCCGCAGCCGTCTTCTTCCGTCAGTGTTTATTATCTAGGTTGGCTGTGAAGTCCCCGTGGTTTGGGTTTTCTCTCCTTTTCCTCCCCAGGAGGAAAAGTGAGAACAGGTTACCCTGAGATCGTGAACCATTTTGACTCTTCAAGAAGGATCTCCTTTATGGTGGAATATATGCGATTATCAAAAGATGTGTTTAGGCATTTCTAATTGGGTGAGAGCTAGGCCGGTAAATACATTTCCCCATCTTAACATCAGATAATATTTTTGGTTCCTGTACTTTTGTTTCAGAACTTTTTCAAGGGGGTAAGGATATATTTTCAGAAAACTCCACTTTAGAGCCCATCTAAATAAGCAATGACTGTTTTTTAAACAGTGTTACTTTCACAGCCCAGACAGCCGGATCTTGGGAGGAGGAATAGTGTTTTCTTTGTAGGAGCAACTAGCTGTACCAGTAATAATCCAGTTCTTTAAGGAGGACATTTAAGAGATCACATTTTAGGGTGAAAAAACGTGACTTATGTTCTGAATTTAAGTCAGGAAGAAGTCGCAATTGTTGAGTTCCGTTTGAGAAACTTTTGCCTTGGTCTGTTAAGCGAGGTAAATATGAAAATCTACCGTCCTTAAATTCATTAATATATAAATTCATTATGAAGGTGAAAGATAACTCGCAATCTTGTAGCCGCCATTTTGAGGAAGTTTCTAAGAGTGTCAAAGTTTCCAAGCAGAGATTTTGGTAAATTTGGTGCTGAATTTTAGGAAAATAAAAGCCAGTCTTGGATGCTGCCTGCCTATATTAACATAGCTCTGGGGGAGGGGACTCAGCAAAGGAACATAAATAACTTTTCCTTTTCTTCCTTTTCGTGTGTAATTATAGAAAATTTGGAAAGTAGAGAGAAATCCTATTAGTTTCATGGGATTTGAGTGTTTATTTATTTTGAACCTAAAATGTGGGAAAAGGCAGGAATCTGGTGCAGCCTCTGAGAACCCCAAATCCCCTAAAATCTGCCTCCCCCAGGATCTGCAACTCTTTATCAAAATCAACTTGGAAGCAGCTTGCTCTACCAATGTATCCCTTCCCACTTGCAAAATGTGGGGGGGCCAACCGTTTTTTTTTCCTGATTGGTGGGATTCTAACTTCATTTCTGGCAAGCCTCATTCCAAGCCTGAAGACTTTTTTCCAGTATGTTTAAATTAAATATTTGATAGGTGTCACTTAAAAGTTAAATACTTGTTTGTTTAGCTATAGTTCTTTAGACACATATAATCAAGGTCCTACAAAACCCTAATAAATCTGTTACTTACCTCAAAATCTAATTATCCAGACTACTAATTAGGTGAAAATGATTACTGGAAATGACTTCAAATGTGGAATCATAATGGTTGGGCAGTTTTCTCAAGTTTGTTGTTCAGCAAGTTGGTATTTTAAATGTTAAATCATTTACATTTTAGGTTCACAGCAGTTGAAAGTGGTAATAAAAAAAAGCTAAGATAATTAAAAATCTCTGCCAGGGAAAGGCAACAGTCTGGGAAGAGGTAGATTTCTTGAATTGTTTCTTTGTTTCTCACCAATGGTCTTTGTTATCAGCATTATTTATTTAGCCAAAGAGTTCTTTGTCTCTGCAAATGGCCCCAATCAAGTTTTGTTTGAGACAATTAGCTAGTGCCAGCCAATGAGTCCTATGCAAATGTTGGGATAGGAATGTAATGTGTGCATTTGGAGGCTTGGGGTTTTGTTCTTGGGGGAAGGCAGATTGTAATTGCTTTCCTCGGGTCGGTTTTTTTTTTTAAGTTTAGGGTGGGGGTGGGGAAGACAGGTTTATCTGGTCTTGCTCCATCCCCTCTAGTTTTGGAGTTGCTGGGGGCTGGGGGGGGGACGGCGGGGGGCGCATCTGCAACTCCTTTTAAAGCCTGTGCCTAGCGTCGCCCTGGCTCTTTTTAGTTAGTGATGGAACGCGAAGGAAGCTGCTCACTCGCAAGCAGTAAACCAGCACCTCTGTTTGTTTACTTTGCCCTCAGTTCCATCGCTTCAAACCCACACACCAAGGACCCTGACCCTGTCCACTCCAGGCGAATCGAGACCGTCCGGCTGGGTCCCCCCAATTTGGGCCGACTTTGCACCTCCAAACAACCTTAGCATGATGTCTTATCTAAAGCAACCGCCTTACGCAGTCAATGGGCTGAGTCTGACCACTTCGGGTATGGATTTGCTGCATCCCTCCGTGGGGTACCCGGGTAAGTGAGTCCCGCGGCATTCTCGACGCCCTTCCCTATGCTTGCCTCTCAGGAGCTCGGAGTTGGAGGGCTCACTGTCCTCACTCAAGCTCCACTCTGTTTTCCTTGTCACGAAGCAGCCGAGAGCTACCGGGCATTTACTGACCCAGGAGGGAACAAGAGGCTGGAAAGAGACGAGTCTGGGGTCCGAAGCAGTCACAGAAAATCTCACTGCTCTATTCTTAATTAGAGTGGCTTGGGGACACTCATTGGACAGGGTCGTGGAAGGTTGTTGACCTTGTCACTTGAGCATTCTCTTGCCTACGCTGCACGCCCAGTTCCTAGCTAGTACCGCCCTGGGAGTAAACGAATTTTCTCCCCTTCGGTCCTCTACAGTTCTCCAGGCCTTGCCAGGGGCTTCGGGTACCTCCAGGCCCCCTCCCTTTAATCCTTAGAGGTGTGGCTTCCCTCCAGGTGCTAGGCACTTTCTTTCCCGGGCACATGACCCCGCACCAAATACTCAAAAGTCTGAACTATTGTCGCATTTTAAAGATGCAAGAACAAAGGTCCTTGCGGCGCTAAAATACCGTGGGAACTGGCTTCACTATTGCCGCGCCATTTCCAGCCGCTGGTCCTCGCAGAACCTCTAACTTTATTAGACAGCCGTCTGGCGGTTGTTTCTTGTTTGTTTCCAGAATCGGGCGTGGGAGTGGGAATTGTCTTACTCAGTTTATTTTGCTAGCTCTCCAAACGAAGCTCTGTAGTCTGCGGGGTGCAGCGTGCTGCTAAGTTCTGGGGTGGGGGTGGAGGGTCCTCGGTAGGAACGCGGTGGGAGGTGGAGGTGTGGGAGTCGTGACCCAGGCAAAAGTGCTGTGACTGAGAAACTGCTCCCCCACCCTAAAGGGCCCTGGGCTTCTTGTCCTGCAGCCACCCCCCGGAAACAGCGGCGGGAGAGGACCACATTCACCAGGGCACAGCTCGACGTTTTGGAAGCTCTATTTGCCAAGACCCGGTACCCAGACATCTTCATGCGAGAAGAGGTGGCGCTGAAAATCAACTTGCCTGAGTCCAGGGTACAGGTAGGGCAGATGTAGACACGCTGTCTTTCCTGAGCCTGCCCTCTCTGAAGTATGGTGTATACTGATTTGTCTTGAACCAAAGGAGGGCGTGAAATGCTACACATTCAGGAGCTAGTGAACCATTCTCCTTTTGCTTTCTGTCCCTGCTTAATTCTGTTAACCAGGGTCTTCTGGCTTGGTTGCAAGGTAAGAGTAGCAAATTCAGCTGCAAACACAAAGTCCTAGAACCTTTGGGGCCCAGAGTCCCCTGAAGTTTGAGGTCCAGTCGACAGCAAATTTCAAGGATAGTCACGTGGTCCTTGTGTGGACATCCATCCTCTTTGTGAACTTTGTGTGTGGGAAACGGCCATGGAGTAGAGCTTGACAGTCCCAAAAAAAAAATTTTTTTTAAGTACATGAGAAATTAGCAAATGATGTTCTCAAAGCCAAACCTGCTCTGGTGACAGAGTCAGAAATAGTGCTTTTACCAAATAAGATGACATAATAAATGTGTGTGGGGTTGGCTTACTGAGGACAGGACACAGTTTCTAGCTCTGTCAATTAACAGTTAAAATTTTATATTCTTAACATCTGGAAAGATATCCCCATTTCTTGCTCTAGTTCCCTCCACATTTTACCTTGAAAGGGAGAAAAATCAACTCCCTCAAGAGAGGGAGAGTAAGTCCCCCATATGGAACTATTTGGTGTTTGGCACCTCATCTACACACACAGGACACTTTCCTTTGGGTAGGACATGGTTTTGAAAGTGTCAGACGGCACTGAGAACTACAAAGCAGAAAACAAGATTTTTCAGAGTGAGTTGGAAAAACATTTAGCACTTGTAATTCTTGACCCAAAGCCCTCTCTGAAAACAAACTGACTCAGGGTGATTAGTGGTGCTGAGCTTGGCCTTGGGGGCACTGCAGTTATAACATGCAAACGGAGAAACCCTTCAACAGAGTAAGCAAGGACCTGTAGCCAGTGTCACGCTTTTAATCTCAGCACTAGGGAGATAGGTGGATTTCTTTGAGTCCCAGGCTAGCTTGGTCTACAGAGCAAGTTTCAGGACAACCAGCTCTATGAAGAGACCCTGTCTGCCCCCCCCCCCCGGACCTTTAGCTAAGTCAAAATGCCAGCAGTTTCTGTCATAAGTTCCTGCCTTGCAGAGGATGCACAAGGCTGGTAAAGGGAATCTTCAGAGTGGCAGAGTTTTTCAGGTTAACAAATCAGTGAGTCAGTGTAGCAAACAGAATGTGCAGTGCATGAATGGGAAGGCACAGCCTTGAGTCTTGAAGACTCGTTTTGAGAGGTCTGTCTTTGAGTTCAAAGCAGAAGCCATACAAGTTCTTTCATTCAGTACAAAGTGTCTTTCAGCAGACACTGGCTCAGATCTCCTCTCCCCAGGAGCATGTCTTCTTGGAGATTTCTTTTATGCGTCTAGGAGAGACAAAATGTTAGGTCATGGAGCCAGCCTTCCTGTTAGCTGTTGCTTCCTGGACGGCGCAATGTACACTGTTTGAACCAAGTCTGCTCTTGGTGGCATGCCGCACCAGACTGCTTCCTTCTAAAAGACATAGGTCTCTTTCTTCTCTCTGTGTAGAAGAGGTGAAATAGGGAAGCAAGGTAAAGAAGTTTTAGCTTACAATTAAGAGCGTCCATCTTAAATTCCGTGTGACGAACTATGTGTAAGGTGGACTTTGCCACAACTGGGTAGATGTAGGTGGAAGAACCTTGTGAGTCGGTGGTCTCTAACAGCAAAGGAAATTATCATTTGCCCATGCAATCTAGAACCACTCTTGACCTAATGGAGTTTCTATAACCACATTAAAGAAGTTTCTTTCCCTTTCAAGGTATGGTTTAAGAACCGAAGAGCTAAGTGCCGCCAACAACAGCAGCAACAACAGAATGGAGGTCAAAACAAAGTGAGACCTGCCAAGAAGAAGACCTCTCCAGCTCGGGAAGTGAGTTCTGAGAGTGGAACCAGTGGCCAGTTCACTCCCCCCTCTAGTACCTCAGTCCCAACCATTGCCAGCAGCAGTGCTCCTGTGTCTATCTGGAGCCCGGCTTCCATCTCCCCACTGTCAGACCCCTTGTCCACCTCCTCCTCCTGCATGCAAAGGTCCTATCCTATGACCTATACTCAGGCTTCAGGTTATAGTCAAGGATATGCTGGCTCAACTTCCTACTTTGGGGGCATGGACTGTGGATCTTATTTGACCCCTATGCATCACCAGCTTCCTGGACCAGGGGCCACACTCAGTCCCATGGGTACCAATGCAGTTACCAGCCACCTCAATCAGTCCCCAGCTTCTCTTTCCACCCAGGGATATGGAGCTTCAAGCTTGGGTTTTAACTCAACCACTGATTGCTTGGATTATAAGGACCAAACTGCCTCCTGGAAGCTTAACTTCAATGCTGACTGCTTGGATTATAAAGATCAGACATCCTCGTGGAAATTCCAGGTTTTGTGAAGACCTGTAGAACCTATTTTTGTGGGTGATTTTTAAATATGCTGGGCTGGACATTCCAGTTTTAGCCAGGCATTGGTTAAAAGAGTTAGATGGGATGATGCTCAGACTCCTGATCAAAGTTCCCAAGAGGCATAGAAGGAAAAATGAAGGGCCTTAGAGGGGCCTATCAACCAGCAACCTGAAATGGACAAACCAATCATAAGATTCTGTCATAGCTCTAGATCATTGGTTTTATGATTTGCAAATGATTGATCAAATATATTCTAGTCACATGCAACCAAACATTACTCAAAATAGAAATCAAACAAAACTAAGTTATGAGGGGAGGGAAAGAAGGCCAACCCTTCAAAGCAGAGGTGACCTGGTGTTTTAGCCAATCCTTGGTTGAATCTCAGAAATGGACAGTGTCCCAAACTCATTCATGGTTCATGACCACCTGGTAGCTGGCACTGAAAACCTTTTCAGGGCTGTGTGAATTGTGCGACTGATTGTCCTAGATGCACTACTTTATTTAAAAAAAAATAATGTTCATAAGGAGTCAATGTGTAGTTTAAGAGACAATCAGTGTGTGTCTTATATAAATGGTACATCTGTGGTTTTTAATCTGTGCTAGACTTCAAAACTGTGATTCCCCTGTTGTTGTATGCAACCTTGAACTCCACCTATGCAGGGGTTCTTCTGTGATTAAATAGGTTATAATTGTAAGCAAAATTCAGAGCAACTGAATACTGTTCTAGAAAGATTACCTTTGGCTGGAGGTGAGCTGCCCTGCTGTCTCTGGTCAAGGATCGAGGAGAAGCAAAAGGACCCTGATTCGTCCGTAATTTAATGTTGGTAAAGCCTGGCAGTAAAAAGATAACTGATCAATTGCTCTGACCATAATGAATTTTAAACTGAGATCATTGTCATTTATGCTTGCAGATGTTAACTGGAAGTCATATATGCATAAACCCTTTCACCCTGGATTTGGCAGATATGTATAATTATATTAAAAGTGGTTCTAGCACAACACTGGGTCTAGTTTAATTTTATACCATTGCTTATGAATGAAAAGCCTATATTCAGCCTCACCTTCCCAAGGGTTTATTATAAGGCAGAGAAGAAATTAGTGACTTGGTTTCTTATGCTTTTCCTTTGGCTGAACTAGTCAGGAACAGCGGTGGTTTGTCAGCTGACTTCCCTCAGGATTGCTCCACATGGAGTTGGCAGCTCCCAATCACCCTTCCTCCCTGCGCGAGTTGAGTCACTTGTTAGGCACTTTGTTGAGGTGTTTTTTAGGTAGATTAGTGCGTGCGTGCGTGTGTGTTTAGGGGAAAACTGGAGTATTTCAGAAAATGAGAATGGCAAGAATTTCTTGTTTCAGTTCTCTAAGGGCATTTTTTTCCTTGAAAAAAAAAAAAAGGTGAGGTAAACATAAGTGTAATCAGAATCTGAAAGCAACTCAGGCAGAAATGATTTCTGAACAAAAGAGTTTCAGAAAACTTTAAAAACCTCTAATTTCATAGGTGAACACACGGCATCCTGGTCAGTGCTTGCTTGTGTGTGTGTGTGTGTGTGTGTGTGTGTGCTGGGGAAAGGGGAGAGTCCCCCCCCCTTTTTATTGTAGGAGTTATTAGAAAAGATGAATGGCCGATGATTGTGGTATTCCTTGGGTTAAAAAAGACTATTCAATTTCATCTTAAACTTCTTATGTTCTTAAATTTGACCAAATTCAATGACTCTTGATTGTAACTCTATAAATGAAGGTTAGCTGTTGCAACCATTTTGTTTTCTGGTTATTTAATTTCCTATCTCTGCCTGTACTCTTGAATCTCATCTAATCTTGGTCTAACGAGTAAAGTCGTTTTACTGCTAAATAAAATAGTATTTTGCAGCCATCATATAACTGCAGAGCTGGATGGCTAGATCCTCCTGGGTCTGGAGGTAATTCATCTTATGTAGTCTTCCCTGAAGTGATATTGGGGCCCCAGGGTCTTTAGGCTTCCCAGATCTAGTTTTTTTTTTTTTTTTAAATGCTGCACGTTTTTCCATGCAATAGTAAAGTAACTCCTAAAGAACCAATTTCTCATATTGCCTTTGGTTTTCAGGAAACCTTAGCAAGGACAGGATGAGTACTTTAAAAACAAGAGTATCTGGCAAGCGTAGGGCTTGGTTTCTTCAGGGTCTGAACACGAAGTTAAAGGAGGTCTCTAAAACCAATTTTTCCACCACTTCTGCACAACTTCGTTTAACTGAGACCACACAGTTCAATTGCTTTCAATGAACTCCCAAAGTAGAAAGGATTTCCCACGATCAAAGGCAAAGGGGAGCGAGTGGGAAGCTAGCATTGGCTTAAAGATAGCCAGAGTTCTGACCGCCACTCCTAATCAAGACTGGGGTTAACGAAGTCCCATACTGCTTGATATTTGGTACTGAAATGACTCGCCTTCAAATGAGTCAGGGAGTCGCTTAATCGGAAGCCAGCGGGCGATACGCCCTTCATTTGGAAGGCAGAGGTGAGGTGTGGGGGGACAGACTGGCTTTACAAAGCTTGCATCCAACCTTTCGCACTCTTAGAAAGATGCCTGGCCCTTTGGATTTCACCTTGGTAGTGTTCCCTTCGTAGATAAGAAGAGAAATTCAATCAAGCTAATTAACTTCCGGCTTTCGAAACCTCCAGGTTTAGAAAATGGTCGTTTCCTCAACTCCCCCTGGTTCCTAATCTCACGTCTGTGTGTGCGTGTCCCTACCCACCCCTCCACTCAAATATCCGGAAAGAACAGCTGCGGAGGCCGGGCGCAACTTCCAGAAACAGCCTGGTGCCCTGGTTGGTCGAGGCAGCCCACAGAAGGTTTCGGACCCTCTTTCTTCAGGGCTTCCCTTCCCAGCAACAGTAGCTAGCCAGGAAAATCGTCCCAGCTGTGCCCGGGGATCAGAGTTGGGGCGGGGGCCGTAGGCGGTGGTGGGGCAGGCGGCGGCTCCTGGGCTGCATTCGGCCCTACTGTGTTGAAGGCTCTGGCCTAGCCAGGTGGCTCTCTTTTTCTCGTGGGGTTCCCGCAAGGTCCCGGACTTCGCTCTAGACTAGCAGGTCCCTTCAACCCAGTCCCCAGACTGGCCGCCGCCAGGGCCAGGGGGAGCGCGACCCTGCCCTGCCACGCCCGCAGCCACTGAACCCTAGTGGGGTGGGTGTCGTTGGGATACTTCAAGCCCAGCGGAGTTCAGGGGTCAAGGCAATTTTGGGGTTTAGAAAGCAATTTGGGAGGCGAGCGTCCTTCGTCCGAGCGACCTGTATTCTGCTACCGGAGGCCGGCGAGCAGCATCCATCATGCTAACCACTGCGGAAAGTCGGTCTGGAGGAGACCGGGGATGGCTGGCTTTGCTGGGTTCCGGGGGTGGGGGTGGGGGACTGCGCTGCAGGCGACTTGGAAGAGGACAGCTGCTCCCGGAAGCTTGGGGAAGCTGGTAGCTTGGCTTGAGGGCTCCTGTAGCGCCTCGGACCAGGGCGCCCAGCTGTGCCTGCCCTTGGGGAATTTCAAGGAGAGCCAGGTGCTTAGGTGGTGAATACACTGAGTTCGAACCCTCTTTTGAGAGCCGGGTACTGACTCGGAGAGCTTGAGAAACTCATTGGCACTCAGACTCGTTTTCCCACGAGCGTTGGCTGGTTTGGTTTGGGATCCGGTGCCGCAGGCTTGAGGGTCAAAAGCAAGTTCTGGAATGGGGAAGCGGCTCCTTTAGGTGTTATGGATGTCGCCAGATTGCCAATTCGTCCCATTCCAGTACCTGCAGTGCAGAGACCTCACACAAGTGCCGGTCTCCAATTAATCAGAAATTGCCAGTCGGACAAACAAGTTCAAAGCTGAGAACCTCACACCTGGTGAGAAACTCACTATTGTTATTAAGACAACGCTGTAACCCAATACCAGGTCTACTGATGTTAGGTGTGGTCTCTTGCATCCGGAGGTGTGTTTTAATCATGCAAAAGACGCACACAAAGAAGTCGGGCATCCCATACAAATAGAAGTAGAAAACAGGATGCGAAGACGCTGTGCTCTGTTGGTCCTTGACCTGTGCCTGCATCCTTGCCTTCCTCCTAAACCATCAGGAGGACAGCAGCTCTTCTTTATGCCCCTATCACGACATCTGCATACTCATATCTACGAGCAGAGCACTAAGGACTCCTGCTTTTCTTTTCTAATCCTCCCTCACCCTGTCAGGGCAGGTTGCCCTGATAAACCTGATTCTCCCAGAAACCCAATTTCCACCCTTGGGTTGGTGGGGCATAAAAGTCCGAAGACCATCTGTCTACTCCTGCAAAACCCCTAAGGAGGGCTACCCCGACATTTTGGGGGGGGGTTGGCTGTGCAACTGCGGGTGATAGGGTTTATCTCAGACAGAATTAACATTACGTGTAAAGCTGTTGTACACCATTGTATTGAGACACGTGTGGAACTGCTTGGAGCTTCTTCCAACTGCCTGCCAGTAGCCATGTGACTTGGAGAGTGTTTCTTAAAATTGTTTTATGCTCAATTCGAACAGGATGTATACATTGTTTGGAAAAGGTAGTTTTTCCTGATGGCAGCGTTTGGAGGAACCGGAAGCAAGTAACTTGTGTACGCCGAAGTGGCTGGAGAGGAGGGAGCCGGTAATGCATTTGAAAAGCCTGCTATGCACCAGCCCTCGCGACCAAAGGAGGTCCCTCCCAAATGCTAAAGAGAATCAGTCAGACTTCCCCTCCTGCCAGCACCATGTTTTATGTTTAAGAACCAACCTGCTGTTGACTGCAAACAAACAATAAGCAGATTCAAATAAAGGAGCCCTACTAGGTCCAATCCACTTAGTCAAAGATGACTGTAGGTGCCAGGGCAGCTGTGCCACCATCTTCTGGGAAGGGCAACTTCAAAATGTGTTTTTCTCCTAGAGGGAAAGCCTAACGGCATGGGGTCTAGGACTTCAGTTTTACTCCCCAACTTCCTCCACCCTCTACCTCCAGTTCGTAGTGAAAACAGTGTTTGAAGAAAACAAATAAACAAGCAGAATAAAAAAGAATCCCATAGCAAACACAATGGTAAACTAGTAAGGTCTGAAGTGACCTGTGTTGGCTACAGGAGGGAGAAGGATGTTCCGAAATCAGATGGAATCCCCTGCCATCCTCCCTCTAGTGTCAGAGTCTTAACTGGCCTCTTTGCAAGGATGGGAAAGGGATCTAGCTACTGAGTATTCCTGAGTCTACTTGACATCCCTGGGGACCATTTTCACCCTGAGGGCTTCCTTAAAAACAAGGTGCCCATTCCTAGCAGGCATTCGGGTGCTGGTTACTTCCCTTGCTTCCCTCCCCCCACCACATTGGACAACTCGTGAAGGGACCACCAAGTGTTCCCTGGGAAACACTGCCCTTGAACCTTTGTTCCCACATCCTCAGGTCACAACTGAAGAGTAAGTTCCTAGAGACTGGTATTGGGTCCAGTGAACACCTTCCCTGTAGGCCTCATCCCAGTCTCACCACCTTAACCTCCAGAAGCCTTAGACTGCATTACAACCAGATAATCAAAACTTGGAGCTATTAAAATGTTTCCAGAACTGCTAGTCACATTTTAGGATCATGAACCATTAATAAAAATCTCCTTAACATTCAAATGGCTGCAAAACGTGTTGATAGCGGATTACTGGGGCCTAATGGGCGTTATGTGATCACATGGTCTCGAATAGTGAGGTTGGGGAAGGGGTGTCTGGTCACAACTACTCGATTATCAGCTTACAGCTAAATCATCCCCCCCCCCGCGCTATGCTCTTAAGAAAAGGAATTGTTCCCAGCAAACACTGGGACTTGTGTTTATCATTTAACCTCTGAACAACCAATACTGTTCTGGGAAGAAGAGGAAAAACCTGACTGTGGGCATAAGGTCACCTTCAGATGTAAGGAGGTGGGTTCTGAGCCACTGTCCCTCTCTTCCCTGGTCATTTTGTTTTAATGTGGAGTACTTCATGAATTTGTGTGGCATCCTTGCACAGGGGCCACGCTAATATCGTTCCAGTTTTAGTATATGTGCTGTCAAAGCGAGCACCCATTCCCTGGGCTTAATGGAGTTCTTTCTGAAGGACCGGTTTTGGAAGTTCCAAGCCCTTGTTGGGGCTCGGGGGCGGGACATTGGCGCTCTTGGGTCTTTCTTGGGCTAGTTAGCATAGAGCTCAACAAGGCTGCTTGCTCCTTCCCAGAGCTCTCCGGGAGGGAGTTTTGAGCACTGCCAAGGTGCGGAAGAGCTGATGGAGGAGGCACGAAGGAGTGGGTTCCGGGGCTTTGAGGGAATATTTGGCAAAAGCACCCCTTTCCCTTTCTCCACTCCCACCTTTCACTCAACAAGCAATCGCCAGGTAGCCTCTGGCTGCAAAGTCAACACTTGCACCCTCCTGGGGACATCCCTTCTCCCCAAGGCGCCCCTAAATGACGCTCTGGTCATTTGGAGAGACTAAAGACCTTACCCAGGGATAATAGAGAAATATATTCAAGGGTCTGAAAGGCAGCTCTCTGGTCACCTGCATGGTACCCTACGAACCTGAGCTCCTGACTGGCATCTTTCTGAGAAAATGGCCTCGAAACTTTAACGACCTAAACCCCTGTCTGCACGTGGTCCAGCCTCCAGGTCCCCCGAGAGGCGGACATTCGTGTTGACCCCACGGGGCAGAGTCGGGAGATGCTGCCCTTTGGGGAGTTGGAGAGCGACACGAACCGGGATGATCCGAGGGTGGTGGCAGGACGGCGAAACCCCCAGATGTAGTGATTTTTCTCATCCTGCCACGTGGGCCCCAGTACTTGGCGCACCTTAGCACAACCCCAGGCCGGCCAGCTAAGGACAGGCTACTCCCTCGGCTCCCTGAGGTGAACAGATGCAGGAGCTGAGCTAGGTTTGGTTTCAGGGCTCCAGGCCTGCATTGGTCCTGCGTCCCAGAGCCAAGTGTTTCAGGGAGGGAGAATACAGTCAGCACTGTCCCTAGTCCTTGCGGAAGTGCGTCCAGCCTCACACCCAGGTCCTAGAGGCGGTTGGCTGTGGCTTCCGGTTCCAATCGGAAGCCTTACCAGCTGGTGTATGGATCCGCCTGATATCCAGTGCCAGGGCCCATTTAGACGGCTGGTTTAACGAATTGGCTTAAAACGAAATTTGAGTTAGTGTGTTTGAACAACACCTGGTGCGCACATAGGCCCATTGCTTCTCTACTGATAATCCAAGTACATTTGGTCACCATTACATTCTTTCTGGTTTGAATAAAATGTATTGCTTAGTAGTAGGAAAATTTTAATATGCAAAAGAGATATCTGGGCAATAATGTGATATGTGTAATAAATTTCCCACTGAGGCCACAGCTCATTTGTAGAACATTTGCCTTACGTCCATGAAGCCTAGGATTGATTCCCAGTACTGCCATAAAAAAATAGGAAGGAAGGAAGGGAGGGAGGAAGGGAGGAAGGAAGGAAAGAAGATGTTTTAAAAGTGAAGTCTAATGAAATTAGGCAATTTTGGAAAGAGAAAACTACATAATTTTTTAAGTCAATGATAGTCTATAATTGAAATGAATTGTTCAGTAGCTCTTTGGTTGATAAAATTGATTTTATTTTGAATTCTTCCCTAAGCTGTCACTTGACGCTTTAGAAGGCTCATCTATTGGTTAAAACACTCATCTATTGGTTACTCACATTTAATAAAAACATGAATTTTAATTAGTCTTAAAATTGTCCATGGGCTAGGCTCCTCTGATTTAGAGATAGAGGAGAAATAGGAACTTGGCACAAACAGGCATTCATATTTTCATATATTTTAAGTTGACTAAACCACTAATTGGTTTCTGATTACTTGAAATGGGCACATAAACCAGGCATGGTGGTGCACTCCCTTTAACTCCAGAACTTGGGAGGCAAAGGAAGGTGGATCTCTGAGTTTGAGGCCAGCTTGGTCTATAAAGTGAGTTCCAGGACAGTCAGAGCTACATAAGGGAGAGACTTTATCTCAAAACTATAGTAAAATGGGCACAAAGCCTCATCCATTGACCTCCTTTCCCCCTTCATGTGTATAGATGAAGTTGTCGAATAGCAATGTAGACTTTAAAGGAAAGACACCCAAGTGGCAGGGGAGTTGGCTCAGTAAGTGAAGATGCTCAGTTCCAAGGGCGTGTGCTGGAAGGAGAGACATGGTTCCTGTAAGTTGTTTTCTTACCTCCACATGTGTGCTTTGGCATAAATTCACATGTGTGTGAGTGCCACACACAACCACCTTTCCGTCTGCGCTCTGTGTGCTACCATAGTTACCGAGCTGCTTCGGGCTAGGGACTGGAGGTTGAAACATACAAAGACACACAGACAGGGAGACAGAGACACGGACCTCTGTTCACTGGTCAGTAGCACCATGGAGGCTTAAATACCCAACAGTCAGGTGGGCCAACAGGTGAAAACCTTCTCCTCTGATCCTCAAGGCAACACATGCTTGTGAAGCACAGCTTTAAGTAACTTAAATCAGAAGTAAAGATCTCTAGCAGGGAAGAGCAGCTGGAGGCCATGACTCCAAATGGTCCCAACATGTGAGTGTGTGTGCACGCATGCATACGCACGCAGAGAATAAAATAAATGTAATTTTTTTTTCATTTTCTTCAAGACAGGGCTTCTTTGTGTAGCCTTGGCTGTCCTGGAGCTTGCTCTGTAGACCAGCCTGGCCTCAAACTCACAGAGATCCTCCTGCCTCTGCCTCAAGTGCTGGGATTAAAGGTGTGTGCCACCACCACTAAGCAAAAGATTTTAAAAAAAAAATGGCTGGAGAGATAGCTCAGTGGTTAAGAGCACTGCCTGCTCTTCCAAAGGTCCTGAGTTCAATTCCCAGCAACCACATGGTGGCTCACAACCATTTGTAATGAGACTGGTGCCCTCCTCTGGCATGGAGGCATAATGTTGTATACACAATAAATAATTAAATCTTTAAAAAAAATAAGCACTTGATTTGATACCCTTCTCAGAGGTTTTTATCCTGTGGTTCAGGCTCCTCTGGGAATACTTGTCTACAGAATTCCTTCAAGCAATTTGTGGAATACTGTTTTTGCTCATGTATGCAGTAGAGGTTTTCTGGGGAGTAGATTTACCACCTTCATCAAATTTACAGCAGGATCTATAACCACCCAGAAAGAACAGCCACTGTCTCTGTGGTGTCTGTATACTGTTACTGAATGGTGACCTGAGAGGGACAGCCTTGCTTTTCAGCAACCACCAGACTCGATGGCAACCCTGTAGAAGGGAAATCCATATTTAACTTCTTAAATGCTTGTTTTATTTCCTTTGTTTTTTTTTATTTTAATTTTTTTTTTTTTTGAGAAAGAGCTTCTCTGTGTAGCCCTGGATGCCCTTAAACTCACTCTGTAGACCAGGCTAACCTAGAACTCACTGAGATCCTCCTGCCTCTGCCTCCCGGGTACTGAGTGCACCACCACTGCCTGGCTAAAAGCTTGAAGTTTCTAAATACCAGAAGTTTGTTGGAGGGATGCCCACTTGTTTGTCCCAGCCGCCGGGCTAGCTTGGCCCCAAAATAACCACACAGAAACTATTAATTAAGTCACTGTTTGGCCCATTAGCTCTAGCTTCTTATTGGCTAACTCTTACATCTTAATTTAACCCATTTTTATTAATCTGTGTATCACCACGAGGTCGTGACCTACCAGCAGAGTTCCAGCATGTCTGACTCTGGCAGTGGATCCATAACGTCTCTCTGACTCTGCCTTTTTCCTCCCAGAATTCAGTTCCATCTTCCCTGCCTATCTAAGTTCTGCCCTATCAATAGGTCAACACAGTTTCTTTATTCATTCACCAAGAAAAGCAACACACAGACAGAAGGACCTCCCACACCAGAAGTCCCTGCATTTCTAAGTCTCACCCAGGTAGTCCTGGTTTGAATGGTTTCTCATGAAGCTCTTTAAGTATAATAAACTTCAAATTAATAACAGGCCTGTGGTTTGAAAGAAAATGGCTCCCAAATGGAGTGGTACTACTAGGAGGTGTGGCCTTGTTGGAGGAAATGTATCACTATGGGGGCGGGCTTTGAGGTCTCTTTTGCCCAAGCTTCCCTAATGTGACAGTCAGTTGACTTCCTGTTGCCTGCAAGATGTAGAATTCTCAGCACCAGCACCATGTCTAATGGACTGTACCTCTGAAACTGAAAGCAAGCCCCCTCAATTAAATGTTTTCACTTATAAGAGTTACTGTGGTCATGGTGGCTCTTCACAGCAATAAAAATCTATAACAAGTCAGGCAATGGTAGCGCACGCCTTTAATCTCAGCACTTGGGAGGCAAAGCAGGTGGCTCTCTTTGAGTTTGAGCCCAGCCTGGTCTACAAGAGCTAGTTCCAGGACAAGCTCCAAAGCTACACAGAGAAACTCTATCTCTAAAAATCTAAAAATCAAAAAAAAAACCCAAAAAAACCTAAGATAGGCCTAAACAGGGGTGAATTTGGTTAATAGTTCCAAGTAAAATGCAAAGAAAATTTGGGTTGAGGTATAGCTCAGCGGTAGAGCTCAATGTACAGTCTACCATAACCACACACACACGCGCGCGCGCACACACACGCACACACACACGCGTGCGTGTGCGCACACACACACACACACACACACACTTGCACACACGAGTAGAGTATTTTCATTTAGACCATCAGGTCTGTTTAAACAAGACAACCAAATAATTATTTAACCCTAATTAACAATTTAGAAAATTTAGATTGAATTGGTATGTTATCTTTAGTTGACCTCTATCCCTCCACCCTTCTCCCTCTTTCCTTCCTCACACTTTCTAATCATGCCTCAGTTACCCAATCTTTATGTTGAGATATTTTTCATTTTTTTTTATTTAATTTGAGACTTTTTTTTTTTTTTTGGTTTGGTTTTTCGAGACAGGGCTTCTCTGTAGCTTTGGAGCCTGTCCTGGAACTAGCTCTTTTAGACCCAGGCTGGCCTCGAACTCACAAAGATCCGCCTGCCTCTGCCTCCCGAGTGCTGGGATTAAAGGCATGCGCCACCACCGCCCAGCAATTTGAGACATCTTAAGACAGTATCTTTCTATGTATCCTTACCTAATTTAAGATTTGCTGGTCTGGAACTTACTGTGATCCTCCTGCCTCATCTTTTTAAACATTAGGATTAGAGACATGCTTTGCTATGCCCAGCTCTTTTGAAAGTTTATTTCCTTTAAAGTTTGATGTTTGTTGAAGTTGGACAAAGTGGTAGGTATAGGATGAAGTCAGGAAGATGTGTCTACACTGTCGGAATGAGAGAGTCAAGATGAAATGGGACCCAGGGTGGAATTAAACACAGGCCAGGTATTCTCCATCTACACACCCTGCCTGTCTTCCCCGACCCGAACTCCCCAGCTTACTGCTGCCCTTGTCTGAAAGGCTATCTTCCATTACTGCAAGAAGAAGTATAATCTGTAGGTTTATTTAGCATTTGATCCCTTTGCAGAGGTTTCCATTTAGAGTCACCATTGCAGCCCAGATTTGGATCTGGTCCTAAAATAGTCTGAACCAGGTGACCTCAGGCAAGGAGACGCAAGATACTAGCAATTTATTTCATATCAGCTCCCAAGCCACCATCAGATGATAACAACCCTTGGACACTGTTAATCTCTGCTTGATTCAAACTGGTGACCGCAAGGTGAACGGCAAGGGTGTTATCTCTGAGCGACTCATGTGGCCTTCCATAGATTGCTGGTTAGACCCGCACAATTGAAGCCTCTTCTTCAGCGGTTGCTTTAAAAAAATTTTATATCCAAAGTCTTTGGTCTTTGTTGGACTGAAAGGTAGGAGGGCTTTATCGAAGAAAATGCCCAAGAGCTAAGATGTGGGAGTTTAGAATCCAATACAAATTTAAAAGGTTGGGGAGGCGATTGCATGTTCTCTACTCAATAAACTGTGAAAAACATGCTTGTAACTAGAAAACTTCTGGAAATGATTGGTTTTTGCCCCCTCTATCCCAATGCTCTCATTAAATGGTTATTTGACTTTACTAGATTTTTGTAGAATAGTCTGGTAGGTTGAAAATATAATTAAGGAGGTCTCAAAATAATAAAGGTATTTTAATAATATGCCTTTCCCCCTTGGTTTTTCGAGCCAGAGTTTCTCTGTGTAACAGTCCTGGCATGGCTGTCCTGGAACTCGCCGTATAGACCAGGCTGGCCTTGAACTCACAAAGATCCACCTGTCCTGCCTCCTGAGTGCTGGGATCAAATGTTACCACTGCCTGACATGCTTTAATATTTTAAGAAATTCATTCATTCGTTTGTTTGTTTGTGTGGTAGCAGTGTGGAAGTCAGAGGACAACTGCAGAAGCCGATTCTCTCCTCATACTATATAGATTCCCAGGACTGAACTGAGGTTATGAGCGCTGGCCACAAGCACCTCTACCTAATGAATCATCTTGCCAATCCTAATAATGTGGTGGGGTTTTTTTGTTGTTGTTGTTGGTGGTGGTGGTGGTGGTGGTTTTTTTTTTTTTTTTTTTTTTTTTTTTTTTTTCGAGACAGGGTTTCTCTGTGGCTTTGGAGCCTGTCCTGGAACTAGCTCTTGTAGATCAGGCTGGCCTTGAACTCACAGAGACCCACCTGCCTTTGTCTCCCGAGTGCTGGGATTAAAGGCGTGCGCCACTACCGCCGGGCAATAATATGTTTTTTTAAGTTGTGTGTTCGTGGTGGTAAAAGCAAAAATGTTACTTTCAGTGTCTTGCAGGATTGCAATCCCCAGCTACCAGTGACAGGAAAACAATATGCTCTCCCACAGTGTCATGGTGTCATCCCTCCAGCTGTCATTTGCTGCCCTGTTTTTAAAGAAATAATTGATACTTGCAATCCATTGTCTTGTATCTTCTCCCAAGAAATGATGCTGTAAACAAATATGCACTGTACTTACTAGTGAGGGAACAGGGTAATGGCAGGTAGATATATTGTGTCTGGCTTTTAAAGAGACACCGTTTATGGGAAAGAAAAAGCGGTGCATTTCAGAACACTAATCCTGTGTATGATTTGTGGCAAAGTAGCACATGAAACAAATACTGAAATATGTTTCTGCCTACGGAGTGCTGGGATTAAAGGTGTGTGCCACCAAACCCTGGCTCACATAAATCTTAAACTGGTAAAAATTAGACTAACTGATTTTGTCTCTCTTTCAAGGCCCAGCCAGGGTCTAGAGAGACACTCTAGTGCTTGAAGGGCACTTGATGCTCTTTCAGAGGCTTTAGGTTTGGTTCCCAGCACCCACATAGGGGTGGCTCACAACCCCCTGTAACCTTAGTTCCAAGGGATCCATACCCTCTTCTAACCTCTTCAGGTACCTGCATGGTGTGTTGCTTTTATTGGTTAATGAATAAATAACCGCTTTGAGCCTATGGCAGAGAAGAACAGAACTAGGCTGTATGCTGGGAGAAAGGAGGCAGAGTCAAAAAAAAAGTCATGGTACCATTGGTGAAAGAGGCTGGAAGCCATAGCAACGTGGTGATACACAGATTAATGGATATGGGTTAAATTAACATGTCAGAGCTATCCAATAAGAAGCTAGAGCTCATGGGCCAAGCAGGGATTTAATTAATTAATTAAGTTTCTGTATGATTCTTTCAGTTCTGGGTCAGCTGGAGCCAATAAGCAGCCCTCTCCTACACCTGCACACCTGTATGTATGGTACACAAACATACATTCATACACACAGGATAACATAATAAAACAAATCTGTGATCAGAGAGAGAGAGAGAGACGGGAAATATACTGCTTCTAGCAATGGGTTTTCATTTGTTTCATTGATCATTTGGACAAATCTGGGCACAGAGGAAATCTCTGTTTCCCCTGTACACATGTAGCTAGCTCATTCTGAAGATTCTTAATTTCTTCTGAGTTTTGGTTAATTTTTCACAACCTCACCTGCAAACTGATTGGGGGTGTGTGTGGCATCTAATCTCTAGACTCCCAAAATTGTAGAAACCATATTGTCTAACATTTAATGATGAGCCCTACAAGCAGGAGTGGGGGTGGCTCCTGCCTATAATTCCAGCATTTGAGGGATTTGCCACAGTTTGAAGTTAACCTTGGCTACAGGGTACATTCTAGTCTTCAAAGGATCTTGAATTACCTAGGAGACAACCATGTTCACACTATGAAGGATTATCTAGATTAGGTTGGCTTCTGGGCATGCTGTGAAGGATTATCTAGATTAGATCAGTCTCTGGGCAGGCCTGTGAGGGGTTACCTATTGAGTTCCAGTAAATGGAAGTGGGAAGACCCATCTCAATTTCAGGGTGGGGGCGCCGTTCCATGGGCTGGAGCCCCGGACCTAACGAAAGGAGGTAACAGCTAGCTAAGCCTGAGCACCAGTCCCTCTCCGCCCTGGACCTAAAGAGAGGAGGTAACAGCTAGCTAAGCTGGAACGCCAGTCCCTCTGCCCTGTGACTGCAGACACAGGGTGAGCAGCTTCTTGCTACTCTGTGGCAGTGATGGTCTGACCACACATACCCTCAACCCATGAGCCGAAATAGACCCCTTTCCCTTGAGTCACCTTTATTTGTTATTTTATCACAGCAACTAGAAAAGTAATACAGCAAAGCACAACTTCTAGGTGTATTAGAAAATGTAAAATCAATTCACATTATTATATTATATTTATTATATAATTATTATTATTTAAGAGATTGGTCCTGAGTTCAACCAGGGAGTACCAGCAATTCAGCACTCGTCTCTGGGCATGGCTGCTCTTAGTTACATCCAAGCTTCTCTATGCCATGGTAGATCTTTTAGGCTTGAGGATTAAAGAATTTAGCTCGGTGTCTTATGCATCATAAAAGTTTCCTGTAAGGCCTGGAATGGTGGTTCACTCCTTTAATCCCAGAACTCTGGGAGGCAGAGGCAGGCACATCTCTGTGAGTTCAAGGCCAGCCTGGTCTACAGAGCTAGTTTCTGGAAAGTTGTGACCGTTACACAGAGAAGCCCTATCTCAAAAACAAACAAACAAAAAGGTTTCCTGTCAGTATAATTAGCATTATTACTTTTGTTATCCCAACAGCTTTGGGCTAGTACTGACTGCACTTGTTTTCCCACGGGACAGGAATATGGGTGTAGTAAGGAAAATTCAAGAACAAGCTATAAAGCGTGCTGCGTATATATGGCGTAGAGAGGTAGAGATAGACGTGCCACATGGCTGGCTTCACTTTGAATTGTATTTGGGCCTTTCACAAACAGTCTATTTCTTTTCCTCAGCTATCCCTCAGAACAGGGGGCTTTCAATCCACAAATATATTTGGAAAGAAAGAAGAGCAAAGATGGAACTAGCAAGCAGGAGTCCAGTTGTTATGAAACAGACCAGCCCTACTGTTTTACATAGCATATTTTATCCTCTCCATCTTAGGCTTAAAATATTTCTCCACCACTGCAAGTGGTTTCTCGGCTTCAAGCATTCCAAATGCCCACCTGTGTTCACCTTCTTTATGAATGATACTGGCATCCTATTCCTATATGCTGTGGGTAAATTCATCTCTAGGAAGACTGTCACAACATGGTTTTAATTTCCTTCTAACCACGGCTCACAGAGAGCTTCCAACCCATCCACACTCCTCCTCCCCCAAACACTGGCACCATCTAATAGAAAAATAAGGTACTAATGAAGAGCTTATAAATTGTGCTCTTGGCTTTAAAAAGAAGTAAGAAAATAACTGGGAACAGAAAAAGCACTAGGCAAATCAACTAGTATTGATGGTGACAGAAAGAGAAGAGAATTTGATGGGGAACTGGTTCAAATAAATTTATTGAGGATGTCAATTTAGCTCTCTAAGGACTATCAGAGGAAATGAGTAAGTTGGTAGAACGGCTCGTATCCCAAGAAAGCCTGAACAGGCAAAAACCACACCTACAAAGAGCGAAGCATTTCTCAACACATAGGTCTTGCAAGCAAGCAATTTAAGACTACATAACACCAATGTATCTCAGGATGCAAGCAGGGAGAAAGTTCTTTGTAAGATTTTCCATGGAGCAAACGCCTGAAAGCGACCTACCAGTGCCTAAAGAGGTTTAACCTGCCTAACAGGCAGGACTTGGCTTGGCTTGGGTTGGGTCGTGTAAAGGATCGATTTCAGTTAAAGGGCATGCAAATAAGACATCTCAGTCATGAGAGGACTGTATAAGAGACCCTCAAAGACCGTGGGAGATGCTCAGTTTAAACTTTATAGGCTGGCCTGAGGAGATGGTTCATTGCTTGCCACTCAAACCTAGCACCCACCTAAAATCTGGGTACAATGGGCAATGTCTGTAACCCTAGTGTGTGGGAATTGAAAGGGTACCACGGATTCAATGCCCCTTAACACTGCAGCGAATGGAAAGGATTTCTTTCCTTTTTTTGGGAGTTAAACAAGAACTCTTCTTAATCTAGGTGAGGGGCAGAGACTGGTGAATCCTGGAGCTTACAGTGACCAACATGACAGAGGAAGATACCCAATGTCAAACTAGTGTCTGCGTGCACACACAAACGCACCAAAACATGTAAAG
Source organism: Dicrostonyx torquatus (assembly GCA_028555095.1). Taxonomy (NCBI): domain Eukaryota; kingdom Metazoa; phylum Chordata; class Mammalia; order Rodentia; family Cricetidae; genus Dicrostonyx; species Dicrostonyx torquatus. Next base: position 1,237,487 of record JAQHUG010000144.1, read on the forward strand.
CTAGGGAGGAAGAATACTTAACTCTCTCTATAGCTGAGGCTAGCCTTGAACTTCTGATCCTCCTGCCTCCATTCCCCACATACCATGTTGGGACAACAGGCACACTATCACCCCCACTCTCAACATCATAACCAGCCCAGAGCAGTCTCAAGTTCTTGCCAATCCTTCCCCTGTGTTCTCAGAGGGAGGTTAAAGGATGTGCCACCATCTAGCCCTCTCTGCTTGGCCGTCATAGCATGCAGATATGCTTTGTTCCACAGGAAATGAAGTTTCATAAGAGGAAGTCCCTTGCTGGCGGTGGCGCTTGCCAGCACTGGGGGAGGGGGGCAGGGACAGGTGGATCTCTGGCAGGTGGATTTCTGTGAGTTCAAGGCCATCCTGGTCTACAAGAGCTAGTTCCAGGACAGCTAGAGCTGTTACACAGAGAAACCCTGTCTCAAAAAAAAAAGAAGTCCCTTTGTCTCGTCAGCTTCCTTTGGAGAAGGAAAGGACAGAGGACAGCAAGCAAGCTGACAGTTCATTCTGTAGAACTCTGAAGCCATTTCTGACAACTCTGAGGCCATATCTGAGGCCTCTCAGCAGTAGTGCTCCCCCCTTCCCCTGGGAACCAAGGACAAAACAATTAACCACAAATGTACTGAAATGTTGGAAACGTCCCATCTCCCTGAGTCTTTGTCAATGTTCTCCCGAAATTGGGACAAGATAACCCTTAAGATGTTGACTCAGTTCCTGATGTTTTGACTCAGTCCCTGGGAAGGGGGCAAAGTGACCCTCAGATGTTC
>JAQHUG010000144.1:1249162-1259826 GCA_028555095.1 Dicrostonyx torquatus
GTAGTGGCACACGCCTTTAATCCCAGCACTTGGGAGGCAGAGGCAGGTGGATCTTTGTGAGTTCGAGACCAGCCTGGTCTACAAGAGCTAGTTCCAGCATAGGCGCCAAAGCCACTGTCTTGAAACCCTGTCTTGAAAAACCAAAAAAAGGAAAATATGTTTTTAGTTTTTTATATGACTATTTTGCTTGCATATGGGTGCTGGCAATTGAACTCAGATCTTCTAGAAAAGTTATTAGCACTCAGATTTTGGGATTAGCTCAGTGGTAAATTACTTGGCAAGCATATACAAGGCTATAGGTTCAGTCCCAAGACTGCAAAAATAAAACTACCAGCAAGAAAGTAGACACTAAAGTGTTCAGCATGGAAGAAAATGCTAAATTTCTCTAACAGGTTAATGAATTACTAATGTCATTTTAAATTTTTTATCCAAATTCACAGACCCCAGAATTGTGTGCAGAGCCTGGATGTATGCTGGGGTTATAGACTGTAGCTGAGCGCTGGGCCGTAATCCTATGCTTTGTAAAGTGAGCTTGTCTGACTTTTATGGAGACGTTGCTGGTGGGTAGAAATCAGTCAGGTGTGCTTCGTGACAGAAATGCAACAAAGCCAGAACCAAGCATGGCACAAAAGAAAGCACATAAGATAGGAGAAGAGGCGAGGCTGACGTTGAACTCATGGACCCCTCCTGCCTCAGCTTTCCCAGCACTGGGCTCCTGGGTGTGAGCTGTCATGCCCTGCAGGCTATGTGTTAGGCAGAAGGGATTTTCACAGTCTATAGAGAGAGGCTGATCCCTTCCTTTTTGAAAATCATTGGTTTCTGTCCTCCAACGATGCCCTCTTACAGCAGTTTCTGTGCTTAGGAAGGCCCTGGAGCCCCCTGCTGTACCAGTGTCACAGAAGGTAATGGACTGGACTGCTCTCTCTCCGAGTCTAAGGATTATCGTATATCTCTACAAGTTTGGTGTCTGGCATAGAACATTAGCATCCAGTAAGTGTTCGTTGGAAATTGAATAAATGAACGAATGGAAATACTCTAGGTTCAACTACTATAAAACTTTGGTCCAGGGCGCTAACACTGGGAACGTCATTTTGTAAAGTTGCCTTTAGTGGGAAAATCGGAATAAGAAAAAAACTGTGTTTTCTTGCTCCTTCTCTGTTCAGTCTCACTTATCAGGAATATAAGGGAATTAATTAAATCATAATCGAAGTCATCTTATCTGTAAAGTCAGAACATGCTTTTAGGGCAGCAGAAAAATCAAGAGACTTCAAAGTTTCATTTGTCTTTTATTTCATTACTAAAAACACAAACAGACAAAACACCAGTGGCTATGGACTGCTCCAGAGCTAGCATCTAGCAACATACATACGGGAAAGAACAGCATGGAGTCAATTTACACAGCTTGTGAGCTGGTGGCCATCATGTGATCACGCATTCCTAGGAATCATCTGACATCTGCAGGTGGTTCTCCCAAAAGATCCGGTTTCTCACCTATGCTTTGATATAATTTGTACACTGATTAAAACATCTGTTGTCAGTCTGAATTAAGACAGACCCGCTGAAGTTGCATGGAGCTGACACGTATAGATCCCCAAGTGGGGAATGTTCCAAAAATGGCTAAAGCTAATGGGGTCAAGAATATTAATTTGGAAGATGTTGGTTCACCTTCAAAAATCCATGAAAAAACTTCAAATCAGACTGTTCTTTCTGTGTGGCCCTTGTCTGAAGGCTGTGTTCTAACTTGACCTTTATGTTGGAGTCAGTAGGAAGGGACACTGACTTAGAGCAGTGGCTCTCAAGCTGTAAACTGAGAGCCTCCATAGGGGTCGCATATCAGATATCCTGCAAATCAGATATTTACATCCCAATTTGTAACAGTTAAAATCACTGCATTTATGACTGGGGGTGGGGTCACCACAACACGAACTATATGAAAGGGCAGAGCATTAGGATGGTTGAGAACCACCAACGTGGAGGAAAGAGAAGGCACACTCAAGTCAGTGTGACGGATGTTGATCAATGTTGACCTAGAGATAACACAGCTACGGAGAGAATAATGACATCAAAGGTGCCCCCTGGTGACTGATGGGAGTGATTATGAAGGAAGAAGAAGACAGCTACTGCAAATGTAATGATTTCTCATCTTAACAACTTAATAGTTGGGTCTATGACTGAGCGTGAAGATAAACACATCCTCGCATTAATAATGCTATATTCACAGACTGAATGGAGGTTGAGTCAGCGGTCACTTGGTTAATTTTCCATTAACAATTAACATCTCTATGTCTAGAGTCCTGGGCTGTGTTTACATCACCCTTGCTGACACTACAGTGAGACCAGTCTTCTCTAATAAAATTCACCGAAACTTGCCTCATAGTAAGAGTACAAGGCTGTGTGTGTGTGGTCTGTGGAAGTGTATGCATGTGTGTGTCTGTAGGGTATGCAGCCCATACAGCCCATACAGCGTGTGTGTGCGTGTTTAGGTGTGAGGGATGCTGTTAACTATGTGAGACATGGTTTTAAAAGCTCCAATTTCAGTGTACGGAAGGTTACATAAACGGAAGAACATAAATACTACAATAGCAGCTAAGGCTTTTACCACGCTTGTGCTTAGTGGTTTTCACCAGTGAAGCCAAATCAACACCAGCGTTGAATGGAGTTTCCATTCTCCTGCCCCCCCCCCCCCCCGCCAACCTCTGCTCCATCCACTTCGAACCCACGTGTGTACAGATAGACGAAGAAACTTGATTCGCTCAGGGGCTTTTCATCCGTGAATGTCTTCTTGTACATTAAGGAGTTTCAGAAAGCAGGGGAGCTTGTTTCCTCGCCTTCTTCCCTTCCAGCTTTCCTCTCCCCCTCCCTCCCTTCCTCCTTTTCCTCTTTCCTTCCTTCCTCCTGTTCTTGTACTGGCAGGCCAATCAAGGGCCTTGTACCTACTCTAACTATGCTAAATCCCTAAAACATTTCGTCTGTTTGTTTTGTGTTCTTGTTTTTCCAAAATAGAGTCTGAGCTAGGCACAGGTGGATCTCTGATTTCAAGACCAGTCTGGGCTACATAGTGAGTTCCAGGATACCAGGGCTACAGAGAGCCTGTCAAAAAAAAAAAAAAAGTCTCATGTAGTCTTGATTGGCTTTGAATTACCAATCCTCCTTCATCTTCTGCCTACCAAGTGCTGATCAAATGTATAAACCACATTGCCCAGTAAACAAGAACACTCTCCCTCAAGACAGAGACAGAGAGAGACAGAGACACACGGAGAGAGAATAGACGGCTGGGGAGGCAGAAGCATCAGACTCCCTGAATCTGGAGTTACAGGAAGTCAGGAACCACCTATTTGGGTGTTGGGAATTGAACTCAGGTACTCGGCAAGAACAGTCAGTATGTACTTACTTTTAACTGCTGAGCCATCTCCCCAGGCCTGTTTAACAATATTTCTTATTGGTCATCAGTCAACTCAGTGAAGCGGTTAATAGTAAAGTTGGTGAAGAGATTTAATTCTGAAAACTGAGGACCAAACACAATGGAATTCTTTATCTGATAAAATTCCCAAGATAGTTACTAATATACAAATCTAAGGTCTAATTAAGTTTGTTGAAACTATGGGTGTATGGGATAAAAAGAATAACTCTAAGAGTGTTGGGAGGTCAGTTTTCTTTGTCAACATTACACAACCTAGAATCCCCTGGGAAAACAGTATCACTGAAGAACTGTCTAGATCAGGTTTGCCCATGGGCATGTTTGTGTGGGATTGTCTTGAATGCCTCAATGGTGTGGGAAGACCCAGCCTGAAAGCAATTGGTAGCATTTTCCAGGTTCAGGTCTCTGGACTGTATCAAGGCAGAGAGAGCTGAGCACTAAGGCTGTGCTCTTTCCTGTAGATATGAGTTCATTCGGATTCCTGCCTTGACATCACTACGATGATGGACACCTGGAACTGTGACCTAAAAGCAACCCTTCCTCCCCGAGTTGTTTCCAGAAACAGAAAGGGAACTAGGGCAGGTGTGGTCCTGCCATGGTTTCCCACTCAGCTTGTGGCTGGGGCAGAGAAACTGAAGCTGCTGTTCTTGAATTTATTTTATGTGTCTGTACCTATATTTATGTGTCTTCCACATGATTTTGGGTTTCCATGGAGGCCAAAGATGGCACCAGAGTCCCTGGAGCTGGAGTTACAGGTGGCTATGAATTGGCTGGAGTGGAAGCTCAGAACTGAACTAGTATCCTCTGGAAGAGCAGCGGCTCAACAACTCCAGCCCATGAAGTTGTGTGTCGTACATGTCAGGAAACACAGTCTGCAGCAACACACACGCACATCATCATCACCATCACGCTTGAAGCAAATGCTTAGGGTAGACTTTTGCAGTTTTATCATTTATTCTTTAAAGATCTGAGACAATCACATCCCAAGTAAGTTTGAACAATTCCTGGGAAAACAACAGGTGATTGGAAACCTGCTGTAGTTGCAATACGACCCCACCCCAACATGTACTGAGAACAATCCTCACTGCAACACTGGTGGGAGGCGGGGCTTAATAGAAAGTGCTGAGACCATGAAGACTTCATTGAACACTGGTCATAAAAACGCTGGGCTAGATGACCCAGACTGGCGATCCCAGTGCTCAGGAAACTGGGATATGAGGATGGAGACTTCAAGCCTAGACTGGTCTACACAGTAAGACTCTGTCTCAGGAAAAAATAAAACAAATTGATCAGTGAGCAGGTTTGGGTCTGAGCCCAAGCGCTCATCACTCCCTTCTTTTCAGAATGAGGCAAGGCAGGAGGATCCTTGCCAAATGCCATGCTCTCTGCCTTTCCAGCTTCCAGGTTCTGTGGGTTATAAATTACCCAGGCTTGGATTTTTCTGTTCCATCATCAGAAGATGAAACTAAGCCACTTCCTTTGTAAGTAAGGATAGTGCAGAAATGATCAGAGTCCCCGTAGCTAACCAGGAGTATCTCTGAAATTACCTGGCGCAAGTGAGAAGGAAACACAGAACACACAACAAACCCACTTAGGAGTTTATTGCGGGGAGGGGGTGCAGGCCTGGTGAAGGTCGTTGTGGGGAGAGAGAGAGGGGGGAGGGAGGAAGAGAGAGGGGGAGCGCTGAAGATGACAGGTCCAGCTTTTAAAGGTCACCTAGTGCATGTGCACAGGGGGATGACGTGGCTGCGTCATACGCAGATGATGGAGCTCATGCATGCACACAAGGGCTCATGCAGCTGCGTCATATGTAGATGATGCAACCATGCCACTCGTGGGTCATGCCTGAGGGCTTGTCTGCACATGCGTGGCCCTTGAACCCGAAAGTGTCAGCCATATTGTGGCTGAAAGCATAACAATCTCAATTTCCAAAAGCTTGACAGATTTTATGTCAACCCTCAAGAACTTAGAAGTAAAGTTAAGGAAAAGGTAACCCAGTTGAAAGAATGGAGCTGATGACACACACCTTTCTTCCCAGCACTTGGGAGGCAGAGAAAGGTGGGGCTGCGTGAGTTCCAACCAGGACCACATAGTGATCCCCTCCCTCAAAAGAGAGACGGGATCAGAAGAAAAAAAATGAAAGTTTTCACATATTTCTTTAAAGTGCAAGGAGCCTTTAAAGCTAGGCAGTTAGGACTCTAAACTAGATTGTCACAACCCTTTTCCCCAGAATTGACTCTAGCCCTGCTCATGGTAAAAGATCAGCAGACAGAGGAAAGCAAAAACGCCTGCTGGGTTCTCCCTGGGCCACTGTTTTGTCCTTCAAGAGACCAAAGCCGACTGGACCTGGCAGTACTGGCCTATAATTCTAGCTATTTGGGAGACTGAGGCAGGAAGATCACAGGTTCAAGTCCAGCCTGTGCTACAGAGTTGAGCTCAAGGCCAACACAGGCAGTTTAGTGAGAGCCTGCCACAAAATTAAAATACAGAAAGGGCTGGAGATATATCTCCATGGATAAGATCTAAGCACAAGGCCCTAGGCTCAGTCCTATGTATAAAAGAAAAAAGAAGAGAGAGAAACTAAAACCAGAGTGAAGTTTACACAGAGACGAGGGGTTTCCTTGTTGAAATCCAAGGGGACAATGGCACCTTTAAACACTTCCTGTTTTTCAAGCAGCTGAGGGAGGTGAAACCCGCAGAGAGCTGGCGAGGGCGGCCTGAGGAAGGCCTGAGGAAGGCCCCGCAGAGTGCTTCATTAACCCGATTAAGCAGGTGGATGGAGAGGGCCTCACTGATGATTTACACCTTGCTAATGAAGCGTGTGACTCTTAATCTCCTCCAAACAAGATACACTCATGAAACTCTGGTGCAAGGAAAGGGGAAATTAATTAGGTGAAGAAACTATGAGATTATAGCGGAGGGATTCCTGCAAGGCAGCTCTAACCTGGGTGGATTTTCATCTCAGTCTTTCTGAAATTAATAGTTGAGTGGGGAGCAAGCAGGTTGTGGTACCTTTCGGGCTTACAGCAAATTCGAAAGTGGTGCAGTATTGGGACGCGCTATCTCGGAAAATCACTCTGTGGAAATGGTTGTTCCGACTGCTGTCAAATGATTCCATCTTTGACAATAGCACAGCTATTTATAGTAACACTGAATAAAGAAGGTTCAGTTGTACGTTGCCTGTAATTAATTTAAAACATTAAATTGCAAAGTGATTTTTATATATAATACAAGGTTGAAGGAATTTTGCAACTTTGAAATTTCTTTAGATTTTTACCATCTATTTTTTTATTAATGCATAACAATTGTACAAAATAGTAGTCTGTTCACTTTTGTTTGCTTGTTTTGGTGTGTTTCTTGGTTTGTTTTAGACAGGGTTTCTCTGTCTAGCTCTGGCTGTCCTGGAATTAATTTGATCTGTAGACCAGGTGGCCTTGAATTTACAGAGATTCACCTGCTTCTGCCATCACTCCCTGATTATTTTGGTTTTGCTTGTTTGTTGGTTTGTTTTTAAACTATTATTTGAGTTATCTGATCATCTAACTCATATTTCTTTTATTTTATGCCATTCTGTACTCTCCTTAGACTGTGTCCTAACTGGTTGATCTCTAATTCGTTATGTGCTACAGTCCAGGTCAGAAACCATAGACAATTAGCATCTCCGGTGTGCGCCCCAGCAGCCTTAGCACAATCAGTACAAACCCCACGCTAAGGAGAAAAGAGGGACATAGCATTTTCTGCTTCTTGTATCTATGACACTCAGAGAAGTGACCTCCTCTGTCTCCAGTGTGGGTAACCCCTTCAGGTATCAGAAGGAAGTCTACTGGGGAAGGGAAGGCCGGAAGCAATATGCTCACTTTTAGCAGTGGGTCAGATTTTAAAGCCAGACGTGGTATTTATTTGAAGATTTCCTGTAGTTTTGGTCAGGTGCAGAAATGTCTCTTTCACTCCTTCCCTTCCTCCCCTTCCTCCCTCTTCCTTCTCTCCCCTCTTTCTCTACCTCTTCTTCCTTCTCCCCCCACTTGCCTCTTACCACCTCCTTCACTTCCTCCCTCCCTCCTCTTTTTCTCCTCCCACCTTCTCCAGTATCGAATAGACAGGCTGGTCCTCAAAGCTGCTAGGGTCAAGACTGGCCTTGAACTTCTGGTCTTCTTGTATGTTTGTACCTCCCAAGTGATGAGAGTTTGGTACTGCACCACCACCCTGTGTTTACTAGGTGCTGGGATTAATCAACAGGAGGTCCTGTCTGGGCTGGGTAAGCACTCCTACCAACTGAGCTACATCTCCCAGCTCAACCAGAGTCTTACTCCTGCCACAGTTACAACACAGATAAGACCTTCTCGACAAACTAGATTAACAAGCTAGATCTGGATTCAGATGAGGGGTTGTGTGCCCGGCACACACAGTGAGGTCTTGGATCTGTTACTACCGCCCTACTGCCTGCTGCCCCTTGTTCTACACTGGACAGACTGCATTGTAGCTGAGCTCCTTACAGACCCACAGTCTGTTCTTTCAGAGGAGCCTCCTTTATAGAAACACAGCAGTTCCAGACTTGCAGCTCAGCTTAGCACCACCTCTCCAGGAACCCTCGGCCCCAGGGTTGGGCTGTCAGCACCTGAACTCAGTACACTCTGTTCAGAAAGTCTTCCCCTCTGCTAGTCCAGCTCCTACTTACCCCTTGACACCCATCTCAGCTCCCAAGTTCTTTCTTCCACCCACCTATTCTTTTACCAGGAGTGTTTAGCCGTTTTTTAATTTTTACATGTATGAGTGTTTTGCCCGCATTGTGTATGTACCATGTGTGTGCCTGGTACCCACAAAGGCCAGAAGAGGGTGTTGAATCCTGGAACTGGAATTACAGAAAGTTGTGAGTCATCATGTAGGTGCTAGGAATCAAACTCAAGTCCTCCGGAAGAGCAGTAAACACTCAAACACTCTTTTTGTTTGTTTGTTTTGTTTTTCAAAACAGGGTTTCTCTGTGTAGCTTTGGAACCTGTCCTGGAACTCGTTCTGTAGATGGGGCTGGCCCTCATGAACTCACGGAGATCAGTGCTGGGGTTAAAAGGTGTGTGCCACCACCCCCGACTGCAGTAAGCACTCTTAATCAATGAGCCATCTCTCCAATCCCATATCCAACCTTTTGACATTGGGTTATGGCAATGTCATCTGTTAAGTTCATGCTCAAGAATCGTGCAATGAAATTAGTCACTCACACATACATGTCCATGCTCAGTTTCATAATATTTTAAATAAGCTTATGGTTTTGTTTTGGGCTGCTATCCTTGGTCACATGTTTAAGTTTTAGTCCATCAGAAATATTTTGCCACGAGGAATCTAGTCTTAAGACTAAAGCATAAGGCTCCACTGAGAGAAGACTCCGGGTCCCAGGAGCCCATTGTTCAGAAAGGGCTCTAGGCATACCCTTGCTACCTTGTGTTTGGATCAGATGAGGCGAGGGATCTCTCTTTGTTTTTCTTTGTTTGTTTGTTTTTGTTTTGTTTTGCTTTTTCTTTTCTTTTTTGTTTTTGTTTTGTTTTGTTTTGTTTCTCTATGAAACAGCCCTGGCTGTCCTGGAACTAGCTCCTGACCAGGCTGGCCTCGAGCTCTCAGAGATCTGCCTGTCTCTGCCTCCCACGTGCTGGGATGTAAGGCATTCACCCCCACCACCTGGTTCGAGGGATCTCTTGTAATGAGATTTGAGGATGGCAGGAGCTGATGACAACAGAGCCTCACAGGACCAGAGCTGGTAATTTCAGGGGCTTTGGTACTGTTCAGTGAGAAAGCTGGGCAATGCTGTAACTGGAGAGGACATGCAAGTCAGACACCCGGGAACTGTGTCACAGCATGCTCTTCTCTCCAAGCAACAGGGATCCTATAGATCTTGGGGTTTGCCTCGGTGTAAATGGGGGCTTATGGGAGAGCAAGATGGGGTGGGGGTGCATTAGGCTCTTTCTCTAGAGTAGCATGCTCCTTTCAGTGTCTATCTGTAAATGTGAGATTCCGTGACTGGCAAGTTCTCTGTGCATGGTAGAGTCCAGCTTCCTGGGGTTCCTGGACTTTGTAAGAAATGACTTTTACATTTCAGGTCCCCACCCCATCCCCAGACGTGTTAATTTCTCCAGAACAAAACTCTCCAAATTTCTGACTGTGGGAAAGGACATTGAGCCAGAACAAACCAAGACAGTTATACTGGTTGCTTTGATATTGAAGTTATTATTGGCATATATGCCATTGCCTTGAGCTACAGGGACCCAGCTGGGCTTTCTCAGCTCCCATCAGTCACAGTTTAGGAAGCAGGAGGCTGAGGGTTGACTAGGACCCCCACGTGCTACATGAATGTTCTATAACTGAGCACTCCCCGAGTCCTCCTTCCCCTTGACCCAGGTGCTTCTTTCTCTAAAATTCAACCAAAGAAGCTTTGAGCAGACACACGAAAGGCATCATTACCACAGGAAGGAGGGAGTCACTGGCTAGAATGTCCATTACACCTCTTTCCCTCTGGTTTTGCTTGGAGAAGGGGGTGGTGTTTCCGGCTGCTCTGGAAAGTCACTATAACTGCAAAGCCTGGAACCCAGGGAGCCACAGCAAAGGTCAGGGTCCCCTAGGTCCTTTGTAATCAGATGTGCTGAGGTCTTCTGAGAATTCACCTCGGTTCTGGGTCTATGCCCAGGAAGGCTCTATTTCCTTGCTTGGCAGACTTGGGTCAGCTGCTCTTCCTGGCTTCGGGCCAGGACCTCATATAATTTGTCTTTTCTCCTTCCTGTATTTTAGACTAGAAATATTGATTGAGATTTTCTTCAGGGAAATGTTCAAATGCCACATGCTGCCGACTGTCTATCCAGTTCCTCCAAAAGTTACCTGCCAGGTAAGAAGTTTGTGACTGACAGTCCCATGTCCCAGGTGACAGAAATGATTTACTAATGAAATGTTTATTGAGGAGGGCACGCTGTAGCAAACACGTGTGCCACTTATGCTAATCAGCATTTGATAAGGCAAACACAATGTTCTCTTTAATGAGCCTACTGCTCATTGTATTCACATAGTGGTGCCCTGGTCTTGGTCCACACACCACCCAATACCACAGAGTTAGAAGGGACAAAACTCACAGTCATCAGTTCTCTTCTGTAGCTACTGGCGCCATACTGCAGGCATCATGAAATTCCTTTGGCAATGACTGTTGTAGAATATTATTTTGAAGATGTATTACATTATTACATTTGTTTTTTTGGATTTTAGTTTTTGGTTT
>JAQHUG010000144.1:1267817-1290349 GCA_028555095.1 Dicrostonyx torquatus
TACCATACCAGGCCCATTGGCACACACTACCATACCAGGCCCATTGGCACGCACTACCATACCAGGTCCATTAGCACGCATTACCATACCAGGCCCATTGGCACGCATTACCATACCAGGCCCATTGGCACGCATTACTATACCAGGCCCATTGGCACGCATTACCATACCAGGCCCAGTGGCACGCATTACTATATACCAGGCCCAGTGGCATGCACTACCATACCAGGCCCATTGGCATGCACTACCATACCATATATTAATATAAATTTTATTAATATTTACTTAACCACATTTACTCATTTATTTTGACCTTTTGTTTATTTGCTTGCATGCTTGGTTATGAGATAGAATCCCATCTTATGACTGTCATAATTTAGGAAAAGCAGAGCATGAGAGAAAGAGGCCATGCAGCAGAGCTCGGGTGGAGGGGGTTTTTACTGGGGGAAAGAGAATAGAAAAATGGAGGAGGGGGAGAGAGGGACCAGCCTCTGGGAACAGGAGTGGCAGAAGAGGAGAGAAAGAGAGAGATGGGCAGGGCCTCAGCCTTCCATCTGGGCTCATTCAGAGATCCCCCAGTCTGACCATGAACACACTGTAACAAAGGGGAAGCTTTGTTCAGATATTGGTGTTTGGTGCTCAGGGCACCAGGATGGCACCCAAGATCACCCTCAAGTTGCAGTTCCAAATTACATTACTCAGGGCTTTATATAGGCCACACTCACAAGGCTAGAATCTTCCTGCCCGCGTGCCATTAGGCACACAGCCCTCTGATACAGGGTGTGTACATCCTGCCTACTTGCAGTCAGGGGCAAACAAGTTGTCTGCAGAAGCAAAACCATGCAGTTTGTTATCTTACATGAATAAGATCTGCAGTAAAGAGCAGCAACCTGGACTTCCAGGAAATTATCTGTCCTTGGGCAACGGGGCTTACAAGTTAGAGGCATTTTTGCTTCATAGTTCTCTTAAGCACAGCGATTCTAAACTTTTACGCATAGTGTTCACCATCCCAGCCGCTGCGATTATAGGTTTGGGCACATGGTTCTGGCCACATAGTCAGACTCTATTTTCGTCCAGTAATCTATTTCTACTTTTTCATCAAAAAGTACTTTTTATGAAGGCTTTATTGCATGGCGAATGTTCGCAGGGTGAGCCATGCTCCTTTCCCTCATCTTTTTCATTTTCAGATCTGAATTTCCCTCATTTTTTTTTTCAAGTTAAAATAAGTTAAGTTTTTAAAAACATCCTCCTGGAATTTTATTTGTTTTTGTGTTTGTTTGTTTCTATATTCAGAGATAGTGTCTGTGTACCTCTGGCTGCAGAGCTCTGCCGGAACCAGCAGGGTGGATTAGGATGACCTTGAATTGCCAGAGATCTGCTGGTCTGCACCTCCCAAGTGCTGGGATTGAAGGTCTTTACAGCCACGTCTGCTTCCTCCTGGAGGTTTGGTTGCATTGTCAGGCTTTGAAGTTTACAGATTAGCTTTTATTCTACTTTACTGCCCACTTTTGGGCTTCCAGGCTGTACTGATCTCCCAGCACTGCCCCAAGCCCAGGCTAGGCCAGCTCTGATATTTTTCTGTCGTGGGTGATGGCTTGGGCACAGGGACTCTAAGCACAGCGTAGGGAAGAAGCCACCTGGCACAGGTGTCTTTTCCTGCCTTTTCTCTGGGCTGTCTGCTTTCCCTTGCATCTTCTCCCCAGGCTGATTGTCCCTGGGAAAACAGGGACTTCATATTCTGGGCCCCTCCCTTTCTCACTTCAGTGACCCCTCGAGGGTTGGGTTTTCTCTAGAGACAGTACCCTAAGTTGCTCTCTGCCATCTTACCAAGAATCAGACATGTCTCACTGCAGTGCTTCAAATGTATTTCCATTTACTTATTTATTTTTATTTCCTGTGTATGAACGTTTTGTCTGCTTGTGTGTATATGTACCATTTGCATTTATAGTGCTTTCACAGGCCAGAAGAGGGTGTAGGATCCCCTGGAACTGGAATTACAGATGTTGTGAGAGCCACCATATGGAAGCTCAGAACCCAAGCCCAGACCTGAGCAAAAGCGGTGACTGCCCAAACTGCTAAGCCTTTTCTCCTGCCAAGAGATGTTATTTTTAGAAAGTCAAAAAGAGAGAAAGAGAAAAGGAAAGAGGATAGAATCATAGAATCTCTGAAATCAATAAGGCTGCTATTATTGCTTTGGGCCTTATGAGAGTCTCCTAAAAATGCAAACTCAGAAGAAAGTTAAGATGAAGTGAATTTCCAGACTTTGTCTCTTGTTCGAGAAGCTGGTAAGGAGGAGGAACAGCTTCCTCTCAGCACCTCAACTCTGTGTCCTTGGGAGTCAATGAGACGCTGTCTTCAGTAGCCTCAAGCCCTCCCAGTTCTCAGCATTGCAAGGTTCTGGATTCACAGAGGTGGGATGCAGGATGCTTGGTGGAAATTTCAGTCTTCTGGGTGTTCTCATTCTTTTTCTGCCAAAAATGCCCATGGAAAGTGAACCGACCAAACTGTTAATAGCCTGGAGGGCTGCTGGAGCACCCTGTAATTAACAGGCCACAAATATGGCTTCCGGGCAAACGGAGCGGGTTTTACTATGACCCTGCTGCGTTTCAGTAACTGAACAATGACATCAGCCCTGGGGTCCAAGGTTATTGGTTCTGAGCATTAAGCCCACTCTTGGAGAAAAAGTTCCAAAAATCATGGATGAGCTTGTAAAATGGAAACAAAGCTAGAACTGAGGGGCCCAGAAGGCAGCATCTTGAAACAAAACAGCCGCTGGCTGTGAAGCACCAGTAAGCAAGCATGCAGAAGGAGAGGAAGTCAGGGAAGGAAGACCACTAATTAAACATTCAGAAAACTGTAATCAATCTCTGGATACCCTGAAGAGCTTAGGAAAGACCGAGAAAAATCAACGTTGTGTGATACATGAAGACTCAATGCATCAGATGCTACTTATCAAAAATGCAAAATTGGAACTAGAGAGATGGCTCAGCGGTTAAGATCACTAGCTGCTCTTGAAGAGGACCTGGGTTCAATTTCCAACACCCACAGGGCAGCTTGAAACTGTCTGTAATTCCAGTGCTGGGGATCTGATACCCTCTTCTAGATGCTGTGGGATTTTGTACACAGACATACATGCAGACAGAGCACATATACATTAAATAAATGAATAATAACAATGACAAATTTAGTCCTGGACATTATTTTTCATACCCAGAATAGTTGTAGTGATACTAAGAAAAACAAGGGTGTTTTCTTTCTTTCTTTCTTTCTTTCTTTCTTTCTTTCTTTCTTTCTTTTTTTGTTTGGGTTTTTGGTTTTGTTTTTGTTTTTTTGAGACAGGGTTTTTCTGTGTAGTCCTGGCTGTCCTGGAACTCACTCTGTAGATTAAGCTGTCCTTGAACTCAGAGATTTGACTGTCTCTGCCTCCTGATTGCTGGGATTAAAGGCATACACCACCATTGCCTGGCGACTTCTTCATTTTTTTAATTTAAAATTGTGTGTGTGTGTGTGTGTGTGTGTGTGTGTGTGTGTGTGTCCTGGAGCACACACACCTGAGTGCAGGGGCCTCCACAGTGGCCATAGAATTCCCCGGAGCTAAAGTTACAGGCAACTGTGAGCTCTTCAGTGTGAGAGCTGGGAACCAAATTCTGTTCTCTGGAGGAAAAGTCTAACCACTGAGCCATGTCTCCACACCTGGGATGTCTTCTTTAGAGAAGTGTCTGTTGGCTTAAGTGTCATGTTTTTGTTTTGTTTTGTTTTGGTTTTCTGAGATAGGGTTTCTCTATGTAACAGCCCTAGCTATCCTGGAAATAGCTCTTGTGGACCAGGCTGGCCTCAGACTCACAAAGATCCACCTGCTTCTGCCTCCCGAGTGTTGGGATTAAGGTGTGCGTCACCACCGCCCGGCCCCTGTTTATGATTCTTAAGAACAAGTCTTTCTGGGCAGCTTGGGCTGGCCTGGGACTACTGGTCCTCCTGGTTCACATGTCTTGGGAGTGCTAGAGACTCCACCGCCACATTTATGACTATCCCATGGAGTCGTCCGTGGAGCCCAATTTTCCAAAGCTATGTGAAACTATCCTCCACATAGATACATATCTTATTCCGTCAACCCTTTATCCATTTCTTAGACTAGTTCAACACTCCCCCTCTCACCTTTGAGACAGGGTTTCTCTGTGTAGTCCTGGCTAAAAAATAAATTCTGAACTATGAAGTATTAATAAAATATTCATTTTAAATAATATTTACTGGAAGGTGGTGGCGCACGCCTTTAATCCCAGCACTTGGGAGGCAGAGGCAGGCAGATCTTTGTGAGTTCCAGGCCAGCCTGATCTACAGAGCAAGTTCTAGGACAATCAGGACTACACAGAGAACACTGTCTCAAAAAAGATTTTAAATTAAAGACAAATTGATAAAAACCCAAGATTCCATTGTCTGTCAACTGCGGGGAAAGAGCTAACCTGGGCGTCTGCTGATGAGGTCTCTGACTCAGAGACTGTCCTGTACCCTCGAGGAGAGCGCTCTGGCTCCAAATGCAGCAGCTGCTTGAGCCTTTGAAGTGTGCTGTACATTGCAGAAGAGGCCGCTTAGAGCAGCAAGTGCTGCCTTTCTCCAGTCTGGTGCTGGCATTCTGAAAGTTTCCAGAGTGAGGTTGGCACCTGCATTCGTTCACAATGCAGTTGAACAATGCAAGTAGAGGGTTTTGACAATCAGGGTATGAAAAGCTCTGAGGTTCTGTGATTTCTCAAGAGGCAGTAGGTGGGCCTGCTCCTCCATCTGTCACCTTGGACAGCCCTAGCTCCCTCTCCCACTCTCTCACCTGCTTGCTGTCCCAAAAGCATTTGCCCACAGGCACCTCAGGTCTTTGTCCGTACTGCATCATTGCCTGGACCATGCTGGCTCCCAGGTTTGCTCTCCTACATCATCTAGGTCATTTTTCCTCCTCCTGCCAGCCCTGAAGAATCACTTTTTCTGGTACCCTTGAAGGTGGAAACCCCAGTGTTTGCACACACATTGAACCCTCACCTCAGTCCCAGCACAGTGTCCTGCGTGTCACAGATGCTCAAGGAATTTAGAAAGAACAAAGTACCCACTGGGATATTCAGACTAATCATTGTCATCATTGCTGTCAACATCATCATCTTGGATTTCAAGCTTGGACTGGAAAGGATCTTAAGAAAGCATCTGCTAGCTTCCCCAGTTCTTAGATGAAGTGACGAGCAGGTTGTGTGGAACGACTTCACTGTGAAGAAGACAGCCTGGGCGAGTGTGATGGAGAAGCCATCTGTAAGTGAAGTCTCCGGGCTCTTGGGTTCATCATCAGACACCTGTATCTGCTCTGTCTGAGCAGGTTGGATTTGTTTCATCACTTTATTTTACTTTATTTATTTTTGAAACATGGTCTCTTGTATCCCAGGCTGGACTCAACCCTTTCAACTCTATAGGTAGCCTGAACTTTTGATCCCCCTGCCTTCACATCTCCTGTGCTATGTGTGTACCCTAACTGGTTTGTGTCGTGCCTGAGAGCCAATCAAATGCTTTGTGCCTGAGAAGCAAGCACTCTCCCCAGCTGGGCTGCCTCCCCAGTTTTGATTTGTTATGGCTTTTTTCTTTCTTTATTGATATTTATTGAGCTCTACATTTTTCTCTGCTCCCCTCCCTGCCTCTCCCCTTCCTCCTTCAACCCTCCCCCTATGTCCCTATGCTCCCAATTTACTCAGGAGATCTTGTCTTTTTATACTTTCTACTTCCCATGTATATTAGGCCTGTGTAAATCTCTCATATTGTTGTTGTTATGTTTTTTAACATTTATTTTTATGTGCATTTGTGTCTTTTGCTTGCACTTGTGTGTGAGGGTGCCATATCTCTTGGAGCTAGAGTTACAGGCAGTTGTGAGCTGGCATGTGGGTGCTAGGAATTGAACCCAGGCCTTCTAAGAAGAGCAGTCAATGCTCTTCACCCCTGAGCCATCTCTCCAGCCCCCCAGTTTTTATTCAGTGAGAGAGGGTCTTGTTATGTAGACAAGGCTAACTTCAGAACTCACAGCAACCCTCCCACCTTGCCTCCTGAGTGCTGGGATGTCGGAAATGCACCACCGAGTCCAGCTTTTGATTCTCTTTGCACACAGTAAGTGTATCCTAGGCACACTTGGATTTCTGACAGGTTCTAGAGTGTGGAGCTGTGATGTCACCTGATCCATCAATCTGAAGAGCAACCTCTGCAGTGCTGTGCATTTGTTGGATTACTGCAGAGGCACAGCTCTGTGTTGCTTTAAATTGTTTCACTGGTACAAAAAAAAGAGACCTGTAAAGAAAAGTAAGCAGACAGCCTCAGGAACAATGCGTCTTGCACAAGATACCCTAGAGATGGTGGCAGCTTTGTCATGGATGCGCTCTTCTCAAATGGGTGTCATGAAAGCCTGTCTATGTCAGCTCTGCTTACTCTCTGACCTTGAGAGGCCTATTTTCTCCTCTTGCCAGCTCTATGAAGCTTATCAAGAGAGGATTGCTATTGCTGTCTACTGCCCATAATTAATCCCAGAGACAGTGAGGATTTAGGACCACTGATTGTGGCTGACTTCAAATTAAAAAGTCACTGTTAGATGTGAAGCAGACACCATATGCTATAAGTGAATCAATGATGCAGGATGTCAAGATAGCTCACATATAAACACAGTTTGTACCTAGGGGTAGCCAGTGCTTTACATATCCGCACACCGACTTTTCAAGTACGTCATGAACACAACAGAGGTGAGCATCATTCTCCCTTCACCGTGTTCCTGGAAAATGTATATGGGTTTAGTTTTGCATCTCACATTAGCAATTAGGAAAGTTATCTTTCTTCTTTGCCGTCAAGGTGCCGCATATAAACAAAGGCAGGCTCCAGTCTGATTGGTTCCTGTAATCCAATTGCCGAGTTGAGCTTCTTTTCTTGCGCCTGCCATGACTAATTTGTGGTTTTACACAGTGTTCCTGAATGTCAGACACATCAATTATCAGAGATGGGCAAAATGCTCCGGAGAGTCCCGGGGGGAAGGGAGATGAAAATGTGTCTACAAGGACCTCAGGTTGTGACAGGAGCCAAAAGTCTTCCTGTGTGTTTTGGGGGGAATTCTCCTATTTAAGAAAATGGCTGGCTTACTTCCCAAATAAAGAAGAAACTTGGTCCGCTGCCAGCAGGAGCTCTAGGCTATCTGGCCAGTGGCTCTGCTTCCTGTTAACCGGACCTGCACTTCCCCAGTCCTCAGAGATGGCATCCTCTTGGACACTGGTACTTTAAGGGAAGGCTGGGTGAGGTGTCCACTGATTCCCTAACGTGTTTATTTTCCATGGCTCTAGTGATTTTTTTTTTTCTTCCAACTGAAACTCTATTATATTCGCTTTTGTTGTCGTGGCTGATGCCTGTTGTTTCTGCAAAAACAATAATAGGCCTGAAGATTAGGGCTGCATTTTATGGGCCTAGCAGCCCAGCAGGGCGTCGTACTTGGATCAATCCTATAAATTCCTGGCATCAGGCCCCTTTACTCCTAGTAATTAATCTTTTTCATACATTCTGTCATGTTTAGAGCCTTTTTATTAAGTGTCTGGTTTCTTAAATTTTCTTCTTCCTTATTCATTTGGGGAGTGCTGGGGGTGGGGGGTCAAACCCAGTCTCTTGAGCAGGCTAGGCAAGCACTCTGCCATAGGTCGGGATTTCTAAACTTCCCGTGTTACTCAGTGCTAGAAATGGAAATAGAAAAACCAGCAGCAAAGCGACCAACCACGTGGGTGGTGCCAGCTCTCTCGCCCTCTCATTTTCATCACGGGCCCTTGGTCGCCATGTTGGGGACACCGTGCCTGTGGTGGTCCTCTCTTTCCCAAGGGCGTTCTTCAGGAGTGAGAAGCTTAAGAAGGAAGAACATTGGCTTCTTTTGGTCTCTGTCTCCTTTGTCAGAATGCCAGAGTTGGAGGGGGCCTGCTCGGAAGGAAGTTTGTTCCTGAGCCTTGCACTTGGCCTTCCCTCTGCAGAGCTCGCAAGCGCATCGGGCGAGCGGTAGTAATAGGAACAGCTTTGTGCGTTAGCCCACTGACCTACTTGCAACAGGGGAGGCAAAATATTTTCATTACCCTCTCCCCTAGAGTAGAGATCTTCAAAGGGAGCACAGGAGGGAGGCCAGCCTTTTCACCCTCATTTCCCGCACCGCTCTCTGAGCTTGGCTGGGTATCACAAATTTAGTCTTCAGTCTCCAAACCTAGCTGCACCAGGATTGTTGTCGGGTTGGCTTTTTTAAAACATCATTTCATATTGCAAACCCAGCCATTATTCCATGCTGCTTAAACTGTATTTGTAGTCTTTGATCATGCATAAGTAGACTCAAGTTAGCTGCTGGTAGAATGATGATACTGTTCTCTGCTTTACCTTTTAAGGACTCTCTAAGAGCTGGCCTCCAGAATTTTCCATTACTACATTATATCGTGCCTTTGTCTTTTTGTTGGTTCAGGACAAACTATTTGCATGACAAGTAACATAATTCAGTCAGAAAGATCTGCTCTGCTATGTATATGGCCTGCCTGATCTATATTTATTGCATTTTATAAATTACTGATTATTTCAGAATGTGAAAGACGCCGGATTGGCAAAGAATGCCACGGAGAAGGTGAGGGCACAGCCACGGCTGATTATTGTTATTTGCTCCCGGGCTGCCTTCTCCTCTCCTTCCTCCCCTTCTATTTTGCTTCAGGAGTTTCTTTACACCAGCTTCCCCTGCCCACACCTCCACTCCCAGCAGGAAGATACTGTACTGCCTGCCACAAGTGAGGGCCGGAATGGGGCAAAATCGGTTCTGAATAGCGGCATCAAATACATTCAAGTGCCTTTCTAAATATATTTCAAGATTCAGTAATTAAAGATTGCAAAGCACTTGGAAAAATTAAAGTAGCACGTGAGCGCTGAGCCCTAGGAGCAAGGGTGAGCTGCAAAGTCTCTCCGTCTCCCTGAGGAAATCATAGCAATAATCCGTAAGCATAATAATAAAAATGTGGATTTTCAGCATATTTGTCATATTTATTTACGTACTTATTTTCCTGTGTGCATGCCTTATTTTGTCTTCTGTGCATGCATACATGTCTTCGAGAATTTTATACATGTATTTTGTTGACAGTCAACACCCACTCTTTCCCCAACTCCTCCCAGATCCACCCCCACCTTCGCATCCCATCTCCTAGCAATTTTTTTCTCCTAGAAATTACCTGGTTTTAAAAATATTTGGAAGCTGGGAGGTGGTGGTGCACGCCTTTAATCCCAGCACTCAGGAGGCAGAGGCAGGCAGATCTCTGTGAGTTTGAGGCCAGCCTGGTCTATAAGAACTGGTTCCAGGGAAGCTAGGACTATTAGAGAAACCCTGCCTCGAAAAACTAAAAATAAAATAAAATAAAAACAATAAAAATATTTGGTTGGGTAGTGGTGGCACATGCCTTTAATCCCAGCACTTGGGATTCAAAGGCAGGCAGATCTCTGTGAGTTCAAGGTCAGTCGGGTCTACAGAGTGAGTTCCAGGACAGTCAGGGGAAAAAAAATTATCTAATCTTTGACAGTTCGTCTAGCACATTTGATCATATTTATCCCAACCCCTCCCCTAAGCTCTTCCCCAGATCCTTGTTCATCTCTTTACCTCCCCCAATTTTGTGTCCCTTTATTTATTGTTTATTTATTTATTAAAAACAATCCTTTTTTATTTTACATTCCAATCCCAGTTCCCTCTGCCTCTCCTATTTTTTAAAAACAATTTTTTTTATGTTACAACCTTATTTATTTATTACTTCATGACTCATTTACTTCAATTTGTGCTGTCCCTACATTTCTAGATGTGGGATCATCCATTCGAGCAAGGTTGACCTACCAAGAGCCACATCCTTAAAGAAAAGCCCAGACTCTCCCTCCTCTCAAAGCCATCAGTGTCTCTAGCTCCTAGTTAGGGTGGGCACTCATGCACCTCCCCCTGGTCCATGCTAGAATGCTGACTGGCTTCACCTTGAAGCAGGTCTTGTGAAGGAGACCACAGCTGTTGAGTCCCTGAGTGTAGCCATCCTGTCATCTTCAGAGGACATTCTTGTGCTCTGGTCCCGAGCTCTTCCACCTCTGGCTCTTCCAATCTCTCCAATTCCTTTTCTGAAATGGTCCCTGAGCCTTGGAGTCAGAAGGTGTAATCAAATGTCCACGTATACTTCTCTGGGCTTTCACAGTTCTGCGTTTCTGTTAACTGTCATCCACTCGCAACACAAAGACATTTTTCTGCTGCACACTGTTTCCTTTTCTCTTCTCCTCTCTTCCTTTTTCCTCCTCCCCACCTCTTTCTTTCTTTCTTTTTTGCACAGAATCTCTCTGTGCATCCTGGTTGGCCAGGAGGCCAAGCTGGCCTCAAAGTCATAGATGTCTGTCTGTCACTGTCCTGAGAGCTAGGATTAAGGATATTTGCCACAAAGCCTGACCTTTTTTTGCTTGTTTGTTTCAAGATAGGGTTTCTCTGTGTAACTTTGGAGCCTGTCCTTGTAGAGCTTTAAGCTGGGGCCTCTCAGCAGTAATGCTCCCCCCTCCCCTGGGAACCAAGGACCTAACAAGTACACATGGGAATGTTGGGAACTTTCCATCTCCCTGAGTCCTTGTAAGTGTTCTCCAAATAGAGCTCCGTTCCTGAAACTGGGACAAGATAACCCACAGATGTCCACAGATGTTTTAACTCAGTCCCTGGGAAAGGGGCAAGGTAACCCTCAAATGTTTTCTCTTACCTCACCTGATCTGGCAACCGCTCTCCAGCCAGTTATTGGTAATAGCCCTTTGAATAAGCCAATCAGAATAGTTGAAGAACAACTGTTTCTGTGGCTTTTGTTTTAAAAGTAGCGTGTACCAGCTATTCGGGGTCTTTCTGGCTCCTCTAATGCTGAAAGACCCTGTCATGACAGAATTAATAAAATCCTCATGCTTTTACATCCACTGTGGTGTGAGAGATGGTCTCTTGGAAAGACTCCTTCTCGATGATCTAGGGTCCAACGTCCTAAACCTCTCTCTGTAGACCAGGTTATGAGCAAACTCTCTGCCTCCCTAGTGCTGGATCAAAGGCATGTGCCACCACCACCCAGCCTGACCATTTTTTTTTTTTTTAGGGTTCTTGGTGACATAGATGGATCATACTCATTCTTGCCTTCCTTGCTCACTGTTACCCACCTAAGTAAAATATGAGCTTTGCCCCAGTGTGTGGGCTTTGCCCCAGCCAGTGTGTGGGCTTTGCCCCAGTGTGTGGGCTTCGCCCCAGTGTGTGTGAGTCACAGGAACCTTAGTGCAGCATTCCCTCCAAAGGAAGCCTGTTGTTGGTTTCTCTTTAACTCTTTGGAGGCCCACCACCCAGCTCCCAAATAAATCACATGGAGTCTTATTCTTTCTTATGAATGTCCAACCTTAGCTTGCCTCATTTCTAGCCAGCTTTTCTTAACTAATTACCCCATTTATCTTTTGCCTCTGGGCTTTTTTCTTTCTTTATTCCTGTATTCCTTTCTTCTTTCTCTGTGGCTTGCTGTGTAGCTGGCTGGTTGGCATCTGGAGTCTTCCTTTTCTCCACTTTCCTGCTCCTCAATATTCTCTGTCCAGATTTCTCCTTGTATTTATTCTCTCTGCCTGCCAGCCCCACCTGTTCCTCTCCTGCCTAGCTAGTGGCCATTCAGCTCTTTATTAGACCAATCAGGTGTTTTAGACAGCCAAACTAACACAGCTTCACAGAATTAAACAAATGCAACATAAAGGAATGCAACACACCTTTGAATCATTAAACAAATGTTCCACAGCATAAACAAATGTAACACATCTTAAAACATATAATATTCCATGACAAAACTCCTTATCATTATTGGTCTCAGCAATGCCAAACATGGCTACCTCATCAACCCAATTGTTAACCTAAGATGTGTATTTAGGATCTAGGTGGGTTATAGTTTGTATTACTTTTGAAGAGACTTGAGACCTTTTATCTTCATTGCTTCTAATTCTAATTATGGATAGGGCCTGTCACCGCAACTCTAATTTCCTTTAAATATTTTTTATTTATTCTTTAAGAATACGTGTATATGGTTTGTTTCTATCACATCATGCCCCCTCCCTTTTGGTACTGACCTAATTCTCCCTAGAGCCACGCAATACATCCTTCTCCCAACTTCATGTTCTCATCTTCCCCCTCCTCTTCTGTCACTCGCTGAGTCCATCTGGTGTTGCCTGTATTGTGTGGGTGTGGGAACACCCAGTGGCAACTTAGCAGCATCTGTACTACCAAAAACATCCTTCCTTCCTCAGCAGCCATTAACTGCCAGTAGTTCCTCAGCTAGGGCTTGCGGTTCCATAAGCTCCTCTCCTAGCCATGCTGGAAGTTTAACTGGCTTGATCTTGGGAAAGTGACTGGTGAGGGCTCATGAGAGCAATGACCCAGTCATGTCCAGAGCACACTCAGCCCTCCTCCCATCCTCCAACTCTTACATTTTTCTCCCCCTCTTCTGCAGTGTTCCCAGTGCCTTGGGGTAGGGACTGATATGAATGTCCTGTCCAGCACTGACACTCACAGCCTCTCTGTCTTGTCTGGTTATGGATCTCTACATTAACTGCTGCCCACCACACAGAAGGCTCTGCTGGGTGTGATGGCACAGGCTTTTAATCTCAGTTCTTCTGAGACAGAGGCAGGTGACCTTTGCATTTGAGCAGCCTGGCTTACAAAGTGAGTTCCAGGCCAGCTAGAAATAATATAGCAAGACCCTGTGTCAACAACAACAAACAACAACAAAACCACACAAAAAGAGAAAAACCTCTGTGGCCAAGGCTGAAAGCAGCACTCTTGTGGGTAAATGTATGAATATTTAGGGGCTGGAGAGATGGCTCAGTGGTTAAGAGCATGGATTGCTCTTCCAGATGGACCCGGGTTCAATTCCTAGCACCCACATGGCAGTTCACAACTGTCTTTAACTTCAGTTTCAGGGAATACAATACCCTCACAGAGACATGAATACAGGTCAGTGGACATAAAATAAAACTCCAATGGACATAAAATAAAGATCAAATAAATTATTTAAAAAAATGAGTAATTAGGAGGTTGACAACATAACCACGCAGCAGAACAAGAGTAAATAGTTCCCCCCTTAAGGCTTCTGACCTCCCTAACCATGGGTTTGCAGAACCAGGCATGAAATCCCTCCTGTGGAGCAGGCCTAATGCCCAATCAGAAAGTACTTGGTTATCTCCACTTTAGTATGCCAACTATTGCACCATTTCTGACTTTTGCAGATATTTGTACTCAAGTGCACATATGCACACAAATACATATAATGTAAAAATACAGAAAATACACATATATATTATTGGACACACTAGGACAGCATTTATGTACCAAGGGTAGTCATCCAACGGATTCAAAATCAGAGTTGGACAGTCTAGTGCCATTGCTCTTAGTGATCCATATAGCCAGGAGGTAAGACTGGCATTGAAGACACTATACACTTTGGTGGCAGGACATAGAGAGATCAGGCTGGAACTGACTAGGAAAGCTCCTCTACGCCGGCTCGCTCTCACGGTGCCAAAAGTTGCTGCACAGGCTGTCATGGGAGAAAAGACGTCAATGCTTCTCTCTAGTACTGGAGCTTGAGTACTGTAGTGCTGACCTGCCAGGCCAGAAGAAGGGATTGATTCCCTGGAGCTGGAGACACAGGCCCCTGCGAGCTGAGCCTAGTGTGGGTGCTGCCAGCAAAAGCCCAGTTCTCTGCAAGAGCAGCAAGCAATCTTTCTTTTTTAAGTTTATTTATTTATTATATATATATATATACACATGTCATAAGAAGGTACCAGATCTCATTACAGATGGATGTGAGCCACCATGTGGTTGCTGGGAATTGAACTCAGGACCTCTGGAAGAGCAGCCAGTGCTCTTAACCTCTGAGCAATCTCTCCAGCCCAGGCAGCAAGCAATCTTAACTGCTGAGCCATCTCTCAGACATTTTTGCTCGCCAAGTAAATGGGTTTTTATTAACCTGTGAGCTGAAGTGTAAGGAAGCATAAAGCATAATCACTTTTGAAATGGGTTGGGTTAAAGGAAAGTAATAGAAGTAGAAAAGTGAAATTTAAATTTATGAAAATAAGCTACATTTTATAAGGTTTCATGGAGAAGCATAATTTTGGAAATCCTCTCTCATAATAAATTGCCCCCAACAAATCTACAGATGAGTGAAAGAATGCTCATAATCTTTGGCACACATTTACAATAGCAGAAGTTAAGTAAAATTAGAGTTCTCAAGTGCAGACATTAATGTTTCTATAAAATGTACAAAATGTCAATAAGAAAATGTAACATTATAGACCAAAAGAGACAGTGGATGGGTAATTTCTGCCAGGCCCAATATGCCTGTTTCCTTATTACCTTGCAGCGTCTGATCTGCAAACCCCCAGTGAATGTTAATTAGGCCAATTGGAACCATCCTTCCACCTGGTTATTTCTGTGGGCGGAAACCTGAGCACTTTTGTCTTAGAGTTCCTTTGAATTCCTCCTTTGCCCAAGGGAAAGACTCATCCCAGCTATGACCAATTTCCAGGTGCCTTTTCAAACTGCTTCGGCTGGACCCTGCATGGAAGACCTGGATGCAGAGTCTGGGAAGGGCCTCAAACAGATTGTGTAACTGTTGCACAACCAATGTGTACACGTGTGTCACTAATTTAATTTTAATTTTGCCATCCGCGTTTGTGTAAGATCCTGCAGCTGTCATGTGCTCATCATCTGTCCCTGAACTATCACTAAGCCATGCTGGGCTAAGACAGGATTATAAATGATGCACTGCCATGTGCTCTAAATCTTCTTATTTGCCTAGCTTGGAAGGTATGCCCTGTAAAATGTGATTGGCAGTGTGCTCTATGGCGGCATTGACTTCTGAAGGCCTATTCTATTGGCTTTCTGCACTCCCTCAGTGGCTGTGTGGGCCGTCACCTGCTGATGCCTGCCCTTGCCTGACCTCCAACCTCCACCTCTTCTTTCCCCCACTTGTCTGGCTCCTAGCTCAGAGGCTGCCGGACAGACCCTGTCGCTCTGGTGGCACGTGCGGTCTACACGGCATATGGCTGGCTGGTTGTGTGCAGAAGAGGATAACCGAAGCCAAGCAGATCCAGCGCTGTTATTACAGCAGATGGGGGAAGCGTGGCATTCAATATTTAGACAGATGCCACCTCCTTATTCCACCTGTCTGGAAGTTGGACAATGTACAGAACGAATGTCTGTCTAATGATGTAGGAGACAAAGGGCACATTTATGAAGCTCGGCAGAGCGGCGTGTTTGCTGAGCAGGCGCAATATAATTGTCGAGCATAACAATAACGCGGGCCGCTTGTTCCCGGTCAGCAGCGCTGGTAGGAGCACGATTACAGTAGGAGTGAGGGCGCCTACTTTTGCCTCCTGCTTTGGTCTTTAATTTGGGTGAATGAACACTACATAGGATTCAGTGTTTAGGATGGGTGCCCGAAAGAATTCAGTTGTTTTTTTCCCCCCACAACACAAGCCTGTGTTCTTTTCTTGTAAAAATCCTGAAAACAAGTGGCATTTTTCTCTGTTTTGCATATTTATAAAAAAAAAAACAAAAAAACAACTAGATCCTTTCTTTTTTCAATCTCTGAGTACATTCTAACCAGACAGAAGAACAAGGCATTGTCTTTGTAACTGCTACTATTCTGATGTGTTTGCCTTCAAAGTGAATGCATTCTTTTCTTCTAAATTCAAAATACTGATGATGCCGAATAATAGAGATTTAGAGTTAGTTAAAAAACAAAAAACAAACAAAAAGCAATGGAGTTTTCCTTCGAGAGAAGGACTTTTTTCTCTGACAGTGGAAAGCTTTATATATTTGTAAGTTGTTTTATACCTTTCTGTCAGATAATCTTTTTGTCAGTGTTAGTCTGTGTACAAGACTGCTTCCTGATGTGTCCGTCATCTGCAATGCCAACAAGCCCGTCCGACTTGCGACTTGCCCATGAATTTCTTTCAAGGCTGGAAGTTAGTCCAGCTTTGAGCAACACTGCTCTCCCATGTGCCGCGTACTTATTTATGGTAACTACGAGTGCAAAGAGGAAGGAGCGCTTCACGGGAAGCTAATACATGGAATTCTAGGGCAGTAATCTCAGAGAGCAACCATAGGCTGACATTCTTAGAAGTACAGCCCATTTCCCAGATTTAGAATTGGCCCCGGGGGAAAGACAGCCCTGTTTTAAGGTGCTTCCCTGGTGACTCTTACCAGCACTATTGCTGGTCAGAAAAACTCAGAAATACTACTTTTAGGAATGCCACCAATGAACGGTTCCATTGTAGAGGTATATGAAGTGTTGGTGTCTGGGGCATTTCCTGGGGTTTTTATCCAGGTTTATCGAAGTTTCTTTTGGGTTTTTTGGAGAGAGGCAAGCCTTCGTTCCCACTCATTTTTCTTCAGTGACTGTTCTTCACATTAAAACTCCATCCAACAAAAGGCGTAGGGGAGGGAAGGAGGCCATTCTTAATTGAACAACCTAGGACTTGCGAGGTTAATTACAGATATTACCGCTGCTGTTTTTCAGCTTCTTGCCCTCAAGAAGCCTCTAGCTTCCAAATGACCTGGCTCCAACAAAGGGACTCTCTTTAGCCCATTAACTAATTGATAAAAATGTGCGTGTTTAGAATGAGTCTAATTAAATCACCGAGCCTTACAATTACTGGTCCATTTGGAAGCTGTTGGGAGATGCGTCACCTCAGCTGGCATTGTAGGGGAATAAAAGATAAAAATAAAAGGCAGCTTAACCAAGATCACTTTGAAAGCTGTTCATTTGAAGACAAAGTACACATTTGCCCAAAATGTCTACGTTTGCCACTTCAAATACGCTCCCTTTCTAGGGCAGCACAGTCTCTGAAACAGAAAATAATGGTGTTTTTCTTCTGTAAGTGCAGGCATGCTCCACTTGGTCGAATAAAGTTACGCATATCCGGGGATTTTTTTTCTGCCTTAGCATTAGCTAAGTTCCTTTGGAGCTGGGGACGCTGAAGTTTGTCCATTGAGCTTTTGTCTAAGGACCCGTGACTATCTTGGGTAATAGACATTTACATACTGAGAATGGGCTCTTGGGACATCTTGCTTTATCTTGCATCTGGATGAACTTGTGGCTGCATCGATGCTGGTTGTGACTGGGATGCAAGGCTGGATCCCAGCTGGGCCTTGGTGGAGAGATGAGACTGTGGACTCAATAATGACGGGCCTCAGAGTGCGCACAACGCATCATCCACCCAACTCTGTGGCCCTGTCACCCATGGACAGAGTCCCACTCCATCTTTTGGAAACAGGGTCTCTATGTAGTCCAGGCTTGCCTCGAACTCAGGATCCTCCTGCCTCAACTTCCCATGTGCTAGAAATCTAGGCTTGAACCAACAGAGATATTTGTAAACTTGTAAGTGGAAAAAAACACAAGGGTAACAGACTTCTCACCACATTTAAAAATGCATTTATTAGTCAAAAAGCCACAATGTTTTGAAAAGGGCAAATAAATTTTCTAAAGATTTTTTGGATATTTTTCTCCATTTATTAAAGAAGAGTAACCTCCAACCAAAACCCGACTCAAAGTCTAGGCTGATGTCAGACACAAAAGTGGATTGGAAGGAAAAGGGCCGAGGCGCTTCTGTACTTTTATAGTGTGCCTGCAGTTGAGGGTTCATAAAACTAAGACCGTAACCGCACCCTCACCACAGGCACACAGCTCTGCTCTCAGTCAAGGTCTTGACAGGCAGTGCAGGCTGGCCTTGAACTTCGGATTCCCAACCGCAGTGTCCTGAGTGCTGAGATTGTGGAATAAGTCACCACATCCAGCCTCAAGATTGCGTGCGGTTCCTGAACAGATAGGAAAGAGTGTCTCTTTCCTCAATCAAGTGCTCGCACATTAACTACTAGGTACCGTTGGGAGGACTCACTCAGATAGTGACTAGGCGACAGCCACTGCCAACATGTTTTTGTGATGTTGAAAGGATAGGTATAAATACCAGCATGTAGTGATTTTTTCCTGCTGGAGTCATTAATATTGATAAACAATGGGCCCATCCACTCTGCATTGATAAAACAGCCACGCGGAAAGCCTGCAGAGCACATTCCACTCCCTGTCATCTGCTCAGTCTCCGAGAAGAGGTATTCTCTTTCCGATTATCCTGTCATTCAACTCATGCTAATTAGTGAGAGTAAGAGAACTTCCGCAGACAGTTTGGTTGCAGGTGTATTCAGACCAGTGGAGATTTAATTACTGGCTAATTGCTTAGTGTCCAAGGTAACATAATATTACAGTCACAAATGCTATAGCCTAATCCATCTTCAAGAAGAACAGCCCATCTCAGTCTCTAAGTTCAGACTCCTGGAGGATGCTGGTGGCATTTGACAAAGTCACCAAGGGTGGGGATTGTTCTGTCTTTCTGTTCATGACTGAACATCAGCATCTGACATCAGCATCTGGCATGGGGCGGAATGCATAGGAGACAGTCAGTGAAAATGTATGGCCTGAGCTAATAGGAATAAGCCAAACATAAATACAGTATCCGTTGAGTACGGAAGGAAACCTCTAACATAAGAAGCAAAAGCAACAGTGAAGGAAAAGAAAGAGAACTAGCATGTCTCTGCAGCCTTTGGGAGGCTATAAACTATGAGTTCGCCTAACCTGTTCTTCTTCTTCTTTTTTTTTTTTTGGTTTTTCAAGACAAGGTTTCTCTGCAGCTTTGGAGCCTGTCCTGGAACTAGCTCTTGTAGACCAGGCTGGCCTTGAACTCACAGAGATCCACCTACCTCTGCCTCCCAAGTGCTGAGATTAAAGGTGTGTGCCACCACCGCCCGGCTAACCTGTTCTATATTCCTAGACAAACAATCTAGAAGCAAAGTCTATGAAGTTGGGATGAGCAATCTCTAAAGCATAATTCTACTTTATTAATTTTTATTTATTTCTAATTAAATATTTGATTTTTTTTTTTGACAGAGACCCGCATAGCCCAGGCTAGTCTCAGGCTTACCATGTAGGTTAAGTTGAGTTTCTGGTCCTTCTGCCTTCACCTTCTCAACACTGACATTTCGTGTGTACACTTCTACACCATCTTTTTCTTTTTTTGAAACAGGGCCTCACAAAAAGTCTAAGTCGTCCCTGACCTTTGCATTACCTTGCCTCACAGGTCTACTTTTTTAAAAATGTTTTTTAGGATTGATTTGTTTTATTTTATATGAATGAGAATATGCACCACATGAGGGTCTGGTGCCTATAGAGGCCAAAGAAGGCATTGGATCTCCTGGAACTGGAATTACAAATGGTTGTGAACACCACTAGGTGCTGGGAATTGAACCTGGGTCCTCTGCAAGAGCAGCCAGTGTTCTTAG
Organism: Dicrostonyx torquatus; assembly: GCA_028555095.1. NCBI lineage: Eukaryota > Metazoa > Chordata > Mammalia > Rodentia > Cricetidae > Dicrostonyx > Dicrostonyx torquatus. The sequence goes on from JAQHUG010000144.1 coordinate 1,287,220, forward strand.
CCGCTGAGCCAGCTCTCCAGCCCCTAATGTACTTGAATTAGCTCTTTGTTCTTGACCACTTAATCAATTGTTTTTTTCCAAAACAGGGATTCTCTGTGTAGCCCTGGTTGTCCTGGAACTCAATCTGTGGACCAGGCTAGCCTCCGTCTCAGAGATCAGCCTGCTTCTGCCTCGTGAGTGACAAAATTAAAGGCAGGCGCTACCACCACCTGACTTCAACCTAAAATGGAGCACAGGAAAGGAGGTCAGCTTGATGGACAGCCGAAACTGTGAAATGTAGAATGTGTAGATTGTCTTGCATACCATAGCCTGTAAAGCTGTTACCACCTGCGACTCCCTGACAGTAAATGAAATATCATGAGATGAAGACACAGGGTCAGGAGTAGCTCAGTGGTAGAGTGCTTAGCTAGCATGGCAAGACTGTGGAATTGATCCCAGCACTGAAAAGATAAAAATAATATAGAGTGTGTGTAAAGTTTTCTATTTGACATTTTCCTGAATGGACACTTAACATCCAGAGGTGTTAGAGATGGGTCTAACATCTCTAACACAGAGGGGCTCATGGCAAGCAGGGCAGCTTTGACTTCACATTCCAAGCCTTTCATTACATCAGACTGTGCGAGGGGTATGTCGTCAGGGTAGCTGTGGCATGCTGACTCTAATACTCCCTAAGTTATGCTGTTCAGTTCAGAAGCCACACTAAAGCCTAGCACTCAGCACGACAATAATGAATCTCCAATTATGTCATGGATGCCAGTGATGGAATGATGCCTGGGGCCTCACCCTGACCTTGGGGGAGAAGGCACATAGAGGAAAATGACAATAAGATCAGCAGGCAGGGCGTGCACAGCAGCTCCGTGAGTTCAAAGTTATATATAGTATTTGGGGCCCAAATTTAAGCCAGACTGCAAGAATCTGTTTCATAGAAAGGGAACTCATGATTGGCTTCACCCAGAACCTTTTGATGCCACCATTGGTTCGGATATGACAATGGGTCTCTCAATTTAGGGAGCTAATGACTGGTGTGAATACTCCTGGGCTTTTCATGTGGGTATGGTTTCTGATTTGGGATTTGCAAAGTTCCATGAACTGAAATGATGAACCACTTCCGTTCCTTCCTTCAGAGCTAACTCCACAAGGAAGTTCTGCAATTGCCATGTCTGTAGCTGATACTCAGTTTCCGTTCCTCTGTGTGTCATTTAGATCTGTTCCCCTTCATACTATTGGTCACCAGAGAGAATTTGTCAGACGTGTGACCAACTCAGGTAGCATCATCATCTAGGGAGTCTTCCTAGGGCGTGTGACACACCATGGGTGGCAGCATTGCCTCCTCACTCCTATTTCTGGTACCCTTGACCCTCATAAACCCTGTCCCACAGGCTGATCTCAACACCTACAGTTTTACTTGCCCCAGAGTCTTAGAGGACATGGGTGGAGACCATCAGCTGCTCCCCAAGAGTTAGTTTCTTCTTCCTGGGGATCCAGCTAGCTGACTTTGCCCAGCCTCTCTTGAAGCCATGTGTTACCTTGTGGCTGAGTTCCTGGCAATCAACCATTGATGGCATGGCTCTGAGAAAGGCCTTTGTGTGGGAATGATTCCAGGTGACATCTGAACGTCTCCCTGGTCTTCTTGCATGCTTCACAACCGAGATGGAGAATGCTCAAGGTGACTTCGAATATCGTGGGTTAAAGATGGCAGAAATTCTGTCTACCTAGGGTGTCAAACGGCCATGTGGAATAGTGAGTGCAGAATAGTGCCACCTCTGACCTAGCGTGTGTCTGCCTAGGGTGTCAGACGGCTATGCAGAATAGTGCCGCCTCTGACCTAGCGTGTGTCTGCCTAGGGTGTCAGACAGCTATGCAGAATAGTGCCGCCTCTGACCTAGCGTGTGTCTGCCGGCCATGTGGAATAGTGAGTGCAGAATAGTGCCGCCTCTGACCTAGGGTGTCAGACGGCCATGTGGAATAGTGAGTGCAGAATAGTGCCGCCTCTGACCTAGCATGTGTCTGGAGTGCTCTAAGAATAAGAAAGGAAAATGGTGCTTATTTGTTAAGAAATAAGTTTTATGTGAGCAAATATAAGCCGGCTTTCCTCCGTAGAGTACGAGCATGATTTGGTTCCTAGGGAGCATCATGAGGCACCACACAGACCAGGGAAACACTGACACAGGACAGGCTTTCCTCCTTCCTGCCCCGCCATTCTGTGACTTCCCTTTCGATTCAGGTCTTTGGCAATATTTGACAGTAATTAAAACGATGTGTGCCCCAATGCTAAATCTGTCCATCTGTGAGGTGGGCTTCGTGCTATAGTTCACCCTACAGTGCAGAGGCCCACAGGGCACTGCTTTCCTGGGGATGGATGGTAAGGACCAGCATTTGTAAGAAAGTCACTAACTACAGTGCTTTTCCCGGCCTGTGGGTTTCAGTCTTGAGATAGAACTTTGCTGCCTAGCCCCAGGATGGCTACTGTGGAGTAATCCCAGTCTCTTCTGTGCCCAAGTCTTCAGTGTGTAGTGGCTGTCGATCACCTGTCAGAGGAAAGACACTTCTCAGGATGCTCAGGAGGATGCTGTGTCACGGTACCATTTGGGGAGGCTTCCGTTTTGTCTACAAGTGCTAACCCTGTGGGCTTCCAGTTGAGAATTAAATCTGTCAGTTGCCGTAGAGGATGGCAAAGCAATGTGTCTTGTGGAGGAACGCTGTAGAGACAATTGCCTGTCTGTTAACATAGGTGCTCAAAGTCAGCACAGTTCAGTCTTTCTCCAGTCACTACAAGTTTTAGGACTGGTACTCCTCTCCCAAAAGGGGAGAACACACGCCTATCCTTCCCCTGTTCTTGGTTCCTTCTTGGACCCTGTGATGTTACCAGGCCTCCAGCTTTGAAGGCAGTGAGATCTCTCACCAGGTTTTCGGGGTGAAGATAGAGGCTTTCTTTCTGTTTTATTAGAAGCAGTGAGAGAGTGGACTATGAAAGAAAAGCCAAAAGCTAGCGGTGACCTGAAGGTTTAAAAAATGCTGCAGCAATGGAACCGAATAGAAGACCCGGATAGCCATCCACTTATCTTCGAACACCTGATCTTTGATAAAGAAGCAAAATATATCAAATGGAAAAAAGAAAGCATAGGGGCTG
>JAQHUG010000144.1:1304614-1316032 GCA_028555095.1 Dicrostonyx torquatus
TTTTTTTCAAGTTTTAAATTTGTCTCAAGGTACTATCCTAGCTGTCCATCTTGGAATGGATCCATACTTCTGAATGTCAGAGGCCTTCCCATAGGGAGCTGATTTCAAAGAACTCAGCTGAGCACTGCCACAGGGAGTTCTCTCTCTCTCGTTACTATGAAAGATGACAGGTTCCAATATGGTCTGCCCACACATATGTGAGATTGTATTTATTCTAATGCACCACCTTCCTGAAGGCCCTCCCTGTGTCTGTCTCCACCCCATCCCCAGGGTTGACTCTCTTATATCACAATTAGTTCCTCACTCTCGTCTCCACCCTTTAAGATCTCTTTCTTCCCTTTCATGATCTCTCTTCTCGTTTCATAACTTATACCTCCTACTACATACATGTATATATGCATACATTTGGGTGTTATATGCATGCACTCAAATGTAGGTTCCCCATATAAGAGGAACACTTGTCTTGGTCTTCTTGAGTCTGTTTTAATATATTTTACATATTGATTTCCAAATGCATTTAACTTCCTGAAAATGTCATGCTTTCATTTTTCTTCACAACAAATAAAATCTTGCTTCCTAGCTATATATGTGGGCAGCACATGTATAATAAACACGGGTGTACAGATATGTCCATGGTATGTTTACTTAAAGTCTATCGAACATATAGCCAACACTGGTATAACTGGGTCAAATGGTGGTTCTAGATCTAGCTTTTCTGTCTGCACCAGCAGTGTGGAAGGATTCCTCTTGCCCTCATACTCATCAGCACTTAGTATTTGTCTAGGAGATTCTTGGGGTACTCTGTCTCATACACGTATTGACAACCTACCCTGGGCAATACACTTACCGCTAAATACCTGTCTCTTCTCGTGACACTTGTCACGTGTGAGGAAGCACAGCATGCTGTACAGAGGGACTGGCAAGGGGCTAGAGAAGCCTGCGGGAAGAGCACTGGTCTTGGCTGGGTTACAGGGTATCTTTAGAGAAAGATGCCTTTTATCTTTGAGTTCCAAAAGATAAGCAATGGGCAAAGGAACTTGTGTGGGAAGGGAATGTTCCAGCAAAGTCCTGGGCTTTCTGCAGTCGTCATGGCCAGTGTTCTGAGGTTTGCTATTTGTATGGCAATCTTCTATGAACACATGGAACCAGCCCCCCACTGCATGAAGCAAATATTGTCAGTATCTGTATTTTAAAAGTACTTATAACATAGAAAAATGTTTATGACCATAGGAAGCATCACATTTTGTTTTGTTTTTGTTTTTCCAGTCAAGGTTTCTCTGTAGCTTTGGAGCCTGTCCTGGAACTAGCTCTTGTAGATCAGGTTGGCCTCAAACTCACAAAGATCTGCCTGCCTCTGCCTCCCGAGTGCTGGAATTAAAGGCGTGCGCCACCACCGCCCGGCTAGCATCACAAATTTAAGAAACTTGTCAAAGTTTGGCGCCAGCACTGAAGGAGGTCAGTGCAGAACTACCAAGTAAACCACTGGATTCTGGTGAGTGGGGCAGGGCGCTGGAGCGGGACAGGTGAAGATAAAGGATGCTGCCAGGGTTGGTTAGAGCCCAGTTGTGAAAATTCCTTTACTCTGTGAACACTGAAAATCAACCTGAATGTAGACCCATGAGCTCAGTAGCCTGTGCAGAGCCCAGGGTTCAAGCTCTGGCACCTAAAGGAGAAGAAAGAATACAGAAAAGTACTAAATGATTTTGAAGGAGCAATAACAAAAACTCCTCTCCGATCTCTGTCTTAAATATAGGAAAGAAAAGCAACATAAATGAGACAAAATCTGGCTCTTTGGACTTTAACCAAAGGCGGAAAGTGACGGACTAGTGACGGTAATAGCAACTGGAGCTGGTCTATGTCCACTGTACAGGGGCTGCTTACATCTTGGGTGTTACGATGCAACTTTGTGTTGCTGTTACTCTTTTTGTTTTTTTGAGACAGGGTCACACTCTGTAGTCCAGGTTGACCTAGAACTCTCATTATGCAACCCACACTCGCTTCAAGCTCATAGTGATCCTCCTGCCTCAGTTTCTCCCCCATCTCTAGTGCTGGGATTACAGGGGTCAATCCTGAAGACCTTCAAAAGTTGGTGGCATCCAAGATCATATATGGAAACTCTGTAGTCTGGGGTCCTACACAGAATAATAACAACAGGGACCCTTGTCCCCAGCAATTCTGAGAAGCTCCACTGGATTTGTGGCAGTGATAGAGAATTTGTTACTTTTGCAAAGGACCTGGGTTGGGTACAAATGGCTGGGAGGTAGTGGTGGATGCCTTTAATCCCAGTACTCAGGAGGCACCCACATGGTGGCTCACAACTCCAGTTTCAGGGAATCTTATGCCCTCTTCTGTCTTCCTCAGGCACTGGGCATGCACGTGGTACGTTTCCATACATGGAGGCAAAACACTCATACACATAAAAATAAATCTTTTAAAAAGACATTATATATATTTTTATCATTTCTTAGGAATGAACACAGAGGGAGATAACCTAATAAATAATGTAACAATAATAACAGGTGATGGATTTGAATGCTACTTGTACATTTAACTTTTTCACTTTTCAATCATTGTTCTATTATTATTACTATTGCTATTTTAGACTCACTGGATCTGAGCTATGCTGCCCACATGTATAGGGTTGTCCACTGCGGTGTGGGCAGCTTACCAGTGTCCACTTTGTCCTTGTTTGCTCTCTGTTGCTGCTCTGAGAAAACGCTATGACAGAAAGCAACTCGGGAAGGAAAGGGTTTATTTGACTTCTCCATCCCAATCACAGTTCATCACTGAGGGAAGACTGGGCAGGGACTCAAGGCAGGAATCCGGAGGCAGGAAATGATGTAGAACCATGGAGAAATGCCACTTATGGGTTTATTCCCCATGGCTTGCTCAGTCTACTGTCCTACACACCTCAGGATGACCTACCCAGGGTGGCACTGCCAACAGCAGGTTGGGCCATCCCACACTCATCAATCAAGAAAACATTCCACAGCCTTGCTCACACAACAATCCAATGTGGGTATTTTTCTAATTGAGGTTTCTTCTTCACAAATGACCCTAGTTTGTATCAAATTGACAAAACAAATAACCAATACCCCTCCCACCCCTCAAGGAAAGCGACTCTCTGGTCCCCAGTACCCTCCAGTTATCAATTGTTCCTCCGCTAGGAGTGAGACCCTAATAGCCGTTCTTCCTCTATGCTGGAATTAATTTGTAAAAAATTGATTTATTTACTTTTATTTTATGTATATAGCTATATGCAATGTGCTTGGAGGCCATCGGAATCCCAAACTGGAGTTTCAGAAGGTTGTGAGCTGCCTTGTGGGTTCTGGAAATCAAACCTGGGTCCTCTGGGAGAGCAGCTAGAGCTCCTAACCATTGAGCCTGCTCTCCTTTTTCAAACCTTATTTTATACATATGAATGTTCTTCTTGAATGAACATATGTTCACTCCATGTGTGCAGGAGCCCAGGTAGGTCAGAAGAGGGCATCCGATTCCCCGAGACTGAAATTACCAATAGTGTGAGCTGCCATGTGGGAACTGGGAACCAAACCTGGGTTCTATGCAAGAACAAGTGCTCTTACCCACTGAGCCCTCGCCCCAGGCCCCATTTATACTGTTCTTCTCTTTTTCAGTTTTGCCTTTTTGTTTGTTTGTTATTTCTCTGTGTAGCCCTGGCTGTCCCGGAACTCATTCTGTAGACCATGCTGACCTCTGTCTCATGAGTGTTGGGATCAGCCATCCACCACCACCACCACCCAGCCATTTGTACCTTTCTAAGAACAAAAATTTGTGCTTTACAGAAAGACTATTTTTTTTTATTTTTTATTTTTTTGGTTTTTCAAGACAGGGTTTCTCTGTGGCTTTGGAGCCTGCGCTAGAACTAGCTCTTGTAGACCAGACTGGTCTCGAACTCACAAAGATCCGCCTGCCTCTGCCTCCCGAGTGCTGGGATTAAAGGCGTGCGCCACCACCGCCCGGCCAGAAAGACTATTTTAAAATTAAATCATTTAACCTGTTTGGAGCCTAATTGTACTATTTCTAAGATGTTTTGCTTTGTCCCCAGTTTAGGGCTGGACCTAAGCCGAGAGACATTTTGATGTCTTTTATGTAAGATCTGTGACACGATCAGCCCGTTTTCTGTGCTAGCAGACACTCTTTAAACAAGAGCTGGTTTCAAAGAAAGGCAGCCCTGATGTCACTTATAATTAAGCTAAGGAGACAGACCAGGAGCAGAATGATGCCAGCAATGATTGTTACCACTCCTGGAGAGCTCGCTGTACCCTGGTGGCTGCACCACGCCTTCTGCATGAATGACCTCAGTTCATCCCCACGGCTCTTCTATGTGTCAGGACAAGGGGTTCAGGACCACAGTAATTTTCTTAGTACCACACAGTGAATGTAGTACTGATATCTGAGCTTGGTCTGATTCTGAGACTCGTGCATTTGGGCTAGCCTCAGGAGACCACGCCCTACATAAACCAACTCTGTGGGCTGCCTTGTCCAAGTCAGAAGGCAACCACAAGTGACAGCGACAGTATGCTGTGTTTTTGTTCGTATTGTTACTATTTTTAATATACAGTATTTGGTCTAGGGCCACCTTTTAAACCAACTACTCGGATGTGGCTTTAGAGATGAATCTGTCTCTAATCACCAAAATGAGCACTTCTGTATGTTTGCCTTTTTTTCATAGAATATATTTTCTGAAAGATGTGTCTTCCTCATTGCATGTCCATTGCAGGAACTAGGCATATAGTATAAGGACACCCAGCCAGTCTCTGTGCCTAGTCCACACCCCTCTAGAAGTACAAGTAGCCACTGAGGGCCCTTTACTGGTTTTTCCTTGGAGGAAGTGAGTCACCGGTTCAGCACGCAGAGATCACGTAGCATCTATACAAAAGTTTTTCTTTCCATATTTGTTTCCCAGACACCTAGTTCCTATCTCAAAGGTTCACAGTATGAATTAGGTGTCATTCCAGGACATGTTCTATGTTTATCTAAACTTCTGTGTTTGGGCCATTGATCACAATTCATCCCGTTTGAAAATGTGGCACACTCTAGATTTGGTTCTCAGGCATGATAATACATGACAGATAATTCTATGTTACATGTAAAAAAAGCCTCGCTTTTTCTTTTTTTTTTAAAAAAAATGTCTGCTAAGATAATTCCTTTATCTAGCTTCTGGTTGACATACATAGCCATTTCTACAGCAGTTAGTGCTTTTGTAGGAAAAATCTCTGTGACTGGAATTGCTGGGTCTGTGTGGTCTGTGTGGAGGTGACAGATCTCCCCAGCATCTTGCTCTCCCAGACGCTGCAGCAGAGTGTCTGGGTACCTAGATCCACACTTGTCCACGGCTGCACATGTTTTCTGTGCTGTCTCACTGGGACAGGCAAACCAAAGCATGTCCAGAGAGTATGCAAGTATGACTTGCATTTATCTTCTAGTGAGTGACAGTGTTTTTCTGTCATCCTGCCGTTATCAGTCCAGCTTGGTCCAGGAGCAGCCCACAGCCCTGACCTGTAAGGGACTTGTCCGAAAGACACAGAGGCAGAGCAAAGGGCAGAAGTCTCTCTCAGTGTGAATTATTTGCATCTTGAAATCCATCATTCAGGAGACTGAGGCAGGGGTTCATTAATTCAAGGTCAGTCTGGGTTATACAGGGAGACTATGTCTCCAAAATCAAACACAAGCGGTGTGCTGGTTCAGTAGGGAAAGACAGCCACTGCCAAGCCTGAGTCAGCCCCAGGACCCACAGTGTGGACGGAGAGAACTGACTTCCACCAGTGTCCTCTGACCTTTGTGTGCACACACACACTTCAAAAGTAAATGTAACTTTAAGCAATGTTTAAATCAATCGGACAAGTTTTCTTGGCCTCTTCTGAGGTCATAAACTTTGTTCATTTAAAATACATGAATTATGGGTTGGAGAAATGGCTCTTGGGTTGAGTTCTTCCTGCTCTTCTAGAGGACCCGAGTTTGATTCCCAGCACCTAACTCAGCCAGCATAACAATCCCATGAACTCCAGTTCCAGGATGTTCCATGCCCTCTTCTGACCATCTTGGGTTACCACATACACATGCCAAAGACATACACATGCATACTTGCATAGAGATAAGCATAAAAATAAAAAATGTAAATATATGAAGGTGGGGAGGGTGGCTGGAGAGCCAGTTCAGTGGTTAGAAGTGCTTCTGCTGCCGGGGGACCTGAGCTTGGCTCCTAGCATCGGTGTTGGCCAGCTCACAATTGCCTGTCACTCGGGTCAGACACCCTCCTCTGACCTCTGAGGGTAACCACACAAACATGCCAAACATGCACACCTACAAATAAAAGATAAGTAAAATTAAATTGTGGTGTGGGTGGAGCTCAATGGTGATGAATCTTGCATTGCTAGAGGTTCCTAGGTTTGAAACCATAAAACATATACACATGCCGGGTGGTGGTGGCGCATGCCTTTAATCCCAGCACTCGGGAGGCAAAGGCAGGCAGAGATTTGTGAGTTCGAGACCAGCCTGGTCTACAAGAGCTAGTTTCAGGACAGGCTCCAAAAACTACAGAGAAACCCTGTCTCAAAAAAAAAAAAACCACGTACACATATAAATACGTACATACATACAGTTCAGCAATTACTGAACACCTTCCCTGTGTCTGCAGCGTTTGGATAAAGTGCTGAGGATATAGCATGGAGCAAACACATGAAGGCTCTGTGGCCCTAAGCTGGCTCTCTAGTGGGGAAAGTAAACAATAAAAGTATGTCCAGTGACTAATCACAGTACTCGTGCAGATGCTTCCCTTGTAGAAAACTCGATTTGGACATCTTAGGAAGAAATGAAGAAACGAAGGCTAAGCAAGCACGGAGAATGCGGTGGCTAGCCAGACCACACCTGGATTGATTTGTTTTAGCATTTGCATTTTGGCTTTTGGTTTTTTGAGAAAGGTTTCTTTGTGTAGCCTTGGCTCTCCTAACTAGCTCTGTAGACCAGGCCAGCCTTGAACTCACAGAGATCCTCCTACTTCTGCCTCCCTAGTGTTGGGATTAAAGATGTGTGGTGCCAACACTGCTCTGCTCAGACCTGGATTTTTAATCCAAATTATCCTACAAATTCCCATGCTGCCTTGGGACAGCCACCTCTATATCTGCAGCTAGTTTTCTCTAGGGGTCCCTGTGATCACACAGGAGTTCAGGCTCTGCTTGAGTCCACCACCCAGCAGAGGACAGACACAAGGGTCCAGAGACCTGGCTGGGCCCCATCTTTCTTCAGGAAAGTAGCAGCATGTCCTTAGGGGAGTGACATGCTGTAGCAGGACAGAGTCCAAGGTTTTATGTGTGGAGGGCAGACTCTTCCCCTAGTATGGCTTCAAAGCCTAGCTCTTTTTTTTTTTTTTTTGGTTTTTCGAGACAGGGTTTCTCTGTGGCTTTGGAGCCTGCGCTGGAAGCTCTTGTAGACCAGGCTGGTCTCGAACTCACAGAGATCCGCCTGCCTCTGCCTCCCGAGTGCTGGGATTAAAGGCGTGCGCCACCACCACCCGGCCAAAGCCTAGCTCTTAATGCTGAATGAAGATATTTGACTGTGCTTGCACTTTTCAGAAGGAAAGCAAAGCCAGGACATTTTACATGTTTTGGATCTACGGGAGCACAGCGCTGGGTTCTGTCAACTCTTCCCCAGCGGAAGTTCCACAACTCTCCCAGAGCTGAAGTCGCCTTTTCCGTTCCAAGCTGCAACAGCCAGCTAGGTCATGAATCCTTCAAGTGCAAAACTTTCTAACGACTGGGATGGATGTTTGTGCCTTCCTTCGTTACATCCACTCTTTTTCTAAACACAGAATGCACACAGGTACTGTGTTCCGGTCCATCTGCCTTCAGATTCCGAAGGCACCCGAAGCGCCCCGTCCCGGAGGAAAGCCCAAAGCGGGAAGGCTGGCTCGCCGCAGGGAGGTGCTATACATGCAAATAAGCGCAGGACGGGAAGGTGAGACCCCTGGGGTGGCTGTGGCCTACTCTCCAGGCTGAAAGCAGACCTGCCGACCCAGCCAACCCCTGAGGTCCTGGCTACTCAACAGGTTATTTTTCTCAGTCATTGGGAAGCGATAATGTGGCTCCCCATATGAAATTCATATCATTTGTATTTGGCCTCCTTTGCCCCTTAAGGGTTGTGAGGGGCACCATTTTAAAATTAATTTGCCGGGTGTTCTGTCTATCTGTTAGGAGCAGGAGGAAGCGGTCCCGTCCGAGTATTTATCAGACACAGGCCGCCCATCTGTCAGAGCTAGGTCGAGGAGGATTTGCAGTTAATCCTTCAGACCCATCTGTAGGGGGTTCAAAATGCTGACCAGGAAGCTAGACAAGATGAGGTTTATTTAATTACAAAAACGACTCTGGGGGGTTACTAGGAATCATTGTAAGGAGGGAGGGCTTTGGGCCACGGCACCCCTGTGGGCCCGGGGGCAGGCCAAAAATGAGGAGCGCGCAGAGATTATTTTGTGTTGAGTTTGTTGTGGTTTGTTTTGGTTTTAAAGTGGTGTGGCCTAGATGCGGGAGAGGGTTTCCTTCCTGGTTATGTATGAGCCAGAACCATCTGTGGGCAGGGGTCGTGCCTCAGGAAGCCGGGGTGTGTGTGAGGCAATGCACGCCAGAGCCAGCCGAGACTGCACTGGGCAACACTGGCTCCAGACTAAAACTGGGGAGCCTGCTCAGGCCAGAGCCCGACCAGGCAAGCCTCTGAGTTTTGGCTGTCAGAGTTAACCTGCTTGAGGCTGAAAGCAGTTGGGTCAAACACTGTTACCTACATCTTAGTCCTAAAAAGTCTTACCGCTGGCACTTATTGCCATTTGAGAACGATTTCTGAGCAAAGAAAAAACAACAAAGTCACACTTTAGAACTCCCTCCAATGGAGGGAAAATGACACCTACTCAAAACAAAATCTCCAGCAACAGTCATTTTCTTTGGATGGAGATATTATTCCAATAATCGGTTTCTGCAGGGCTACCGTTTAGAACACCTGAGCAGGGAAAATCATGTGCCCTCTCCCAGCCTCTGGTCGTTAGTCCTAGCACTATAAACACTTAAGTACCCTGAGGTAAATGGTCATTCCCTGTTTGCCTCGGGCCCTATAAAATGGTGTCCCTGTTGCTATCTAGATTCCTAGACACTGGTCACCCATGGACCACATTTTTGAGGCTGTATCTTTTTAGGGTATTTGTCCAGGGACAAAAGCTCACCTTGGGGAGTAGGTGAACTTGAGAATGAACTTGGCATTTCTTTCAGAACTTGCAGGAAGCCCATCCCAATCCCTCCACCCCCACCCCACCACTCTCTCACAATAGGGGACAGCCGGTTTGGAGCAGCAGGGTCTCACTCTTTCTAATTCATGGTCTACTCTAGAATTTCCTAGGAATTCTCTCTCCTCCCACTTTGGGGAGTCTAGCTGATGAAGCCTGCTTGGCACCTTCAGAAGCTTAAGGCCAAACTCTTCTGATCAAACTTAGCAATACAAAGATGTCCAGAGCAGGGCTGGGAGGGAAAGAGACAAGCCAGCCGAGCTCCTTAGGAAGCAGGTTCAGAGAGCTCTCCTGCCGGAAACTAGCTCATGACCTGCCCGACCAATCGGCCCCTCTGTGGAAAAGCAGTCAGTAGTGGAAATTCTGAGTTCACATAGGACACATGGCCACTTAATTGCCTACTTATCCCACTTCCTACTAGCCAGAGGCTACGCTGAAATGAAAAACAAAGCCCAAAGGTTCTTCTGGTTCCTGAAAATAAAATAAAACGTAAGTTTGTAAACGGGAAGAGTCCCCTCAGCGCCAGATGTTCTGCTCCGCTTGCTCAGCAGGTGAACTCTGTGCTCCCCGGGAAGGAACATCCTATGCCTCAACAAAACCGCCAAGCTTTAATACCTAATGGCTGATGACTTATCTGACATTTGAAGAAGATTGCAAAACTCCTCCTCAACAATTTCTAAGAAATGTGATATTTCGCCTGTGCGGGCATTCCATACCTGTAATCTCAGCTTTCGGGAGGCTAAGGCAGGATGATTGTGAGGTCAAGGCTAAATAGCCCCAAAGATGTGAGGAGAAAGACCACTGACCCAAATCCTCATGGCCAAATTAAAGCAAGAAATTAATTAAAACAAGCCTTTTTTTTTTTATTCATGTACACAGGCTGCCTCTCCCTAAGAGTGGGGTTTGAGAGCTCTTCATTGGATGTGAGGAAGACAAGGTTCTTATTACAGCTTAGGGATGAGGGACTTCCAGAAGGGGATTCGGTGAACAACATAGGCTGGGTTACAGACCATAAGCACAACAAACTGTCAAAACGACCTTCTGTGGGCAGTGGTGGCACATGCCTCTAATCCCTAATCCCAGCACTTGGGAGGCAGAGGCAGGCAGATATCTGTGAGTTCAAGGCTAGCCTGGTCCACAAGAGCTAGTTCCAAGAGAGCCAGGGCTGTTAAACAGAGAAACCCTGTCTCGAAAAAACAAACAAAACAACTTTCTGAAACAAAGGCATGGTTGCAAAGTAGCCATAACGAGGTAGTCATAACAACCAAGGTAGGATTGCAAGACATTTATAACAACTTTTTGAAACAAAGGCATGATTTCCATTCCTGCAATAGACAGTACAGAACCATTTGTAGTTAAGGTTACAGGTGGGCATAGCCCAATCCTGGAGTTTACTCTGTAGACCAAACTGGCCTTGTACTCACAGCGATCCACCTGCCTCTGCCTCCCAAGTGCTGGGATTAAAGGCGCACAACACCACTGCCCGGTAAGAGACAGAGTTTTAATTAGAAACAGGAATGAACATAGTTTGTCTTTATTGTAAGATGGCTTTCAAATCCAAGATGAAGGTAGACTGGTTCATTACTAGTGGAGCTACATAGCAAGACTGGGGGGGAGAACAAGCAATTCCTTATTGCAATAAAGATTCTATTAGATGGAATACATACACTGTAACGATTTCAGCCACATAAGGCTGATACTTCCAGGTTCTAGAGGTCATGCAGGTACAAACAAACCCTCAGGCAGAAGTACCTAATACCCCCTGCCCAGGAAGTTAAAGGGCCCTGCATGATCCACGTATGACTCAGCTAAACCCTTGGGTGCATGCATGGATTACATCATCCATGTATGACTCAGCTAAACCTTGTATGTATGAGCCCTGTCATCTGTGTATGATGTGGCCATGTCAACCCCCTGTACACATGTGCTAGGCAGCTTTTCAAAGCTGGATGTGCCCTCTCTCTCTCTCTCTCTCTTTCTGTCTCTCTGTGCACACTGACTTCCCAGGCCTGTGCACACCCCCTCTAATAAACTCCTAAGTAGTTTTTTTGTGTGTTCCGTGTTTTCTTCTCACTTGTGCCAGGTAATTTTTTCTTTATTGATATTTATTGAACTCTACATTTTTCTCTGCTCCC
>JAQHUG010000144.1:1321113-1332484 GCA_028555095.1 Dicrostonyx torquatus
GTTATAATAGATTGACAGATAGAAAGTCTCTCCATGGAAGGTAATATATACACTATAAAAATTACATCCAAGGATGAGATGTTATCTTTACTGGACAGACTTCATACCTTGGAATCCTCAATGAGGGCATGAGAATAGAACACCAGACAGGAGATCCAGACTTTGCAAAAGGCAGTGGTAAAAAGATTTAAAAAGATTGAGGAATTTATCGAATTTGATGACCAGAGACATAAAGCACAAAGACAGAACTTACCCTCATCAGTATGTACAAAACTCCAGGCTAGCTTACCCAGAGTCCTAACTGCCTATCTAATAATATCATTGAAAAGACCATCTGGCACATGTACCCTAAGGTAGTTAAAAAATATACATGGGGACCCATATTTATGACTGATCTAAAGGAAATTAAGCAAGCAATAGTTTTGTATGGAATACATTCACCCTTCATTAGGGAAATGGTCAAAATGTGGGCTTCAAGCAATAAGGCAACCCCATAAGATTGACTTCAATTAATCTCAGCTGTCCTAGAAAATAGATCACAGTTTCTTTGGAAATGTTATTGGAGAGAAGCCATGTAGCTTCACTGGAGACAGAACTTTACCTGGTAAGCCACAGCCTCGTGGCAATAAATAGATTAATGGAGATGGTCAAGTTTAGTATATAAGAGTTAGCCAAAAATACACTTAAGCTATTGGTCAAACAGTATTGCAAATAATATGGTTTCTGTGTGATTATTTCGGGGCTGAGCAGGCAGGAACTAAGTAGCAGCCTCCTACTCATGGGGTAACAGCCAATCACCTCACATTGGGGTGTGACCATTGAGACCCCAGGTAATAAAAATGGAGAGAACACATGCGCGCGCTCTCTGACTCACTCCAGGCGGTGTCCTGTGATCAGATAGGACTTCAGACTTCCATTTCTATGAGTCTTCCCTCTTTTCATTTATTAAAATACCTTTTCTTATTGAGCTGGCTTGGTTAATTATTGTATTGCTACATCCTACAACACCTCTGGGCTTTTTTTTCTTATTTCTGTAACCTTTCTTTCACTCTTATTCCGTGGTTGGCTGGGTGACTGGCCTCTGAAGTCCTCCTCCCCTTGTTCTCTCCTTGCCCCTCTTCTCCTCCTCATTTCTCTTTCTACTTACCCTCTTTGACTTCCAGTCCTGCCTGTTTCTCCTGCCTTGCTATTGACTGTTTAGCTCTTTATTAGACCATCAAGTGTTTTAGATAGGCACAGTAACACAGCATCACAGAGTTAAACAAATGCAGCATAAACAAAAGTAACACACCTTAGAATAATATTCCTCAACAACATGAACATATGTATATATATATATATATATTCTTAAATATTAGCTGCTCAATCTGTATAATGCTACACCTATGCATGTTTTCAGGGATGACCAGTTGGTGTGCTCTTCCCTAGACAAGACTATTTCTCCAACTTTTAGCGTTCCTTTGCTGCCTGTAGTGCTTTGTATAGGGTTGAGGCCTTTCACTTTGGCATGCCTATTGTTCTTGTTCAGCTAGTGTCTGGGTAGTCATGCTGGTGAGACTTTATGGATGAAGCTTCTGGTACTCGTAGGAGATCAATCTCACAGCAAACTGTCAGAAGATCATATATATATACAAAACTCAAAACATATATATGGTGTAAGAGGTTCTTCTGTCTATGTGTTGTTTTCATTGGTTGAATAAAGAAACTGCCTTGGCCTTTTGACAGGGCAGCACTTAGGTAGGCAGAATAGACAGTACTGAATGCTGGGAAGAAGGGAGAGAGAGAGCCATCGTGGAGCTGCCAGGTCAGACATGCTGAATATTTCCCAGTAAGCCATGACCTCATGGCCACACACAGATTATTAGAAATGGTTGAATCAAGATGTAAGAATTAGCCAATAAGAGGCTAGAACCAATGGGCCAGGCAGTGTTTAAATGTATATAGTTTCTGTGTGATTATTTTGGGTGTAAGCTAGCGGGGTGGCTGGGATGACAAGGAGCCTTCTCTCCTCTTACATATATATATATATGTTAATATATATATGTTATTGGAGAGAAGCCATGTAGCTTCATTGGAGACAGAACTTTACCTGGTAAGCCACAGCCTCATGGCAATACATAGATTAATGGAGATGGTCAAGTTTAGTATATAAGAGTTAGCCAAAAATGCACTTAAGCTATTGGTCAAACAGTATTGCAAATAATATGGTTTCTGTGTGATTATTTCAGGGCTGAGCAGGTCTTTTATATATATGTATATATATTGTTTTTTCTTTTTTTTAAAGATTTTATTTATTTATTATGTATACAACATTCTGCGTCAATGTTTGCCTGCAGGCCAGAAGAGGGCGCCAGATCTCATTACAGATGGTTGTGAGCCACTTTGTGGTTGCTGGGAATTGAACTCAGGTCCTCTGGAAGAACAGTCAATGCTCTTAACCACTGAGCCATCTCTCCAGCTCATATATTGTTTTTTCAAGACAGGGTTGCTCTGTAATTTGGAGCCTGTCCTGGAACTAGCTCTTGTAGACCAGGCTGGCTTTGAACTCACAGAGATCCACCTGCCTCTGCCTCCCAAGTGCTGGGATTAAAGGCGTGCGCCACCACCGCCCAGCATTATCCTCTGGCTCTTACAATCTTTTCACCTCTTCTAAAATATTCCCTAAGCCTTATTTCAGTGTGGAAGTGTTTTGTATATGTAGCCATTGGGAATGGGCTCCACAATTCTATGTTTTGATTGGTTGTGGTTTTCTGAAGCAGTCTCCATTTGTTGCAAAGAGAAGTTTCTGTTGCAACAGGAAGGGAAGACTACACTTACCTGCTGGCGTAAGGGCAGAAATTTAGAATGTAGTTGGGGATTGTGCTGTTTTAGTAAAGTGACTGTTGTAGGTTCTTCTCCAAGTTCCATGACTTCTGTAGCCTTGATGGTTGGCTAGATTTCCAGTAAACCAGGTATGATTTCCCTCTTACTGTGCAGGCCTCAAATATATTTTAAGGACAAGCTGGTACCATGATATTTGAAATTAATATCAATCAAGTAATGGACTATGTGGCTCTGTTCTATATGGAGGTTTACAGTCACCAGTAAAACCTGTTATTATTAACAAGACATAATAAAGTTCATTTGCAGCATTTAATGAATATCTCTTTGCTACTGACCTGTCTGTCCTTCGTTTTGCCAACAAATACAGTGCAAACTTATATTCACTGTTATGTTGGGTACCATTCTGAACACTTAAGATGCATGAGTTGGTTTGACTTCACAGCATCCCTTAAAGGCAGGCAGTATTATTCTCATCTTATGGGTGAGGAGATTGAGATTTGGAAAGGAAAAGTAATTTGTCTAAGACTACACAGGTTCCTATACAGCAGTATGTGGCAGTTCAGCTCATGCTGTAGACTGACTCATTCTGGATCTGAAAAATTCTGAATTAGGATTCTGAGTTAGAAGGTATCCCTCATTCCTTCAGTCTGGCTTGTCTTAAGGAAGGCAGTGGGCTCAGGCCTCTAATCTCTGCTCTTGGGAGTTTGAGCCCAGCCTGGGCTGTATAGTGAGTTTCAAGTCAGACTGGGCTATGCAGTGAGACTCTATCTAAAATAAGTAAATAGGGGCTGGGGGTGTAACTCAATTGGTGCAGTGACTGCTAAGCATTTTCAAAGCCTTGGGTTCTAGCTCCTGTACTGAGTATGGTGGCGTACACATGGAATCCCAACACCAGGAGATGAAGGTAGGAGCTCAAGGCCTGTTTCTACTATGAGACCCTGTCTCTCACATGCAAACAAACATAGTAAGTCTCAAAACCCCCTTCGCCTATGGAAAGCTTTGCTCAACTTAAGTTCACAATAGCTGCAGCTTCTGACCCCTTAGTGATCGTTTGCACAGCCTGGTTAGCGCTGTCCCTGTGCTGTTTGATGAACTGGCTGTTTGTCTGCTCAGTAAACTGGTCTTCGAGAAACAGATTGCATTTCTTGCTTTAATTTTTTATTTATTTTTATTTATGCATATGTGTGTTCTTGCCTGTCTGTATGCGTACAATATGCATGCAGCACCAAGAGGCCAGAAGAGGGCACCAGAAACTCTGGAACTGGAGTTTTAAGCAGTACTGGTGCTGAGAACCAAGCCTGGGTCTTCTTCATGAGCAGCTTGTGCTCTTAACCACGGAACCATTTCTCCTGCCCTGTGTCTGTTTCTACCTGGAGACTTGCTCCAGCTTTCAGGCAAGTGTAGTGCAAAGGCACACAGTATACAGATGACCCCTACCATGTGGACTGAGTTTGTAAGGAGATCAGGACAGGCTTCCTAGAGACCTGAAGACGTAAGTAATGCTTGTTCGAGTGATGCAGGGCATGAGAGAATGAGTAGCTGAGGCATGAAAGCTGGGAAAGTCAGAGAGTGACCAAGAGCCTAGAGTACGTTGCAGCAGTTGGCATGACCAGGAGGGGCTTTATTGGTCACATTGACATTGTGTTTATCCAAAGAATAAGAAAAACTACTTAGAATGTAGGCTGAGTTTTCCTATTCCAACTGCCTGCTCCCCAAAAAATCGCTTAGAGGCATAATATAAATTATAAATGCTCCACCAATAGCTCAAGCTTACTACTAACTAGCTCTTACAACTTAACCCATTTCTATTAGTCTATGTGCTGCTCTGATGCCTGTGGTTTTTATCTCTATCCCATTTTGTGTCCAGCTCAATCATTCTCCATCTGGCTGGTGACTCCTCTGACTCTGCCCTTCCTCTTCCCGTCATTCTCAGTTTGGCTTTCCCACCTAACTTTATCCTGTTTAGCTATTGACTAGTGAGCTTGGCTATTAAACCAATCATGACAACATATATCCACACAGTGTACAGAAGTATTATTCCACAGCAATAGAAGGTTTTGAAGAGGGGACAGGCTGTGGTCTCTGAGGAGAGAAGTAGATTTATTAGATAGGTAGGTGGGAGATAAAATGCAATAGGACCTATCATTGGACTCCTTCATATCTTTCCTCACAAATTTCCTTCTCAACAGGTGATCAAAGCTGTTCCTCAGGCCTAGGGTGAAGACCACGAGATGAGTAAGAGATTAGCAAGCCCAAGGCCCTGAGTGGGACCCCAGTAGCACCAGCACTGCAATAAAAAAAATCAGTAATTATACCTTGTTTTATCTGCTGGGAAGGCACGTGCCCAGGCCTTTTTCACCCTGCTTTTCTCCTCCAGAACATTTAATACTCGGTAATATTTCATAATTTTACTCATTGGTTAAGTGAGTTGATGTCCTTGTCTTTTTTTTTTTTTTTTTTTTTGAGACAGGGTTTCTCTGTGTAGTCCTGGCTGTCCTAGAACTCACTCTGTAGACCAGGCTGGCCTTGAACTCAGAGATCCCTTTGCCTCTGCTTCCCAAATGCTGGGATTAAGGACCTGTGCAACCACTGCCCAGCGATTGTCCTTGTCTTCTTCCCCCTTTGACAATGTGAGCTACTTTGGGGCAAGATCCTTTGTTTTGCACATGGTGGATGCTAACAAATGCACATATATGTCAAACACCATGGGAAATGCTGTGGTTCTTTTGGCCAAATTGTATATAGGCTTTCAGATTTGTCAAGAGACTTAGAATTCATACTTGATCTCAAAATCATTGCAAAGATGAAATAAAATAGTTCCGCTAACAACTTCCACTGGTTTCCATGCTATCTTTGTTGACAGTGATCTTTTAGCTTGGCAGGACACTCTTCACAAGGTGATCTTTGGACTTCCTAGGGAAGGGGTGGTTTTTCGAGCCTGCTATAACGAAACCTGTGCTGTTTTCTCCTTTGCTGGCATTTTTCTCCTTCACCAGTGCTTCGTTTCGTGCTGACAGCCTCTGTCTACAACGCCGCTTAACTAGCTGGGCATGGTGGGGTTTTCACAGTGTCGCCCTCCTATCTGTGATGGAAGCAAACCACTCTCAGTTTGATCACTGGCAATGAATATGGCCACCAGAGACACTTAGTGGAGACTTCTGTATGAATGGATGGTGATTCAGAGCTTGTATAAATAAACCTTGTCTTCAAGAGTCTGAGCACAGAGCTCAATGGTAGAGCTAACATGCTTAGCTCTTTCTACCTTTAATGGACTCTTTTAAAATTACCTTTCTCAAGTCAACCTGAAACCTTTTCTGGAATATGTGAGATATAGTCTGCACTGGAGAATATAGATATAGATATAGCCTGCATTGGATAATATAGATTATATATAGATATAGGTATAGGCATAGATATAGATATGGGTATAGATATAGTCTGCATTGGATAATATAGATTAGATATAGATATAGGTATAGATATAGATATAGTATGGGTATATTTATAGGTATAGGTATAGATATAGTCTGCATTGGAAAACATGATCAGTTCTTCTTGTGTTGGCCCCCACTTCCTAGATAGGAATTGTGTTCCAGACCCTGGTTTTGGTCCTTAGCACTACAAAAATAAGAAAGAAAAAAGAAAGGAGGAAGGAAGATTTCTTTCATTCTTCTATATAACCCATGCCTTTTCAATTTTATTAAGGAAAAGTAGAATAGAGCAACACAACGAATATGGCGTTATCTCAGCCACATTCGCCTCCTCCACAGGGACTTAGAGTTCCTCACAGTGCAGAAGCCTGAGTATGGCAGTTATGGCAGTGGAGCATACTGTTACTCAATATACTGTACTAGAACAGACACACTGGAAGGCCAGGCAGGGTCCAGACGCCTGCAATCCCGGCACTGGAAGCTGAGGCAGGAGAATCACTGTGTTTGAGGCCAGTCTAGATTCAAGAAAGGAAGGAAGGAAGGAAGGAAGGAAGGAAGGAAGGAAGAAAGAAAAAAGAATCAAAAAGTCAAAGGAACCACATTGCAAATTCCTCCTGGAAATCAGTGCCCGAGAACGATTTTGCTTTCAGGAGTGCGGTGGATGGCGGGTGGTCACATGAATCTCAGCGTTCTTTTCTGCTTGCCTTAGCCACCTGGAGACTTAGTGCAAACTGCTCCTCAGCGACACTAATTAGCCCCACTTTGAGGGTTCCTGGAAGCCTAGCTTCCTCTGCTTTCTCAGAGGGACACGCTAAATGGGATCTCTCACAGAACGAGCCAACCTAAAACCCTTTCTGGAAGGTCTGAAACTAGTCTTCATTGACAAATGCGACTGGTCATTGCATCAGCTCGTGTTTCCTGGAGAGGAATTTTTAATCTTTGGAAGTTGTGCTAATAAGTAAAAATGGGCAACCGGTTGCTTGCTGGGAAGGAAGGGCTGGCCGCCTTACGTGTCACCATCAATCCTCCAGAGCAGCTCGTGTTTTCCTCATGGAATTTTGTGCTCAGAGCCGATGGGATGCAAGGTCAGGAACCAAGGACAAGCCACCAGCTTCCGAGTCTACACGCCTCAAGATGGACTCTGGAGTGGGACAGAAGCCCCTCGTTTTCCTGGTCACAAACGCTCAGTAAGTGGGGCTCCAGGTTCTGAGCCAGGCTGGTCCTTCTGAGAATCATCTTTAGTCCTTACTAATTCTGCCTCATTGGACTCAACACCCAGGAGTGGACAGAGTGAGAGGCTCTGAGCTGAGGATCCACGTGGGCCAATATGGCTTCCTTGGAAGACTGCTCTGAGCTTCCCTCCACACTGTCTGAAAGGACATGAAAAAGAGCCATCCTCAAGCTGAAGGTAAAAGCCCTCCACAACAAAGGGTCCTCAAGGCTGAAGGCAGCAAGGGCCTCCCTGCCTTCTTCCCCAGGCTTCCTTGATCCTAGGGAAGATGGCAGCTGCTGTAAGCATGGCTCTTGGTGGATAGAGTTGGGTGGGCATTCTTTTGTTATTAGCTGTTTTATTTGTTTGTTTGAAATCAAAAGCTTACTCTGTAGCACAGGCTGGCCTCAGCTCTCCCGTTCTGGGATACAGATATCTGCCGCCACAGTCAGCCCCACTGAGGTTGTTCAGCATCCACTCTCACAGGCTCTCCTTTTCCTTCATGAGTCACACAAGCCACACACTGGTGAAGCAGACCCCGCATCACCTCTGAGTCCTGACCCTTTTCTCTCAGGGACAGCTCACCTCCCTATTTCGCCTGAATTCTTTCTCCAATGGGCTTTAAATCTTAAGCTCCAGCCCCCTACCCCCTTCCCCCTTTGTTTCTAGTGCGGCATCACAGCAAACCTTCCACACCACACTTCAGCTATGAAGCTGTTGGCAACATTACACAGTGGGTTTTGATTTGGATCAGTTAGAGCTAATAGCAATTTTCAGGAAAATATTAACTAAACACACACAAAAGTCACTCATGTGGCTTCATCCTCTCCTCCAGCAGGATTAATCGAGTTAGCTGTTTACCCTATTTTCTCCACTCTAGTGTTTTCCCACCTTCCATTCCAAACAAGAAAATGACACTAAATTCATTCAGTACAAATTTGTATTATTATCTGAGGCATTTTAAACAATGCTTAATTCAATTTTCTTATTTGGAGTGAGCTATTCAAGGTCGGAGCTGTGTCATAACGCATAAATGGAACCCATGCATCTGTCAGTAGCCCAGCCATATTCTCTGGTGACTTGAGAGTCCCCAGTGCTCTGTTTAGCTTTGATTGCAATTCAAATGTGCCAGATCATCTCTGACCTCAGTTACAGAAGAGTCCGGCGCCTGAAAGGGGATCATTCCCCAGACGGGCCACCTCTAGGTCTTCACCTTCAGAATGGGCTCCAGGTCCTTTCATATGATTAGACTTCTGGTTCATTCAAAAGAACAAATCAAATATGTGGACTGTCTATGTTCTCACAGCCTAGCAAACAGTTAGACGGTGTTCTGTCTGCTTGGAGAGAGAGAAATAATCTTTTACTGAACATTACATGTCAGGCATTAAGAGACTGAATGTTTCCCCTGCACCTTGTCTGGGCAGCACAACAGAGCCAACCCTGTTGGCAGAGGTGTGGGTGAGTCAATCCTGAAGTTGTGAGCCTGGGAGAGCTGCTGCCACTATTCCTCTGCTATGCAGTGGTGTGGGTGGGCGAGAGATGTATCCCCTTATTCCTTACCCCTTACTGACTTCGACAGACAAACAAACTGACTCTCCCTCTTACCAGCTGCAGCACTTGGGAAAGTGGACCTCACCTCATCTGGGCAGCACAATAGAACTGACACCATTGTCAGAGGGGTGAGCCAGCCTCACAGTTGTGAGCATGAGCTGTCCCCGTTGCTCATCTGTCATGTGGCTGCCCATCAATACCTGAGGCAGGTGAAAAAGCTAGAACTGGAGAGCTGTCCTTGACCCTCATCAGCTGCAGCACTCCAAAGTGTGGCCCCTACACCTAACCTGGACAGCACAACAGAGCTGACCCTGAATGTGCAGGTGTGGGAGAATCAACCCTGAGTACCTGAGAGCAGAGAACTGCCCCACCCCTTGCCTATTGCTATAAGGGGTGAACTTGCACTGGCAATGTAGGAGAGCTCACCCTGGTGGTGAGGACAGGGGAGAGCTGTTGAGCTGGCTAGCTCTGCAACTATCCATGTCCAGAACCAGAGTTATGTGTTGACTCACCCCAACATCCACCCTATCTGCTGGAGCACAGGGGTGGGGAGTGGGGGTGACTTTGGTCCTGTGGACCCAGGGATGCAGGACCGCCACAGCACAGAACAGCAACGAGATGTCTAGGGAGAATCCCAGTGAGGGCCCAGCATTGATGGCATGGCAAAGACCAGGGACCTTGCACCAGACCACTGATTCTTTGCGATGAACGATTGCATGTAAAAATGTGTGGATAAAGGGGTTCACTGCATGACTCATTGTGTCACACTTTGGCTTCCATGATGAGGTTTTCAATTTATTCCCTCTTTTCCCCCCTTTTTTGTCTTAAATTTTAATTTGTTTTATTCTAGGGGAGGAATGGGTCAGATAGGGAAGCATAATGTGAAAGACACAAAGAAGAGATAAAAAGAAAATTTAAAAAACCCTGCATGTTTCATTTTAATCCCTTCAAAAATCCTGACACTTGCTCAACTATGTTCATAGAATCTTTATTTGTAGCAGCCAGAATTAGGAAAAATCCTAGATGTCCCTCTATTGAGGAATGGGGTAAAGAAAATGTGGTACATTTACACAATGGAGTATTACTCAACTGTTAAGAACAAGGACAACAGGCATGAGTCTGGGACCTCTGAGGGAGTATATCAGAGACAGAGACCTTTGCAGGACCAACTCCAAGCCAGGGACCTCTGCAGGAGCAGATCCAGACCAGGGATTACAGAAACAGGTATGAGCCAGCAACCTAGGCTGGCAACAGATTTCACAGGAGTAAGACCGAGCCAGTGACCTAGGCTAGAGCAGGCCTGAGGCAATGAACTCCCCAGAAGCAGGATTGAGCCAGCAACTTGGGCTGGAGCTGGGACAGTGAACTCCATGGGAGCAGGAGCAGATCCAGACCACGGCCATTTAAGGAAGCAGAATTGGACCAGCGATCTAGGCCAGAGCAGGCCTGAGACAGTGAACTCCATGGGAGCAAGACTAAGCCAGCTACCTAGGCGAGGGTGGGCCTGAGACAGTGAGCTCTGTAGTAGCAGAAATTTGCAGAGGCAGGACTGAGTCAGCTACCTGGGCCAGAGCAGACCTGAGACAGCGAACTCCACAGAAGTGGGTACAGGGGAGCAACCACTGAGTGAGTGGGCCAGAGCTAGAGATGGCTGCAGGTCCGGGCATGAATCTGGAATCTTCGAGGGAGTAGACCTGAGCCAGGACCCCTGTGGGTCTGGGACCTCCGAAGGAGTAGGTAGGAACCAGTAATCTCTGCAGGTCCAGGCATGAGTCTGGAACTTCTGAGGGAGTAGGCCTGAGCCAGGTCCTCAGTGGGTCTGGGTGCACCAAGTCTGGGACCTCCGAGGTAGTAGATCAGAGCCAGAGACCTATGCAGGGCCAACCCCAAGCCAGGGACCTCTGCAGGAGTGGATCCAGAACAAGGACATTTACAGAAACAGGTCTGAGCTGACAACCTAGGCTAGGGCAGGCCCGAGACAGCAAATTCCATGGGAGCGAGTAAAGCCTGGGAGCGCTGAGCATCCTCCAGGAACACGGAGTGACCAACAGGGTAACTAGAACCATGGCACAGACTGTACCATGAGGAACAACCATCTGAGCCTTGGACCCACTGGCACCTAGAAGGTTAATGACCAGAATCACAGACAGCTCCAATCACACTAATTAGAGAAAAAGATGAGTAGGCATGGTAAGAACACATGCAGCACCACAAAGAACAATATGACACCACTAAAATCTGGAGACCCTACAACAACAAGATCTGAGCAACCAAATATTGATGAAGCAGAAGAAAATGACCTAAAAAATAACTTCTGGAGAATGTTTGAAACTCTTAAAGAGGAAATGAGAAATTC
>JAQHUG010000144.1:1334782-1364481 GCA_028555095.1 Dicrostonyx torquatus
GCTCTGCCCGAGGACCAGGACCTGCTCTGGGCTCTGCCCGAGGACCAGGACCTGCTCTGGGCTCTGCCCGAGGACCAGGACCTGCTCTGGGCTCTTTCACTCTGTACATCCTGTACTTGGGCTTCGTCAGACTCTTGAGCACCAATCACTAGCATTCATTGATGAAGATCAACTCTGACCTCCTCTGGGTTCTGCTGGGCTCTCATCCATTGGAAGGGCTGGAGACAGTTTTCCTGCCTGGCTGGAAGTAAGAGCAGTGTATCCTTTGGCTCCTACTAGCAAAGTCTCAGGGGGCTTAGCCTGTGGTGTGATACAATACTAGGCCTCCTCTCAAGTTTCAGGCCCCCTGACCAGCATAAGCTCATTCAGGTTAACAGTAAACACACAACAGCGCAGGGAGAAGAGGAAATGCTGGTCTGAGATCCAGCAAGCCGGACTTCTTTCATTTCAACTCCAAAAGGCCTTCATTATCTTACTAGTGTAGTTTTTCTGTCCGCTTAGCAGCTGCAAGTGAATCTACCAAAGCTGGTACCCCTGCCCCAGCATCGTTCCTGCTGAACATGAGGTCAGAGTTGCCAAACTCCGCAGCTTTTTAAGCAGGAATGTGGCAGAAAAGGTTTTGATTTGATTATCAGTGGTAAAATCAAAGTTCTGATAAAAACCTTACAGGTTAGATAGAACACAGCTTCAGTCAGTGGGCTCTGGATTGGTGCTTCTGCCTTAGCTAGGATTATTAGGGAAGAATCAGCTTTCATTTTAAAGTAATGGCTACCTGCCAATCTTTAACAAGATTACGATTAGTCTGGTATGCTAGTTCATGCCTGTAGTCCCAACATGCAGGAAGCTGAAGCAGGAGAATTACTATGAGTTTAAGGCCAGTCTTGGCTACATAGCTCTAGGCCACATTGCTGTGAAAACAACAAAGACTATGTTAATTGCTTATGTTAACTACACGTATTTGTATCACTTAAAGAAACACCACCACTTACAGCTAGATTAGAAAACACATAAAAAGATTTCATGTATGCTGATCAGTAAGTGGATAGCATAGTTTCTTTTATTCCATCACCTATTCCCGTCATATTATGTTGAAGCAAATTTTAAATATTATCTCATCGAGTGCAGAAACATAATACCTTTATGTAACATCTTAAATTGGTCAAGTGTAGTAACACACATTCTTTAATAAGAGCACTTGGGAAGGCAGGAGGATGGGGAGTTCAAATCATCCTCAGTTATATAGCAAGTTTTGAGGCTAGCCTGGGCAACATGAATTTAAAAATATTAATTCAATCAGTGTCTAAGCTCCAACCATCTATAAAAGTTGTAATTAAAAGTTTGCTCGAATCAGAAGCTTAATTAAAAACTCAACACACTTGTCAGTTGCTATGCTTATGTCTGCTTTTCAAGCTCATTTTTGCATGCTGATTTTGGAGAAATTATAATTATTAACTTATTTGTATGTAACTTTTCACCAAAAGATTTGTAAAAATGTAATGAAGTTTTGCAAGGCCAAGTTATGTGATTATATTAGAAGTTAGTTTGATATAGCAAGTCTTACAAACAGCTAAATTCTGTCAAAGAAAAATCCATTTTAATGCATGATTGAATATTGATAATTAATGGGAACTATGAGGAAGTCATATGCAAAGATTAATTACCAACTGAGCTCTGAGAACGTTTTTCTTCCTTTGTAATCTTACCTCCTGAGAGAAATAGTCTATATTGGTCCTACAGTGAATTGACAGATATGTCCAGGAAAAACAGCCGCTGACTTTAATCTTTATTGGTCATGCTCAATTGGATGTACTGTTTTCTTTTTTTTCCCAGAGACAATATTTTTCAGTTAATTCTTTCTGTAATGCAAGAATCAGAAGGTGAGAATCCTGAGGCCTTTCCTTTTTTTCTTTTTCATTTCTTGTTTTATGTGTATGGGTGTTTTGCCCACATGTATGTTTGTGCCCCACATGCATGCTAGGTGCCCACAGAGACCAGAAGAAGGTGTCAGATCCCCTGTGACTGGAGTTACGAATGGTTGTGAGCCAACATGTGGGTTGGGTGCTGGGAATCTAACTCTGGAAAAGTGGCCAGTGCTCCTACCCCCCATCTTTCAACCTTGTCTGATAGAGGCAATTCCCTAGCTAAGGCCTCCTTTCCTCAGGAGACTCTAGTTTGCATCAAGTTGATAAGAGCTAACCAGCACTTTCTACCACAGGGCTTGGGATGCTTTGTTCCAGGCTGCTGTGATCAGGGTCTTGGACTGTGTCCTTCATGGATAAAGAGGGACTGTTCTTGCAGTCACGTCCTTCAGATGAGAAACCAAGGTGATAGGCTCTGTATATTTCCTCGTTTCATTGGTCACTTAAGAGATGCCACGAGCTGCTTGCTTCAGAAGGTGACCACTGAAATGGACACTTCAAGTCCAAGTTCATTAAAACAAAGGGAAACGTTGTGATGCCTTCTGATAGAAAGGCAGAGAAGGGTGAGCTGAGTGTAGGATTTGTGTGCACCCATCTCAACTTCTTCTTAGGATAATTTCCAGCTTTGGGGCTTCGGCAGACCCAGCTGTGAAGACTGACAGCAGCTTGGGTTCCTCTGCAAAGGTAGCTGGTGGCTGGTGACTAATTACACGTTTGACAACTTGTTAAAACAGTACCACATGTGTCCTCCTTGGGCCGCAAATTGCCTGCTTACTGGTGGGTTTCCCACATGGGTACTAATTGTTCCTAATTCAGTCCTGAGATGTCCACATTTGTCTTTCTGTCACAGGGCTTGTGTGACAAATAGCTCACATTGATGGGGAGTGACCTAATTGTCTGATGGCTCTCTTGCATAATAAAGCCATTCATGAAGCTAGCAGTGTTTGGCTGTCCTTACAAAACGTGGAACATCCTTCGATGTTTGTGACCCTGAGAAAAGTTTGCTTTCTCCTGACACTTGTTTTCACAATGAATTATTGACCTGAAAGACATAGACAAAGCTTCCAAATGTGACATTGTGTGGAATGTACAAGCACATAGTCTCTGGTGGCCGTTGTGTGGCTGAGGGAGCTTTTAACCCTGAGCAGGCTCAGGCAGGCTGGGTGGCTAACCGAACTACCCACAGGGCAGATACCACTCCAGTATTTTTTGTTTGTTTGTTTGTTTTTGCTCCACTTACCAGAAGTGGCAGGAGCCCCTTGACAGCTGGCTCCATTGACCTGTAGGCCGCTAATGAGTTCTCTCTGTCTCTTTCCATGAACCACTGTTTCTGGGTCTCTAGTGTGGGCGATGGGAACATGGCTGCCAACTAAGACCTTTTAACACTGGCTAAAGAGCTTTGGCAAGTGGTCTTAACAGTGGTTCTAAATGTGTTTAAGAAAATCCTAATATTTCCTTTTTAAAGAGGAGTGTCCTGATGTATACCTGGTGTTGCTGAGGTAGAATGGGAGGGAGTGGGCACTGTTGGAGCCATGCTTTGAGGTTCTAATTCCGTCCAGGGAGACAATGGGAAATGGAGAGCTGCAGCATCTCTGTGTGACCAATTCTGTCCTTCACAGGCCTCTCAACTGGCTTCCTGGTACCACTTTCAGCTATTTTTATTTACAATTAGCTGGGAGCAGAGGCAGAACCTGGACATCTCTTTTTGAGAAGAGACTGTCTACAAATTCTGGGTGTTTGGAAGATATTTTGAGATATTTGAATATTGTTAAATGGCTCTGAAGTTTGATGCGGGACAATGGGTTGTACCCTGTCACTTATATTTTAAATAAACACTGATTTGTCAGTAGCCAGGCAGAAAGTATAGGTGGGGCGACAAGGCAGGAAGTAGAGTTGGGGCAACAAGAATTCTGGAAAGAGGGAAGTTTCAGTCTGCAGTCATCACCCAGACACAGAGGAAGCCAGACACAGAGCAAGCAACATGTGACTGCCTCGCTGAAAAAGGTACCAAGCCACATGGCTAACACAGACAAGAATTATGGGCTAATATAAGTTATAAGAGTTAATAAGAAGCCTGAGCTAATAGGTCAATCCGTTTATAATTAATGTAGGCCTCTGTGTATTTCTTTGGGACTGAACAACTGTGGGACCTGGTGGGACAGAAACCCCCAGACAACAGAAGTTTTCTTGGGAAGCTGAGGCAAGAAGATGAAGAACACAAAGCCAGGCTATGCAACCTCATACGACCCCACCACATAACAAATTAAGATGTGCATGATGGCACAGGCTGTGCTTCTGACACCCAGGAGGTTGAGGCAGGAAGACCATGAGCTGAACACTAACCTGGACTACAATAGCAAGTTCCAAACCAGCCTCGTCTGGGAGGTGCAGTCAGGAGGATCAAAAGTTCAAAGTTATCCTCTGCTATAGGGTGAATTCAGTGCTGTCGGTGGACTCTGTCTTAAAAATAATAGTGATGATGATGTTGAAAAAGTCTCCCATGTGACAAACACCAGAAGTCAGAACCCTGGTTCCTTAGCTGTCAGTATTAAAGTAAGAAGTAAAAAAGAGTTTTCTCAGGACAGGAGAGATGGCTCAGTGGTTAAAAGCACTTGATGCCTGCCTGCTCTTCCAGAGGACCTGGGTTCATTTTCCAGAGCCCACGTAGCAGCTCCCAGCTGCCTATAACTCTGATCCTGGGAGATCTGACACTATCTTCCTGCCTCCCTAGGTCAGTGATGCTCAGATACACATGCAGACAAAACACCCATGCACATAAAGTTAATAAAATAAAGTGTAGCAAAATAAGCTGAGCTTGGTATCTCAGGTGATCCCTGGCTGTCTGGGAGGCAAGGAAGGAGGATTACAGTGCTGTGGGACAATGCTCTTGTACACTGTACAGATCTGTCTCTTGTATTGCTTTAATAAAATGTGATTGGCCAACTGCCAGGCAGGCAGTATAGGTGAGGTGACCAGACTAGGAGAATTCTTGTAAGAGGAAAGGCAGAGACACAACCGCAAGCCAGATGCAGAGGAAGCAAGATGAGAATTCTGTACTGAGAAAAGGTACCAAGCCACATGGCTAAACATAGATAAGGATTATGGGTTAATTTAAGTTGTAAGAGCTAGCTAGTAATAAGTTTGAACAATAGGCCACACTGTGTCTTTATTTGGGACTGAATGGCTATGGGACCTAGCAGGACAGAAGCTTCTTCTATATCACAGGTTGAAGGCCTGCCTGAGCTAGAGAGTCAATCAAGGCTAGCATGGGTACATTATTGAGACCTTGTCTCAAAACAAAAAGCAAAAGAAGGACTGAGGCTATATAGCTCAGTGTTAGAGTTTTTGCCTTGCATTCATGAAGCTCTGGGTTCAATTCCCAAAGCTCAAAGAGAAAGGGGGAAAAGGAAAAGAGCAACAGATGGGTAACCTAAAGGTTTGTGTCCCACTTGGGTTACTGTCTGATTCCACGAGTGTTGAGCATAAACCTCAACCTCAATCCTGACCGTTTCCAGTCACTGAGGTTTCATGGTCAGTGTACTCTTGTGGCTGTTTTTGATGAGGACACTATTTGTAGCGGGATTGGAACCGATTCGGTAGGATGCTGAATGGCCCAGCAATGGCCATTCTGTTCTCTTTCCACATCAGCTGGATGGGAGGAGAAGGCACAGAGAGGCTGAAGCCTGAATGAGTCCTAGATCTTCTTCCACTCACTCATTCTGCGATTTGGTCAAATCCCCTGAACAGTTTTCATTCCTTTTTGACCCTCATCTGTGTGCAGGATAATTCTTGCCTCTAGGATTGAACAATGAGTATAAAGTGCACTCTGTGGCACTGCGACCATGGCTATCAGAACTTTGTCCGTGAATACACCTGGCAAACATTCCTGGCTCATCACATCCTGTTTCCTAGTGGGGCCAGCAGTGGAAGAACGTTGGCTTCACTGTAGGGAAGCCTCTGCCTCCACATCAAACCATGCAGAAGACCTGGCTCTTCTTTGAAACAAAAGAAGAGCACAAACCTGGGGTGCTGCTCAAGGCTAGTGTCACCCAGCCTCTTCTTCCACCCCGTCACATACAGACACCTCAGTTCTCAGGCTTTTCATTTGTCTCAAGTACGGGAGGCTGTGCTTTCTGCCATCACAGAACGAGTGATGCTTGGGAAGCTGGGCTGGTGCAGGGCTCTCCAGCTGAGACACAGTGGCTGGAGTGTACCATGGACAAGGAGGGTGATGGAGTAGAAACAAGCAGAGCCCCAAGTAGGGGGCTATTTCTGGATGAGGCCCAACCCAGCCCTATAGATGCTGGGCTGTGTCAGCATTCTTCTGGCTGTCATTTTGTTTAGCACATGGTTTTTACATTCACTGTCCCCTGCCCCTGTGCGAATATTTGCTAAATACAGAAAAGCGACAAGGGCAAGGCCTAGCCAAGACATCTCTTCTTCCCATTCACCCCTTCTTCCCTCCCTCCCTCTGTTGTTCTTGTCCTTTTAGCAGAGTCTGAATAAGCCACTGATACCAGTTTCAATCTAGGTAACTCATATCAAAGTTGAGCTTCCCTCTCCCCACTCCTGCATTTTCTGGGGTGAGTTCAGAGGCCAGTAGAGCTCTGAGGTTTTTCTCTGCTGCTCAGGCTGATCTGGAACTAAGTCTGTAGTTCAGACCGGCCTTGAACTCACAGTAGTCACCTTGCCCCAGCCTCCTGACTGCTGGGACTGCAGGTCACCTTGCCGGGTGAACTACATCATCCTTCTGGGAGGAGCAGCTTCTACACACATTGTTAAAGCTTCAGGATGACACACAACATAAGCTTGATCTTGGCAACTCTGATTTATCCCAAGCCCAGAACACACACAGTCACAGAGGAATCCTCCATACAATGTAGAAATGCCTCGAGGAAGAAGGGAAGAAAGGTAGGCGGCTTGAACACATGGGGTAGGGAAGCCTACATTTCATGCATTGTAAAAGCTAACTCACTTCGTGAGATAACCAGGCTGTCTTAGAGGATAAACAATTATATTTTTATTTATTATAAGTGGAAACTCATGCCTCAGGAAACGCAAAGTCCAGGCTCTGCTCGGTCACAGTGGAACCTCACAGAGAGAGGGTACCTGGTCCCAGAAAAGCCACGCCTCATCCTTGGATCCACCTCTTAAAGATGATTAGTTAACAAAGCTCCCCCATCATCCTCCCCCACCCCACCCACCCCACTCTCGCTTTCCTAAACAAGAGCAATCCAAACCCAATACAACTATATACAACAGGAACAGATATCAAGTATAAAATTACAACCAACATAAACAATATTAAGCAAGGAACACATGACAAATGTTTTTATAAACATTCTATTCCAAAGAGTCTCAGCTAAATCATAAGAGGAAGATAACTACAACTATCTAATCTTCAACCCCATCAATGCATAATTACTAAAATGTTCACACTGGGAGGGGGTGCTGGAAAAATTAAAGAAACTAGGAATTAAAGATCCTTTTTTGTTGTTGTTGTTTCAGCCCCCCACCCCACCCCTCTTGTTGTCAAAAGAAAGCACAGGGACAAAATGCAAACACTGTTCAGGCAACTTTTAAAATTTTTTTTAAAAGATTTATTTATTTTATGTGCACTGGTGCTTTGTATATACTCTGTGTAAGATATGAGGGTGTTGGGCAGTCTTACTGAAAGCAATCTACAGATTCAACACAATGCTCAGCAAAATTCATGTGCTCAGTTGTGAGCTGCCATGTAGGTGCTGGGAACTGAATCCCAGTTCCTCTGGAAGAGCAGCCAATGCTCTTAACCACTGAGTCATCTCTCTAGTGCCAGCAACTTTGACAAAAAGAAAAGTTAGAGAAAATAAAACAGCACCTGTTATTATTATATTCCTGTCCACCCGCTTTTCCATTCCCAGGCGTGTTGAGCGTCAGTTTTAGGATCTGTTACAATGCTCTCTCAAAACTTTCGGTAAGATTATCACACCGTGAATCATCAAAGGAAGACCCATTCTCTGCCCCTGAAAACATTCCCTTGTAAGAAAGCGCCAGCAGAGTCAGCATTAGGGGCGAGGCCTGAGTTATCCCATCCCGATGTGATCCTCTTGAGAAGGCCCAAACTCTCCCGGCTCATGCGGCGCAGGCTGGACGCTTTACAAAGCAACTTCACCTCATTTTCATTCTCCCAACCTGCTAGGTAGAGGTGATGGATTTCAGTTTCATAGTTCAAATACCAGGCCGAACAGGAAGAGGCGATGCTACAGAGTGCTGTAAGGTACTAGGCCTTGGCATCGCCGAGCTTCACCGCCTTTCAGAACTCCTTCCTTTGTTTTCTGAACATAAGCTACGTCCTAGGCTTTTCCATAGGCTTAAACAAAGTTCGAGCAAAACTCCAGCTAGTGGCTGAGAAAGCAGCACAGCTGTGAACTATTGGGTGGTGGTTGGACGGGAGAAACAAAGCCGGCGGTGAGAAGACAGAATGAAAGGTGGGGCGGCTGGGTTCCTCTCACCTCTGCCGGTTCTGTATTAGGGGCGTTCTAGCAGAGTGCATTGGCCCACCAATTTTTTTCCTGAGTCAGAGGAAGGGATGTGCCAGGTACCTGAATATCCACACTACTGAGAGCCTGGGAGAAGGCGGAGGAGGTACATGGAAGCCTGTAGGCCTGTATTCTAAATGGTGTGGCAGCCAGGCTCTGAAGCCACAGGCCCCACCTGATGGGTCACGTATCCTGCCAGGCAGGCTGTCGCTAACCTGACAAAAGGTCAGGATGTTTTGCTCCTTCCTTTGTAATTTGGAGGCTGCTTTATAGAGATGCTGATTCAAGCCTACATGACAGCTAGCATACAGAGTAGACAGGTAGTTGTGGACGTGTCGAAAAGCCATTCACCTGGTTACCTAGGAGACGGAATGCTAAGGTATTTCCCCTAAGTTAAGTTTTGGTATAATGACTGTTTGGAGAATAAATGGAGAAATTCTTCAGGATGTGAACTCAGGATATCATGAGGGACCACTGAGAATCTCACTCTGCATGAAACCATGTGAGTCATGTCTTTATTCCTGTCTCCTCCACGCCGGTCCAGGGAGAGATAGTTTATGTTGGGGTCTAGTAGAGAAATAATTTGTGGTCTGGGCTTGCACCGGACTTTGATAGAGCTGGGTCATATTTGCAAAGCAGACATTAGCCTCTGTCTCTGGTTACCTGGTCTCTTTACCCACGTGTGCATACTGACACCTCCTCTGCTTCCTGAAGGAACCCTGTTCAGTATATGACAGAGAGCGCCTCTCTTGCCTTCTGTCCCCCAATTCCTACCACTTCCTAGTGACCGCCTTGTCTCCTTTGGTGGGTATATATTCTGTGTTTCAATCATCCCAGCCTATGAACTGAGTGGGATAGTTTATGCGCTGTATCCACATATTACTGGCCTGCAAGCACTTCCCATCTTTTCGGTCCTTGGGTTACAACCTTCTGTAGCTCCCGCCACTACCCCACCCAAAGGTCAAGCTTGACCTCTGAAATACAAAACAAAACAAAGGTCACAATTCACTTTCTCTAGGCCAGTGCACAGCCCCTGGGGTTTCCTGGACCACACCCTGATTTTTACTGAAGCTTTTTTCAGAGCTAATCAGTCAATGATTTTACAGTCGATTAAGGTTAGATTTGCTAAGAAATGTATTGCTAAACTTAGCCTTTAAGATAAGATTTTAAGTGACTTTACCTAAGGAGAAGATTGTCCTTTGTCCTACCTGCATAGGAATCACCGTCTAGCCGCCAGAACACACCTGTTTCTTTTCAACCACCCAGCAGCTTTCTTCTCTGAGTTCCAGCTACCTTTTCTTTCTAGAACCTCCCCACCTTCAAAAACAAAACAAAACAAAAAACCCAACTAAGTCTATTTTAATTTTATGTTCTTGATAGACCTAGGGCAACAAGATAGTGTTTTTAGGATCAGATGTGTGTGTGTGTATGTGTGTATGTGGTGTGTGTGTTTGTGTGTATATGTGGTATGTGTGTGTGTATATATGTGTGTATGTGTGTGTGCATGTGTGTGTGAATTCTTTTGGCAGAATCAGTGTTTGCAAGAAGTAGATACAACTTGACTGATAGAAGAACCTCTTGGCAGCCAGCAGCTGCCTGCCAGCAAGTCTCCAGCATATAACAGAGACCCAGTCTTTGTGAGCCAGGTAGGAGGAAGGACTGGAGGAAGGACAGCCCAGACCTTCATCAGGGGCCAGCAAAGGAATTGGTTATTAAGACAGCAGATCTGGGTGTGTGAGCACTCAAGAGAGAACATCTCAGCTTGCTTTGCCCTCCTTACACAACACGGTTGCACTGGCATGAAGAAAGCCCCGCAGCCTGCAGGCATGTTTTATTCACCTCACACGCGAGGAGTTCACTGACTGGAATTCAACAGAAAGTGTTCTCTGTGTGAAAGTAATTTCAGAAAGTAATCTAGTTTATGGAAATGAAAGGCATCAAAACACAAAAAAACACTGTCTCTCTACAAGTGCTTTGCCTCAAATATTTGACATGGAAATTTGTATAATCCCTCTGGGGGCATGTGGGTTTCACCAGCGTTAACATCTTTTGAAATGAATTTCACAAATGTTTATTTGCCGCGCCAGGCTGACAAATAATTTAGAATATCAAACCATCTTCCTGGAATCAAATGCAATGATATGATCTCCAGTTGTGGAGGTTAAAAAGTGTGAATTTTAATTGGGTCCTGGAGATGACGTCATTTTCCAAGACATCCCAGGGAGCAAAAACTATCACTTATCTGTTTTGGGGATTCCAGAACTCCTTGCTATTTGGGCAAAGCACCTCAGAGATGACAATGGATCATCCGCTGAGTGTTCTGCTTTCTTTCCCAGAGAGGAGCGTTCCGAGTGCACCTGTCTGAAGGGAGGGGAAAGGAGAACGATGAAGTGGGCAACGTGCTATCTGGGACCACTGCTTCTTACACAGTCTGTAAAAAAAAAAAAAAGACCAGTGGGATATGACCCTCCTGAAATAGTCCTGAAGCAAAAGCGAATCCAGGAAGATCCAGAGGAAGAAGCTTATGCTAGCCTATCATCGAATGTTCCCTCTTTTCTCCCTTTGGCGGAGCACTGGATTCTCATGTGAAAAAAGAAAATAACAATAACCCATTCAGGGTCAGCAAGATGGTTCAGTGGGTTGGGAAGGTTTCATGGAGCCTGATGACCTAAGTCCAGTCTCTCTGAAACTCACGTGGTGGAAGGAGGAAAAATGACCCCTTCAATTGTCCTGTAATCTCCACATGTGTGCGATGGCACGAGCTCTCACACACATGTGTGATAAATAAATACATGGTGGTCCTGGGAGAACCTTCGGCCCTGATGATGAGACCCTTCCCTGGAACCACAGGATTGTGCCTGGTAAGAGACTTAGAGTAGGTACCATCTTTCCAGCTGGTCTAACAATCCCAGCATGCACCTAGCACATTAGCAATCTCAGCATGCACATAGTGCATTAACAAACCCAGCATGCATATAGCACACCAGCAATTCCAGCATGCACCTCTGCACTCTAGCAATCCCAGCATGCACATAGCACACTAACAATCCCAGCATGCACCTCTGCACACTAGCAATCCCAGCATGCACCTCTGGACTCTAGCAATCCCTGCATACACATCTGCACTCTAGCAATCCCTGCATACACCTCTGCACCCTAGCAATCCCAGCATATACCTTTTCACACTAGCAATCCCAGCATGCACATAGTACACTAGCAATCCCAGCATGCACCTCTGCACACCAGCAATCCCAGCATACACCTCTGCACTCTAGCAATCCCAGCATATACCTCTGCATACCAGTAATCCCAGCATACACCTGCATACAAGACCCCAGATTGCCTGGCTCTGCACGGTAGGTGAGGAGCTGAGCCTGCTGAAGACTGAGGTCCTGCTCCTTGGTGCAGCATCTTCGCCACCTCCTGCGCATCCTTCTCATCCTCCAGAGTCTCTGAAGACTGAAAATTGTACCAAGTCTAGAGGAAGCCTGGGGGAAGTCCTAAGGTAGAGCAGAGGGGCACACAGATCTCCAGCCGTATTCGTACGACTCCTTCAGGAGTCTTAGTGACGGTGTCTCCTCCTCTGAGCCTCTCCAGGCCCTCTAACTGACTGGTTTAGCTTTGAGCCAGGCTATTAGGGGTCAGATTCTGTTCGCTTCCTCTCTGGGAGGAGACTACATGGAGACACACACATGACATTACAGGTTGCCCAAGGAAACTCCTTGCTAACTACAGGTGCTAGTCACCAGTCACAGGAACCAGTCACAGGCTTTTACTACCGAAGGGTAAAATGAAACAGGTGAAATTCAATTTGTTTTGGCTTTGGCTTTTGAGACAAAGTCTTGCCATATAGTCCAGAATGTCCCCAGGTTCATGAGCCTCCTGCTTTAGTTCCTGGAGTTCTGGGGTCAGTTATGAACCACCATACACATCTATGACTCAAGTGAAAAACGCTGAGGCTGGAGAGGTGGCTCAGCGGTTATGAGTACACACTGCTCTTAGAAAAGACCAGAGTTTGGTTCCCAGCATTCATGTAGGGTAGTTCACAACTGCCTGGAACTCAAGCTCCAGAGAATCCTCAACCTTCTTCTGGGCTCTGGGGACACCTGCGTGCATGTGCACATACTCACATACAAACACACACACATGTTGAAGACAAATGAGAAAAGCTTAACCAAACATCAGTAAATACTAACATTATAGCAGTAACTAAGAAGAATAACTGTTCTTGCTGATCTGGGGATTGAACGACAAGGTCACATGCTTGGTCTGACAAGCCACAACTCCACTCCCCAACATGATCTAAGCACGCTACACTCTCACGTGATGTCACCAAAGCCCACAATATTTTGTTATGTACGGCATGTTTCTGTCCAGAGTGCACATGCAGGTCTTTAGCAGCCAGATGGAACAGTTGGTTAGCCTTGTCATTGCCATTTGCCAGAGCCCATTTCCCAGCACTACACCAACAAAGGAATAGCTTCTCTGTAGGCGAACTCACATAAAGGCAAGTACTCAGGCATTCCTCGGGAGGAGAAGCCACTCAGGTGCGCGAGCATGCTAACTCCCCCTGGTGCTGTTTGGAGCAGATGGAGAGCCAGTCTACTCTTTTCTCCAGGCTGCACACATCACCTTACCCAGCGATGCCTTCGCGGATACAGTCTTCAGCCCGGCTCACCTGAGCAGAGCGCCCGCACAAGCATCACACTCACAGAGGAGCTAAGAAGCTGCTCAGGTGAACTAAGAGTCTGTTTAATGAGGGGACTTGCTGCTTTAGGATCGCTCAAACTAGGTGGGTGGTTTTACTATTATTATTGTTCATTGTTACGTGTGTAGGCAGGCATGAATATCATGGCAAGCTTGTGGTAACAGGACAACTGTGTAGAGTCCATTTTCTCCTTCCACATTTGCTTGAGCTCTGGATTAAACTCAGGTCACCAGGCCTGCACAGCAAGTGCCTTTACCTACTGACCCCCGCCCCTCCCCATTAGGAGGCAGGGTCTCGTGTACCTGAGAGTGGCCTTGAACTCACTGTTTAGCTGAAGATGATCTAAAATTTCTGGTCCTCCTGCCTTCACCTCCCAAGTGCTAGCATCACAGAGCTATACCATCACACCTGGTCTATTCTGTGCTGGGAATGGAACCCAGGCCTTTGCGCATGCTAGGTGAGCACTCTATAAACTGTGCTACAGCCTCAACCAGCTCTAGAACACTCTCCTGTATGTTTAAAATAAATCCCTTCATTAAAAAACATTTCGCCAAGGTGTCTTTCTTTCTTTGAAACAAAGCCTTGCCGCGTAGTTGTGAGTGGTCTGGATCTTGTGTAGACCAGGTTGGCCTCAGACTTGCTGGGGCTCCTCCTGTGTCAGCCTGCCAAGCGCTGGCATTGGCCAGCCCTCCCTATACTTCATTGTGGTCAGTAAACCTGGAGCAGCCATCATAGAAAATCCTACAGCGGACAGGCTTCGTGGGGCTCTGGCAGTCTGGTCTTGTCCCACTCCCATGGTCCCACACCATAGGCCAGGTTGACTACAAACTTCCTTTGTAACCCAGGTGGCCTCAGCCTCACCGTGATCCTCATGGCCTCAGTCTCCTGAGTACTAGGATGACAGATGTGAGCTCCCAAATCCAGCAGTTTCTCCTTCCCTGGGTGTCCTCATCAACCTCGTGGTTTTCCTCCTCATTCTCCTTTTCCTTCTTTCCGTGTGGGGAGGGGAGCTTCAATATATAGCCCAGATTATGAATTCATAATCTGGTATCTAGTAGTCCAGGCTAGCCTCACACTTGGGATCCTCTGGACCCAGTCTCTTGAGCGATGGGAATCACAGGCTGAGCTACTGTACCTGGCTTCTGGCCACTGTTGGGAAATTCACTAGGCTCCATCTCTGGGAGATCTGTCCACAGGGCAGGCCTTATCTTAATGCTAAGGGAGGCCCTGCCCAGGTTTCTTGCATTGAGTAGATGAAGACCATAGTCATGGCGTCTCACGGCTACAGTTGTGAAAGAGCAAGCGACCTTAGATGCCACGCTCTTCCATCTTTTGGGTAAGTCTGAGGGCTGGGAGAGCAGGGACAGAACAGAGCTGCTGGGCACTTCCTTTTGAGATTTCTGATTCAGTGATGCACAGTCTAGACTCACGCCAACGTTCGCCAGCTCCTCTTCCCCTAGTCTCTGCTCCCACATGAAACGGGCACCATTTAACAAGAGAGTGTGCCTTGGCCTGTTTGTAAGCCTGGAGCCCGAGACGGAGGCCCAGCTGCCTGGGTTTACACGGCCAGGGTCTCCTAGAGGTTCTGCCCTCCACTCCAGTCTCTGCTGCTGTCTTAAGACTTCAGCTTTTCAATTAGCAGGCCTCCCTTTTTGTGTTCGACTGGGTCCCACAAATCTGTGGCTGGCCCTGTGAACATATGTTTTTGCTTTAGACAAACAGAGAACTGATACTGAGATAAAGTCAGGGATGCTTTTATAGTCTCAGGCTTGGTGGGTGCTGAGTCTGAGAGACCAAGGGTGGGACCAAAAAATCCGCATAAGCAGAAAAAGAGGACTGAGGAGTCAGGATCCTTTTGTTTCTGTTCTTCTTACATGACACGGAAGCTCCCTAGTTCCTAATTGTAGAGAGCCATCAGGCATGTTGCGTCTCGATTTTCAAATAAACAAGGAAAGGAAAATGAAGGTAAGAAAAGACCGGCTGGGCTCACAGTTGATTGTTCTGTGAGGAGGAAACCAGGGCCATGTTGCCAAAGCCAACCTCATTTCCCAATTTCTCAAAGACCCAATTTCCCCAGCTGCTTTGTTGACATAGCAACAGTGGATTCTGAGAGGGTTGTTATAATGTTAATATGTATTTCATGGTGGGTTTGCCCTGTGCTCTCCCCTCACCTTGGGATCCAGTTGGAAAAGAGGCGCTTTTGGCTCCTGGCCACTGAAAATCGGAATGCCGAGGAGCAGGTGCCTCCATGAGCACACTCCCACAACTGAGTGAAGCCCCACCCCCTGCACCCTCCCAGGATACACAGCCTTCCTCTGGGGAAGGGGCTGACTATGTAGATATTTGAAGTAATAGCTGCACCTTGGGGTACATTTCCATCCTCCTCCTATTTGGGGTGTTAAATGTAACACCTGTGAGCCATTGTGCAGAAAATCAATTATACCTTGTGCCCAGTGATAAGAATTCATCCCCCTGAGCTCAATTTTCAAAAGGCTTCAAAAGGCCTCCCACCTCTTTCGCTTTTTCCAATGCAAATGAGCAACACTCTGGAAATTTGCATGCCAAATTCCAGCATGAGTTTCAATCGAGTAAATGGTCATATTTATTAGTAATAGCGGTAGATGAGTAAGCGGTATTTAATAAATGCGTGTTGAATTGCTAGGCTTTCTACAGCACTTAGTTTTCAATGCTTCCTTCTCCCTGTACATCATTTATTTGATTTTTAAACAAGCAAACAAACAACCCAAAAAGCGGAATGATGGGGATAATGGGAAGCTAAGAGTCTCATGGCTACTGATGAAAGAAATAAGGTCCAAGAAGGATTTTTATCTTGGTTAAAATCACAGAGCTGATACCCAAGCTTCCGATCTGCCTAGAGCTTGAATTTGGCTCCAGGCAAGCCTTGATTTCTCCAGTACCACAATGCCTAGTGCCATTTTAGGAGGGTCACAGGGACAAAATATGAGTTATACTCTAAATGAAGAAAAAAGTACAATACATAGTAGCTAGAATCTATTAAAGGCTTACTCTGCACCTGTCATGAATATGATCTCATTTAACTTTTAAGTTGAGCCTTTTCGTTTGCAGTAATTGTAGTTTCGCATGCAGCTCTGTAGAAAACAGCCAGATACCATGGCAAAGGCCGCAATTCCAGCTCCTCTGGAGGCTTGAGGCGGTGGAGTTGCAAGTTCAAGCATTGCTTGGGCTATGTGTCAATCAAGTTCAGCGCGAGCTTGAGCGCCTCAGAAGGAAACTGCGCCAAAAAGAATTGTTTTTAACTAAAAAAGAGAATAGGCCATGGATGTAGCTCTGGGTTCTCCTGGAAGTACCCTGCCCCTCCAGCGAGACCTTACTCTCTCTTTCCTCAGTATCTCCCATGTCAGGATCTAATAGAAATAGAAACAGTGTCAGAACACTAACGCCAGGACAGTGACACCACTACAGTCAAGAACACAGAATCCTGTCAGTACACAGTTCCTCGCACTGCCCTCTCAAACCAAACCTGCTTCTCTCCTACAAACACTTCTTGACTGTGACACCCTCGGTCTGTTCTAGTTATCTATAGCAATTTTAAGAGTATAGTTCAGAGGAACAAAGCAGGGGCGTTCTGTGATGTTTTCTCCCACTCAAGACTGCTGTTTGCTGAGGACGGTGGTGAGTTGGCAGGGAGCCTCCCGTACACTGGGTCCTGGGTGTAGTCCCCAGCACTGCATAAGATGGACATGGTGGCATACCCCTGTAATCCCAGCACTTGGGAGGGAGAAGCAGAAGGATCAGAGGCTGAAGATCATCTTCAGCTAGGCAGAGAGCCCAAAGGCAGCATGCATGGGACAATAGTGAAACTGCCTCAGAATATTAGCTGGTGTAGAAAACAATATTGTCAAGACTTTACGGATCCAGGGCAGGGGAGGACTTCTAAATCGAAAGCTCTTCTCTAAGTCTGTGGTGTCCTTCCCTGGACTTCCCCGAGCTCAGGCTCATCACGGCAGGGGCTTGTCATTTCTGTTCATTCTAGCAGATGGGCATGACCGTCTTCCTGTGGTTTTATTTTGCTTTTCCCTGACATCCAACCTAGCACATCTTCCCACATACTCATTTACCATTTGGACAAGTCTTTCTGACCAACTCGTATGTCTCTTGTCCATTTTCTACTGGACCGTAGTCACTGGTTCTTTGTTTTACAAACTGTTGGATTCTGAGAGTTCTTTAGACATAAAAAACAGCAGCAGGGTTTTTTGTTTGGTTGGTTATTTTTTTGGCGGGGTGTTGGTATAATGCATAATTTGCAATATTCACTCCTATTCTGTAGCTTGGTTTTCCATGTTATAGAATTTTTGCATAGCAAAATTTTTTTTAAATGATTCATTTATTTTTTGTGCATTGGTGTTTTGCCTGCACGTATGTCCGTGTGAAGGTGTTGGATCCTCAAGAATTGGAGTTAGAGACAGGCGTGAACTGCCATGTGGGTGCTGGGAATTGAAACCTCTGTAAGAGCAGTCAGTGCTCTTAACCACTGAGCATTCTCTCCAGCTCACATGGGAAAATTTTAACTTGGAGAGATTTACAGGGTTTTGCTAGCTTGCAACTCCAGCCTTCTCTCTCAGCTTCCCTAGTGAATTCTAGGCACAAGTCACCAGGTCTGGCAACATTTTAAATTTGGATTAAGTTTGATTTCTTTTTAAAGTGTATCTTTATGTTCTGTGTTTCGTCCTATGTGTGCCTGTATGCTTGAGTGCCTGGTGCTCAAGGAGGCCAGAAGAGGGGGATGGATCCCTTGGCACTGCACTTACAGGTGGTTCTGAGCCGCTTCGTGGATGTCAGGAATCAAACTGAGTCCTCTTCAAAAGGAGCCAGGGCTTTTAACTTCTGAGCATCTCTCCAGCCCTAAGTCCAATGTCTTAAATTTTCCTTCTGGAGATCCTCTTTGTGGTGTCAAGCCTAAGATCTCCTTGCCTAGCCCCAAATCTTAAAGATTTTCTCCTAGGTTTACTTCTAAAACTTGTGTAGTTTTCTATTTTACTTGTTTTATTTTTGTTTTCTGGGACACTGTCCCCATGTGATCCACGACGTCTTCAAATCTGCAGGACTCCTCCCATCACTAACTCTTAGTTCTGTGGTCACAGGCACAAGGCACCGTGCTTCTGTTTAACTTCCTGCCCCCTTCATTGGAGAAGGGGCGTGGCTCTGGTCAAAGACTTTTCGGTTTGGGTTTAGCACGAGACCGTCCAGTGGCGCCAGCACCAGGTCTTTTCCCCCACGCCATTTTCTGAGTATTTGAATTGTAGTCGACGCCACACCTGG
Source organism: Dicrostonyx torquatus (assembly GCA_028555095.1). Classification (NCBI taxonomy): domain Eukaryota; kingdom Metazoa; phylum Chordata; class Mammalia; order Rodentia; family Cricetidae; genus Dicrostonyx; species Dicrostonyx torquatus. The sequence continues at coordinate 1,353,232 of JAQHUG010000144.1, forward strand.
CATGTGATGCTGGGCACGAGACCCAGGACTTGTGCAACCCTGACAAGTGTCCCATCAGCTGAGCCGCAGCCCCAGCTCTCCCGCATACTGGTCTACGGAACCCATCAATCCTGGAACTCACTGTAGCTTCTATCTTCTCGTTCTGCGAGACAATGCATTTTCTCCTGTTTCAGTCTGGTTTGATTTAAAATTTTCATTACTTGCAGCTAAAATCATCCTCATGGGACGAGGGGTCACTCTGCGACAAACCCCATGCTCAACTCCATCCCATTGCTGGGAAAATAATCCTGGTAAAACATTGTGATTTGCTGCCTCATGCGTGGGGCCATTCTTCAGTACTCTCTCTCATTATTGCTTTCATGACAGAGATGTTGTCAAATGCTCAATCTCTCATGTAAGTGAGGGAGAAGCCAAATTTAAAATAAGACCAGGTGTGTTCGCACACATCTGCAATCCCAGCCCTTGGGAGACTGAGGCAAGAGACTTTGTCTCAAAAAGTCAATAAATAAGTATCACAACTTTAAAAACTTTGACACCATCTGGGAAATACTGGTTGTTCCTGAAGGCTGAAGAAATAGGCCAGGAAGCTGAAAACATTGAGGGACATATTCATTTCTTTACTCTATACCATAATTTTAAATTGTGTCATTGTTGATAAATAAACGTACTTTTAAAACAAAAATTAAAAATAATAATCTAAACCAAGTGGTGGTGGTGTATGCCTTTAATCTTAGCACTCGAGGGGCAGAGGCAGGTGGATCTCTATGAGCTCAAGGACAGCCTGATGTACAGAGTGAGTTCCAGGACAGCCAAGACTCTTACACAGAGAAACCCTGTCTCAAAAAACAAGCAAAAATAGATTTATTCAATTAAAAATTAAATTAGTTAATTTAATTACTATTTTATTAATTTTCATAATTTATATAAATATTAATTTATATATTTTATACAAACTAACATTTTATTTATACTTAATTTGACTAATAAAAATCAGTATGTAATTAAATAAAATTAATTAAAAATTAAAAACAGCTGGGCAGTGGTGGCACACTCCGTTAAACTCAGCACTTGGGGTGCAGAGGAAGGTGGATTTCTGTGACAGAGGCCAGCCTGCTCTACAGAGCGAGTTCCAGAACAGTCAAGGCTACACAAAAAAACCCTGTTTTGAAAACCAAAATAAAAAAAAATTGGAAGCAATAAATAAATTTATTATTTTTATGTGAAAATTTGCAGTTTTCCCAAATGTTTCACCATAGCAAGCTCTTAAGACACACTGTCACATGCCATGGGACATAGCTGTAATTCCAGCATTTCAGACTTGCAAGGAGGAGAACCAGGAGTTTAAGGCAAGTTCAAGGCCAGCCTCTCTCCAAAACCCAGCGAACAGACTACTCCACTGAAGTCAGTGGGAGAATGTGCCGAAACTGTAGGACTGTGTCACCGAGATCTTGTCCCCTGACGAGGCTTTCCTTGCCATGAGTTGCATGAAGAGTTATCACACGTTTCTGACCTGAGAAGTTTGGGGGCCCTTCTAAGAGAAGTCTCTTTCTCCTTACTAACTCAGCACAAGAGGGCTCTTGTCTTTATCAAGGTTAAAAGGATTGTACGCCTGGCTGCTAGAGTCCCGAGTGGTCTTCAAACCTTCTGAAAAGGCCCTGGCAGTCTTGATGGAGGACTTCCCTTCATTTTCTCCATAGGAATCCCGGAGACAGCCTGCAGAACCAAATTATGGCGGGAAACTGCTAGCGTTGTGGTTCGCTTCTGTTCCACCTGAATGGCCACCGTAAGGTTAGGAGAGGTGAGAATTTGAACCAAGGATGCTATTTCAGCATCATCAAGGTAGGCCCCAAAGTGGGATATTGGTGGGAGCAGGAGATCCATGTGTGCTTCCTGTTTGCAGCCATGCCTTATCCTGCCTGTGCCAGTTCAAGATTAGATTCTGCCAGCAAGAAGGTCTTTATCAGTGTAAGGACATCCAGGCTGAAAGCCCTGGAGAAGCAAAAGACACAGAAGAAACAGGGACACCCACACGGTGGTGTGGGTGAGGTGCTCGGCCTGATTGGCATCGGAAGAGTACCATTGAGGTGAAGCAATGGCAAGAGGGTCCTCTGTGCAGAGAAACGTGGAGGTTTGCCACAAGATTTTATTCTCTTCTTTCTTTGCTTAAATTGAACACTATTATATAGCTTAACAGAAGTATAACTTAACGGTATGCGGTGGCATGTTTATTATTTGGGGGATGCCAAGGCTAAGCATTTCAAGAGTGTAGGTTCTAACTATAATATCTAAAATGGGAGCTTCTGTGGTCCATTTGTCTTCACCCACTTGTTTATTCATCCATCTACTGAATTTATGTCTGTTTTTTAGCGTGGTCCATGCTCAAAACTTGTGCTCCTCAGCCTCAGCCTCCTAAGTGCTGGGATTATGCAATTGTGACACCACACACAGCTTCAGTGCCATGAGACACGTCTCTACCGCATGGCGACACTTTCCTAGGCACAAGAACACCTAAGGAAAATACACTGTCCCTAAAGTCAGTGTAGTAAAAGAGACATAGAGCAAGGTGCACAATCTACAGAAGCTGGAGAAGATTGTTCCTTGGTCACCCAGGGGACCTAGAGACGGTATACTCTCCTAGAGTGAATTCTGTGCTGGAGATGACAATCTTCAAGCAAAGAGTCTTAAGACAACACTGTACCGCAGTCCACAGACTCAGAAAGTGAAGGCAGGAGGACTCTGAGTTCAAGGTCAGCCTGGAGCCACACAGTAGAGGCCCGTCTAACAATCAAATGAAATCAAAACACAGACAAGGGAATCCCTGGGTCAAGAAGGGTGTCCCACTGCGAGTTCTTCCAAAAGGGGCCCGAGCTAAGGTGGGCTGTTGTTTACTTTGATGAGTGGCCCTAGGTACTTGGTGGAGGACCAAGGAAGGGAAAGCCAGTTTAGAAGCATGTGATGGAGTGGTTAGTACTGCAGACAAGTGTCCAAGTGTACTTTACTCTTCCCTCCATGACCCTCTTGGCTCCAGCTGGCTTTTTGGAGTTCTAAAAAGACATACCAGCAGGGCCTCCCGACATTGGCTTCTCTGCCCCCATCCACTGTCTCCCTCTATGGGGCATGGATTCCCTCATACTCCCAGGTACAGTTTGCACGTGGGGCAGTCGGCTGTACTGGTTCACACTGGCACAGAGGGAAAGAAGCCCTAGGGTAGTGTGCAAGAGAACAAAAGTAGAACTGGGGGGAAAGGCTGTCAGGCTTCAGCTGGGCATGGGTGGGCTGCAGTAACAGGTAGACCTATACAAGAGCCCGAGTCAACACAAGAAACGGCATTAAAGCCTTGGGTGGGGTACAACCATCCAATCCCAGCACTCCGGAGGCAGAGACAAGCTAATCTCTACGAGCGGAGGTCAGCTTGGTCTACACAGTGAATTCCAGGCCAGGCAAGGCTCTGTCTCAAAAAACAAAACAAATAAAAAAGAAATGGCATCAAAGGTACCTGGATTGAAGGGAAATTTATCTGAGGGACAGTAAGTCACAGTGACACTAGGCTAGTCAGTCATGGACTTATGGATACTCATTTGTTTACATGTGGTGCAATGATTGAACCCAGGGCCTCAAGCCCATGAGGAAAACGCTCTACCACAAAGTCCTATACATTCAATTTTGACCAAGCTGTCGACTAGTCTGAGTGCCCAGTGGCTTCAGCAAGGTCCTCCAAGGAAACCAGCTAGGACCAGGCGAATTTTGATCAGTCAATAAGAGGGGAACAAGGTGGGAGCAGTGCACAGTGGTGGAAAGAGCCCCACAAGACCTACTCAGATCACAAGCTGTCTAGAAGATTCTGGAAAGAGACCAGGGATCTTCTCTGGAAAGTGGCACGGCACCCCTTCCATTTCGCTCAGGACTGCCCCTTCAAGGAGAAACTCAACAAACTGGCATAAAGTAAGCAGGGCATCAGCGGCTGCATGCCAAGTGGGCTGAGCAGCGTGTGAGCAGTCAGAAAAGATTGCGTCCTTTCTGCAGTTTCTCAGCTAACGCTGCCTGCAAAACAGCAAGAACACATGTCTGAAATCCAAGCCACATTCCCCAGAAGGCACAGCCAGTTTCTATAAAGACTGGTCACAATGAATAGCCTTCTCACTGCCACTCCAAACTTGGGTTTCACTGGAATTGAGTTACACCACAGCTCTGAACACACAATAGTCCTCAATGGGGAGGCAAGGCACCACCTCTGTGGCCGACAGCTCTGCGCTATAATGGAGTAGCTGTCAGAACCACTAGGCATCAATTCTGATTCCTCTTTCCTTGGTGCTGGAAAACACCTCAGATGCATTTAAAACTAAATACTCTAGTGTTTATGCCTGAAGGCCAAACATCAATTGGAATTCTCCAAGTAACCTGGTTCCCCACACACTGGCACTGCAGTCTCTGAAACCTACACATACAGGTTATAATTCTTAAACTAGAAGAGGAAAAGACAGAGAAAATGATCCATTGATTTAAAGAGTTCTCCAAGCCTCCAAGTTTGTAGGTCTATGGCTAACTAGTTAGGGATACTTCTTCCATGCTTTCTGTATGCCGGCTCTGTAAGAGATGGAGTTAGTTCATTTGACCCTCACGAAAGGCCGGTTTCCTCATTTTATAACCAAGGAAATTTAATCAAGCAAGTATGCCCAAGATTGCACAGTTCAAACAGGACCCTGAATTGGGAAAAATGATGTTTATAAACCATCTTTGTGATCACCCCCCCACCCCCAGAACAAGAATCAATAACACCCTTTCCAAAAAGGACCAATTGTGATGTTTCCAATCTTGTGGGTTAACTGATCAGATTTTATTTTTTTTTTGTTTCTTGTTTTTGTTTGTTTGTTTTGGTTGTTTGAGACAGTGCCTCTCTATGGATCCCTTGGTTGTTCTGGACTCACTGCTTAGACCAGGCTGGCCTTGAGCTCACGGAGACCTCTCTGCCTCTGCCTCCTGAGTGCTGGAATTGCAGGTAGGTGCCAGCACACCTGTTGAGGTTTTTAGTTTGTGAGCAGAGACAATACTCCTTGTCCTTCATTGACCACTGTCCTGTAAAATCAAATCACCTCCCAAAGTCACACCTTGCAATTAGGCCCTTTGGGAAGCTGCAGAAGTGGTGGGGACAGACAGCTGTGATATATCTTTCTTCCGTGAATTCTTCTTTCTTGGACCAAGGGCTGTCATTGGCTGCCTACAGCTGAGGACAATACTGTCCCTCCTTTCTGTCTCTGTAGGATATCTGGTTGCATCCTGTGATACTGAAAGCATCCAGGCCCAGGTAGACAAATGGTGGACTGGACTCTCTGACTAGATATGACAAGATGGGTCCGCCCTCTTTCCTATGGTGTCTCTGCATCTCACAGAGATCCCACTAAACTCATCGGAGGTCATTTATGAAGCCCAACAAGGCTCTTTGAAACGACTGAATGGACAGTCTGCCCCCTTTTTAAACTTTAATGAATGTGCTTTCATTCTGCAGTCACGGAGGTACACCTTGCCTCCAGGGCGCCCTCCTGCCTGCACATAGCGGTTTTACTCCCTCTTAGGTGCACAATCAATATTCTGTTGTTCCCTGTCGTTTGGATGTTGCTTGTGCAAACAGCAGTTTTAAAAGTAACAACCTAGGGAACTCTGCTGTCTGTCTACACAAATCAACAGCCAGGGAAACAAGAAATGGATTACGACAGAAATCCTTTTTGTTCCAAACTGTAATCAACTATATTGGATGCGCAGGTTGTCCATTTTAAAAATTTAATAATGGGTTTTGGTCCTCTCGGTTCTATAAAAAGGGCATTTATAAATATTAATATGGAATAGCATGGAAAGAACAATACATAACAATAATGAGAATCACAGAATCCCATCACATTTGACACCGCCATGTCACCAGCTTAAGGATTAGCAGGTTAACCTTAGAGTTAAAAATATTGCTTTATGATTAAAAAAAAAAAACCTCAGAATAAAAAAAGCTCCTTATTGCATCATGTGTTCCCTTTGGCTTCTTTATTTTTCTCAGGTTATGGGATCACTGCTTCAATTGACATTTTGGGGACGAGCAGGCTTAGAGCAAGGTAGGTTGGCTGGTCTGCATTCTTTGTGGCCCAAGTCACTCTGAGCGTGGCTTTTGTCTAATTCTAACCCGACACCCCTTGAGTCAGAGACCTGGCAACTAACACCCTATTTTAGCTGCTTTCCCTACCCCCATTTTAAATGATAAAGTTACTCAAGGTGTCAGTTTTCATCAGTATTTCTAAATACATCTAGTAAAAAAAAAAAATGCAGCTACTTCATAGCAAATCCAAGTATGGAGATCTAATCGCTGCCTAAGCTGTGGGTTTATTATTATTATTATTATTCAAATCTGACTCACCAACCTAGCTTAAGATGTAAATGACGTGCAAAGAGAAACAAAGCAAGGAAACCTCTGACGGCCTTTCTAGCTTCCATTTGATGCCAGGACCTTATCAGTCACAGAACGAAGCCAAACTCCGGTGGCAGCCTGCCTGCAGTCCTCCCCAAGCCCCCACCAAACAAAACACTTTCAGTAGCCTTAATATGAAACGGAAAAAGGTCAAACTAGACAGGCTTTGCCAAATAAATCCCGAAGATCCATTCTAATTTCCACCCTCGGATCTTTTAAGTCGCCCTGGATGCCCCTTCTGATACGCTGATCCACACTTACTTTCATTAAAACTTTGTGACTTGGTATTTTTCAACCCGATAGCTTCACTAAACTAGTTCTCAAAGTGTCTGCTAAGCCGCTATGCATAAAACTTCTTTGCTGTCATGGTAGCTTCTAATATCACCTAAACGCAGGCGGCAGCTCTGGGAATGAACCTGATCTACATGCATTCCATCTGAGCCTGGGAATTACTGCGCTTTTGCTTTGACTGGGTGTTTTATGAGGAAGAGGTGCAGTCCTCTGCAGCCCCGACCCTAAGCCCTCTTGAAACCAAATGCCGAATTATCTACCACCCTGTGTTTGTTCTGGAAGTGATCTACACAGAACACGACTTTATCTTGCTAAGATTTCCAACTGGGATTAACAGATGCTAAAACATTTGGGATGGGGGAGGAGGAAGGGACCCACAGAGGAAAAAAGGATGAAAATGAAGGTTTCCTCCAACAATGGCAGAGAAAATGCAGAGAAGACTCAGGTTTAGCTTCCAGAGTGAGGTTTCTCCGAGGGTGCATGATGGACCAAGCTTTATTGACATGGACTTAAAAATGCCAAAAGAAAAGTAAAAAACCATGCTGGGCTTTTGGCTAGCCTGAGAATGACTTCAAGCTGGCTGGCTTCCTCGGGGTGAGCACTATGCTCTCGATTTCCCTCCACCCTGAGATCTGAGAGGCGCCTTTATTTCTATTTATCGCCGAGGTCGGTATATGTTACTGCAGTCAACAGAATGATTGGCAAAGAGCTTCCAATGAGGTAGAGATCATTTTTCTAGGGGGAAGGGGGATTAAACACAAAATAAACAATCAGGAGTGCAGAATAACAGATTCCCAAACCCTGGTGAATCCACAGTTGCCAGGCATTCGGCTCACACCGTGACCCCAGATGTTCTATCCAGCACAACAGGAGGACAGCCTAGCTCAGCATCTGGCTCCCGGGAGGGGAGGTGGGGACAGGCAGAGCAGGAAATCAATCAAGACACTGGCCTGGCCTTTTCATGAGCTGTGGTGACGGTGACACTTGCCAAGCTTGGCTGGGTACCTGTGTGCCATCAGTTGGGTGATGTTTGGAGTCTCAGTCCCTTCCTTCCAGGATGGAGAGGATTAATTCCCTGTTCTTGAGTAGATTTGGTCACATATGTGGAGCACCCGATCTTGTTGCTGGCACGCATTTGCAGCTAATATGCCAAAATTAACATTGTGACACTTAGTACTGATAACTTGGACTCTGCAAGTAGCAAAGCCTACCAGAAGTTTCGGTGGCGCCTTTGTTCATGCTGTTGGAAACTTCCCACTGTGGCTGAACTGCTCTGGATTCCCCTCAGGACACGGGGATAAAGGGCATTTAATTCTACAGCCTCATCCGCTCCCCCACGGCATTATCAAATTGTACACAGCAGGGAAATAAGGCCAGCATGGGGAGGCGTGAGTAGGGCCCTGTGAATGTGTGTGTGGAGGGAGCGTTGAAAAGGCCTGTAGGAAAACTCTAACAACAGCACAGCCAGCCTGTGTGAGGGCTCTCACTTGGGCTGCCTGCTCCCTTCTCACTTCCCAAGTCTCTTTCCAAGATGGCTGCAACTGTTTCCCAGAAAGCCTGCAGTTCCAGAGCATGCTCAGTGCTGCTTCCCCAGCTGAGTAACACTTGAGGAACTTGATTCAGAAAACTGAAGCTCTGTGCTGAGAACGGGTGGGCATAGAGGTCGAATGATGTAGAAAGAATCCATCGCTGGGTGTGTTGCTTGTAGTCTGGAGGCATCCGGGTTTGGTAACTCACTTCCTGTTTCTGATTATCTTCGCTAGAGCACCAGAGATGGGCTAACCAGCTCTCGCTACCCCCGCGAGATGAAACCCAGAGTCTCCTGCATGGCTGGCAAGCACTGTACCAATTGAGCTGCCTCCCCAGCGAGGGGTTAGCCACCTCTTTGAACACTACAACAAAAAATTCAAGAGCCCGGGTGCCTGGGAAGGGCTCTTCAAAGAGGAGGTCGAAAAAGTCCTGGGCAAAGGGCAGAACCCCTGGCCCTGGCTGTGTGAGAGCCGCTGTTGGATCTCTCAACCACATCCACATGTTTCAAATGAGGTGGCTGACACCATTAGCCGGGATTATCTCCGAAGGGCGAGATTACAGGGAGAACTTTCACTCCTCACTTAAGTATGGTCACTTTCATTTAAACAATATACTATTTTCACAATATAAACTTCAGAAACATTATTTCCACTTGTTTATTTATTGTGTGGGTGAGAGAGTGTGTGTGCACATTTTATGACCCATGTGGACACAGAAGACAACCTGAAGGAGTTACACCCTCCCCCCACTGGGGGCTTGAGGCTAGAACTCAGGCCTTCAGGCTTGGCAGCCACGCATCCCCTCAGTGATGGCGCTAACAATACAAACTTTCCATTCCACTGAGACTATGCCGGACGTGGCAGAGCCGCTGTGCCACCAGTGGCTGCCTCTGACAGAGTGTGCTGTGACTAGGCATTTCTGTCTCCAGACAATCTCCCTTGCTTTCTCCAGGCTTGACACTTGGTGCCCATGCGCTTCCACCCTAAGGCCACCAGAAAGTTTAGACCATTCCTTCCCCCAATACAGCCACACCCCAGCCTAGGCTCCTGCATAGTGCGCGCACATGAGTTCTGAGCCACACATGCCAGGGGCCGCTGGTCAGCTGGGACCTAGAAACTGGCACTTATTCTGAAGCACTCCAGCTGTTTCTGGTGCCACCAGGCTGCTTCAGTGGCACTGCGCGTGACACATCAATATTACACGGTGACTTCTTTAGGGTTTCCTAGGTGCAAGGGTTCAGACGAGAAAACATAACCACCCACGGACAAACCAGGCAGACAGGTGACCCCAAACACCGTCATGACCTGCCAGTGCCCCACGCACAGGTGCAGGATTAGGGCTGGGACAAGAACGCCTGGCCCAGTGTGTTTTGACAATTCTCTGCTTCCTTACCCCATTCACAGTGCGTGTTCCTCCTCCATCCTCCGCATCCTGGGAGGACACCCACTGGCAAATGAACATGCAGTAGCAACAAACCTCAGAAACAAACAAACAACAACAAAAAATATCTGGGCATGAAGTGTTTTTGGTTTGCAGAGAATTCAGTCCAATTTGCCATCAGTACCAAGGTTGGCTTTTGATGATGTTGATGGGAAAGGCCGTGAACAAAACGGCCTTTCTCTGCTAATTAATTCCCTTCGAAGAACTCTAAAGATCTTTAATTACACAGTTTGAAAAGCAGCAGTCACCCGATCGGGGCGATCACCCGTGTGCGTTCCTTGCTCTGCCCACCTGAATGGAATATTTTCTTGTTTTCCCGGCTTCGAACACCTAGGATGGGCTTGCAGTAAATCCTGTCAGCTCGATGCCTTACAAAAGTGCTCTGATGTCAGGAATAAAGAATGCCACCTACAGCTTAATGTCTGGAAAGAACCCCGAGGGCTGCAAACAAGGAAGGGTTTTGTCTCCTTAATGCCCAGTGCGCGATCCAGTGGAGATAGTGCCTCCATCCATAATCTAGGAGTGAAATTAAAGTTGTTGAAAGACATGGGGTAAACCAGAAGCCTTTGTTTCTTTACCAAACTGGGGGAAAAAATTAAACCACTAAATGTTTTAGCAGATTTACTCAATTTCCAATTAAACCACAGATCTATTATTGTAGAGCTCCAAGAAAGCAGTATCTCTCCTCTCTCTCTACCCATCTGTAAAAGCACACACATGAACAATATAACATAATGAACCAAACCATTATTCATACATACATACATATACACATACATGCATAAATACACACACACACACACACACACACACACACACACAGAGTGTTTGACCTGCAGGGAGGTGGGAGTATGGGGAAGTTATACAAGCTTGAAGGTGAATGAGGCCAGCTCAGTGGTGGTTTTGGGGAGGGCCTAGATGAGCCTTTGGGAAAACCCTAGTAGCTTGCCTCCTCCCACCTCCCAAGCCTGGAAGGTTCTATGGCCCCCAGCAGGTCTGGACTGCAGACTGGAAGGCGGGGAGGGCATAGATCCGCTGTACAAGAGCACCGTCTGCCAGCTGGCACAGAGGACTGGCTGGGGAGACCTGTGGGCCAGAGGCAGGGGAAAGGGCAGAACTGTACAAAGCGGGGAGTGGGGGAGCCAGGCTGGAGATTCTATCTTCAAACCTAGAGGGCACACTCACTTCTGAACAATAGCCGCCCAGTCAGGGCGACGCTGGTTTCTAAGGGCTCTTCACATTAATCCCCACCCAGATCCAGTCCCCAGGAACCTGAGTGGTCCTCCAGACACCCATTCAGTAGAAAATGGTGGGTGATTTTGCCCGTGTCTCCTGAGATCTCTGGTGAGCAACACTCTTTCGGCTGATGTGTGTTTGTAAAGATAAAATACAGAGCAACCTTGGCCGTCCCAGGCTGTTACAAAGAGCAAATGTGCCAGACTGGGCAGTGTGTGGCTTTTCAGAATTGAGCTGTTACCTTTGTTTGTTTGTTTGTGTTTGTTTTTCAAGACAGGGTTTCTCTGTGTAGCCTTGGTTGTCCAGGC
>JAQHUG010000144.1:1381022-1402308 GCA_028555095.1 Dicrostonyx torquatus
ATACACACACACCTACATACACCCACACACACCCACACACACGGTGACCTGATCTGATCCCCAGCATTCACATAAAACACTGGGTACACTACACACGTGTAATCCCCACCACTGGAACAACAGAGAGGCAGATCCCTGGGGGGCAGGCCAGCTCACCATCAGGCTTGGCCACGAGGAGGCTCTGAAGACCCATGTTACCCAGGGACATAAAGCAAATAACCATTTTCACTAATAGCCAACAAAGCAGGCAACACTCTGAGCAGCTGTGTGCACAGAACTGATCCTTGCCGTCCCACCGTGGAGTCTCCTCAAGCTCTGCTCCACAGAGAAGGGAATTAAAACATGCGGAGCTAGAATAACCTGATGTCACGTGGAGAGCTGGGGGTCTGGCTCCAACTGCTGCTAGACACATCGCTTCCAGAAAAACTGTGCTTTCTAAAACAGCCCACCCCCTGAGACTGTGAACAGGGGAGCTGGGAAGAATTAGATTTCCGTCCTTGACGCCAATGAGGGACCAAGGACATCAGGTACGCACCATTCCAGAAGCTTCTTCAGGCAGTAGTCAGAATGAGCTAAGACATAACAGTGATTGTCTACAGGAAATAACAACTGGCCATGGAAGCTTTGAGGGTGAGACAAAGGTGTCTCTAAAGGTGTTTTCTCAAACCAAGTGCACTATTAAAAAGAATACCGTCTCCACCGAGATCACAGTCCAGTCTCAGCGTTTGTCTAACTACACCAGCGCTAAGGAGACAGCTGTGAAATAAAACTTCCTATAGAAGCCCAGACCTTTCCTGGGTACAGATTAGCTCACAACATTCAACAGAATTGGGCCCTGCAAAGCAAGCGCCATTTTGTTTTTTCCATGAGAGAACAGGGAGAGGAGAAAGTGCACTGCTAGAGGCTAGCCCTATGAAGCAAGCTAGCTTTGTGTCTTTATCAGCTATGCAGGAGCACACAGTACAGTTCGCATGGTTAAGAGGTGAGATCTTAATTTCATGGGAGGCAGCAAATGTACTTTCTCTCAAAGATGAAAGGCCAAATTTTTCTAATTCTGGGCCAATAAAACGTGGCCCCTGAGGTAGTTCAGATACCTGATGTCCCCGAGACTATTGTTATAATAGTCTTCACTATTATGTCTTTTTACAAATCGTATGTAAAACTCACCCACATTTGGAAATAACATTCTCACCAACATGAAACTGTCTTGTAATTAGGAAGCTAGACATGAGGAGCTGGAGAGATGGCTCAGCGGTTAATAGCACTTGTCGCTCTTGCAGAGGACCTACGGTTTGGTTCCCAGCACCCACATGGTGGCTCACAACTGTCCTTAAGTCCAGTTCCAGGGAATCTGATACTCTCTTTTTACTTCCTTGGGTACCAGGCACATACATGTACGGTACACATACATGCAGGAAAAACACTCATACAATAAAATGTTAAAGTCTAAAAAAATTTTAAAGAGCTAGACTTGTATTATTTTTATGTATGCTATGAGTGTGTAAGAGAGAGAGAGAGAGAGGTCAAAGGACAACTTGGTAGAGTAGGCTCTCTCTTTCTACCTTAACCTAAGTTCTAAGAATCAGCCCTCAGTTAGGTCTGTGTGGCAAGCATTTCATCCACCGAGTCATCTCTGGCATTTTAAATGAACTGGCTGAACCAGTCAGAACAGCCATACACGCCAGCTTAGGTGCTCCTGCTCTCTTCTGCCGCGGGCAAAGTCGAACTCCCAACTGTGAACATCCTGTGGAGGTGGGGCATGCTCTGCAAAACACAAGTATGGCTGTGCTTTGGCTCTGGCTTAGGCAAGGGGAAGAAATCTAAAAGGACCGACATTTTTCAAATGGCACGCCCAGCTGCTGAATCAGCGGGAATGAAATTTATGCTAGTAAGTCCTTGGATTTCAAAGTGACTCCTACCATACAGAACTTTTGCCCTTCTTTTCTTTTTTCTTTTCTTTTCCTTTCCTTTCCTTCCTTCCTTTCTTTTTTCTGGCTTTTCAAGACAGAGTTTCTCTGTGTAGCCCTGGCTGTCCTGGAACTTACTCTGTAGAACAAGCTGATCTCAAACTCACAGAGGTCTACCTGTTTCTGCTTCCTGAGTGCTGGGACTAAAGGCATGCACCACCATTGCCTGGCCAGAACCCCTTTAATTTAGTATAAATTTCGGAATCTAGAACAGGCAGGGAAATTTCCAGTGAAGAGCGGGGGATGCATCCAGTTCTGCTAAAAGAAATTGTACACTGGAAGGTTGGGCCTGGGACGGAAGTCCACGTACGGGTCCTAACTTCCTGTGACAAGGTGATTCTGATTTCACACACCATCTGTGGGAAAGTTGATCATAGTTTAGATATAGTTGCATATTTGATGACTTCCGTGTACCATAGAGTTGGTGGCAGGATGCAGCTGGCTTCACTAACTGTGGGGAAAGGTATCCCAGACTGTCATCTAGCTCATATTCTACTTCCAACATAATGGCTGCTTAGGCATGTGACATTAGCCAAGCTGTCTGTTTACTATAGGCCTTGGTTTGTGCGTGTGTGTGTGTCTGCATGCGTGTCATTTGTGAGTATGCGGAGGCCAGAAGTTGACACACGTGTCTTTCTCAATTGCTTTTTATCGTTATTTTTTGAGACAGGATCGCTCACAGAACCAGGAGCTCACCAATTTGATTAGACAGGGCCAGCCAGACCCAGGCATCCTCCTGGCTCTGCTTATCCGGCGCTGACATCATACACACCGACCCCTTGTTCTGTCTTCATGAGACAGGGTCTCACTCTAGTGCAGGCTGGCCTGGAACTACATAGCCTAGCCTATCCTCCAACTTTTGGTGATGCTCCTGCCTCCTCCCTAGTGCTGGGCTTACAGCTGAGAAGTACCACTCCTGGCTTGGGGGGATAGATAAGCTGTGGTCCCCTTACAAGTCACTCTGGCATCAAGTTTCCCAAAGTCAGTATCTTTGACACATATTTATTTTTACCATGACCCTTTTAAGAAACAGACTCTATTCTTATTTTCAAGTCAGTGTCCTTGCTATGTAGCCCAGGCTAGCTTCAAACTCACAATTCTTCTACTTCTGGTCTCCTGAGTGCTGGGATATGTACCATCATGCTCTCAGAGAGGTAAATTCTATATTGCAACCCAATCTACACATTTAGATGTAACTATTACACCCACATTTAGTATGTCATACATACCATTTGCATATGCACAGAGTGAACCTAGTTTTGAAATATCCCCTCCATGCTAGCTCATGTGCTTTCTCAGGCAGGCACTCTATTCATTAGGAAGACAGCCGTCAGCCCTGACTGTATCTAACTTTATGACAGTAGCTCCAGCTAGACACAGCCCTGCACACTGAGAGACTGTGCCCGCCTTGGCAGCTAAGTGCCCAGTTTAGTGTTTCATGTTCTGATTGCTCAAAGGTAAATGATGCTGTCAAAACCTGTCCTAGGAAATGAATGTGCTGACTTATATCACAGCCAGCTGAGTAAGAACCACCACCAAGCACAACCCTCTCCATTTGGAGTCACATTGTTTCATACTGAGCTTTGGTTTTCTGTTCTTCCATATACAATTATTTTTCAGAGATCTATTTCTATGTGTATGAGTGTTTTGTCTGCATGTACGCAAGTGTGCCTTGTGCATGCCTGATGTGTGTGTTAGAAGAAAGCATCAGACCCCAGGAATTGGAATTATGGATTGCTGCAACTTGCCAAATGGGTACTGGGAACAAAACCCAGGTACTTTGCAACAGCAATGCTCTTAATTTCGGAGCCATCTCTCTGGAACTCTATCTATCTATCTATCTATCTATCTATCTATCTATCTATCTATCTATCATCTATCTATTTATCTATCTATTCATCCCTCTATCATCTATCTCTCTATCTATTTACCTATCATCTATTTATCTATCATCTATCTATCCATCTATTTATTTATCTATCATCTATCTATCCATCTATTTATCTATCAATCATCTATCTATCATCTATCCACCCATTTATTCTTCTTTCTTTTTTTAAAACTTCCTTCTACCTGTGTATTTAAGTCTTCAACCAAAAGAATCCGAGTTTTTCCATAAGGGAACCACCTGCCACTTGAGAAATTCCTTAAAAGGCATTTTAGTGCCTGTTGCTAGAGCAACGATGGAAGGTGCTTGGTCCTGTGTACTGGTGGGCTGATGGACAAAAGGGTGTACTGAACAACATACCACAGCTCTAAATGACGCTAACATACATGAAGGGGGGTTGGAGAGGCAGCAAAGATGAAGGAACTCGGTGGTTGTTTTGTTTTGTTCTTAATTTTTTGGGTTCTTTTTGGGCGGGGAAATGCTGCAGGGTGAGGGACAGATATGGAAGGACTGGGAGGTGAGTGGGATTGGGGTGCATGATGTGAAATTCCCAAAAGATCAATAAAAATTATATTAAAAATGCTATTAATACAACAATCTCACAATATTTCCTTTCTACTTTCAAAGCTGATCTGGAGGGAAGACACGGTAAGATGGTTTGGGTCCTCAAAATCTTCAGTGTTTCCACTCTTGCAGATTTGAGGTTCAAGACTTGGTACACAAGCATCTTGTCTTCTATGATACTTCCGGTGCAATGATAAGTCCCAGGGAGTGGGAAACTCATCAGGGTCAAGAGTTCTGGTCTAGTTCCCCAAACAGTGGTCTCTTTAGGCTTTAGCAAAGACTCACAAAGGAGCAACAACTACAGGTGTTGAGACTACTTCCAGCGGTTCAGCTATGGAAGGGAATGAATATTTTTTTAGTAGAAGAAAATCTAAAATTTCCACTTTTAACAGATTTCCTTACAAAATAATTCCTTTAAGGCATGTTGCCTTAGATTTCTATTCTGCTCAGTCCTGCAGCCATTCAGTCTCAAAGAAACACACAGAAGTCTACATTAATTATAAACTGGTTGGCCTATTAGCTCAGGCTTCTTATTAACTCATATCTTACATCTTAACCCATAATTCTTGTCTGTGTTAGCCACATGGCTTGGTACCTTTTATCAGCAAGGCATTCTCATCTTGATTCTTCTGTGTCTGGGTTATGAATGCAGACTGAGTCTTTCCTCTTCCCAGAATTCTCCTGTTTTTGTTGCCCCGCCTATATTTTCTGCCTGGCTACTGGCCAATCAGCATTTTATTAAAGAAATACAACTGACGAATCTTTACAGGGTACAAGGTCACTGTCCCACAGCAAAGACAATACTTCCAAATAGAATGTTGACTTTGATAAAGAGGACAAAATCCATCCATAATGTATATTATCAGTTTATAATATATACCACATACCAACATAAAGACTTGATTCCAGGGCAGGGCTTCGGGGAGCAGTGGGGCTGTATTATGTGTTGATCTATAGTATGTCTCTTCTCTAACAAGACTTACAGCAGACAGAAATTCTAAATAACTGTTATGAGAGGATGGACTTTTGGCTTTTTAATAATTTTTTTTATTACACCTGAATTTAAGATCCACCATATCCTCATGTCATGGCACACGGACAGAAGGTCAGGTATGTCAGATGCTGTAAGCTGAGCACTGGGGAGGAATGAAGACCCGATCGACACCCTGGTCTGTTGACCATTACCTCGAAATGAGGCAATCTCAGTAACTCACAATTTTAAACAGCTTCAAAACATCTTCATTCCTAAAAATTAGTCTGCACCTGTAACATATTGGTTCTGTCAAAAAGAAATTCAGTGAATTGCTTGTTGGCTTCACAGTCTTGGTTTGAAGCCCTCTATCTGCCTTTCCCACCAACCAGCATTTATTTTTTTAACAGCATGAGCTAATCCTTCTAACACATGTTGTGTTGGTGAAGTTATTTTTCTGCTGAAACAAAACAGCCCTTTCACGATATACCCAGGTGAGCACACTGTACTACTCCCTAGCCTTTGAGAGGTATCATCCATGCTGATCCAAATCAAACAGGTCTTCAGAGGCCTGACAATGACGTCTTCATTGAGCATGAGCGAGGCTAAGCCGCCACTCCTTGTTTGCTCTGCAGTGCTGTGCCAAGATCTTGGCTTTTAATGTTTCCAGCATCCTTGGAAACATCACTTGTTTGGCGTATAAGCTTAAAAATGGTTTTGCATCTGCAATAAAGTTTGAGGATAACTGAAAATAGTGTGACTTTCTTAGGGGTCTGTCTGCAGTCTCTTAGGGTATGTCTGCAATCTCTTAGGTCTGTCTGTCTGCAATCTCTTAGGTCTGTCTGTCTGCAGTCTCTTAGGGTATGTCTGCAATCTCTTAGGTCTGTCTGTCTGCAGTCTCTTAGGGTATGTTTGCAATCTCTTAGGGGTCTGTTTGCAATCTCTTAGGGTCTGTCTGTCTGCAATCTCTTAGGAGTCTGTCTGTAATCTCTTAGGGGTCTGTCTTCAATCTCTTAGGGGTCTGTCTGCAATCTCTTAGGGGTCTGTCTGTCTGCAATCTCTTAGGGGTCTGTCTGCAAACTCTTAGGGGTCTGTCTGCAATCTCTTAGGGGCCTGTCTGCAATCTCTTAGGGGTCTGTCTGCAATCTCTTAGGGGTCTGTCTGCAAACTCTTAGTGGTCTGTCTGCAATGATTTTCTTCACCTAGCCACAGCACCTGAGTAGCTCAGAATCTTATCACCTGTGATACTGCATCTGTGAAATTTTTATCAGAAATAAAACAAAAGGGTTCACTGTAATCAGATTCATTTTTTAACCTTTGAAATTGAAATTTTTTCCTGAATATTAAAAAGCACTCATTTTAACTGGTGATGGATATTAATGGGAAGTATGATTAAGGAGTCACAATGTTTAATTTTTAATATGTAAATTTAAAAATCTACTCTTCATATCCTAATCTGATGACATCGAGTTATCAGCCAAGCATAATAACCTGACCTCCCCAAACTGGCTTTAGCTAAATCTCTTAGTGGCTAAACACATAGCTTCATCATCAAAAACTCTGAGAAGATGAACAAAGTTACATTTACAAATTCTATTGCAAGCTTTCAAAATACTACATTAGTAATAAATTTTATTGTGGCTATATTTTGAGTAACAGAATACACACACACGCACACACATACACACACACACACACTTTTAAAGGTCCTCTTAAGAGATAAGAGGAAGTAAAACACCAGGAGCTGTGCACACTTCCACCAGAAGAAAGTGGGAGACGCTTGGTGCTTTGCTAGCTAACATGGAAGCCACAATGCCCTCGTCCTGGGCCCTCTGGTGTGGGCTGACCTCAGGGCCCAGGCAGCAGGGTACTGCAGGGTGTGGAGAGACAGACAGTTCTGCCGGCTCCCACTTGCTCCTCGGGCTAAACTCCAGGCAGAAGTTGGCTTTGTGGGGTTCCTGTCGATCTGCCAACCTACGGCACTCCAGGGACACTGTGAGGGGGATGCTGGCCAAATCCTGCATGAGAAGTCACCGCCTTCACACCCTCCTCAGTGTCAGGGTTGGACCAAAGGAGCCTTGTATCTAATTTTATAATGCTAGACTCTAGCCAAGGAAAGGAAAAGTGGCTTCCCTCAGGAGAGCTCTTGGAAGCAGCTGACCTGGGAATGCAGGCCAACCAAGTTAACCAACCTTAAATCTTAGCTCCACTTGCTATTTTTTTTTTTATTTCCCAATGGTTTGAAGAAATTTAAACAGTTGTGACTTTATGTGTCACAGGCTACGTATTATCGCTTTGTCAAAGAGAGTGGTCGAAAGTCACTGTGCACAGACACCAAATGACCCACGGGCCACCTGCGAAGTGCACTCAGAAGCTGACATGCCTCCACGCTGTCACACGTTTAAAAGGCAGGAGCTCTACAGAGGCCTTCATTGCCATTTGTAAGGTTGCTAGTAGAAACTGTTCCTCTTCGTGAGGTTCTGAAAACACTGCATGCATGTGGACTCAGGACAGTCACACTGCAGCCGGACGTTCAGAAACAAACTCTGTCACCACACATGCTCAAGCAATCTTCTTAAGAAATGTTTGAATTTTATTGTCGTCTCCTCCCCGGAAAGTGAAACTCACAGTCTTGCACAATGTCTCTCGAATGGCTAGACTTAGACAATTTACTGACACTTTCTTCAACTCCCATACCACACTGAGCTCCAGCAGGTTTTTGTTTTAAGGTGAACCAGGTTTCTGGCTCCTCCCTGTGGAGAAGTTACTTTCAAGTCAGTGAAAGTTCTTGGCCCATGATTAAAAGTCTTTGCCAATTAGTACTCAACAACTTCAATTCGGTTTCTTCTGGTTCAAGATGAGCAGGAGCCTAATAAGGCTGTGATAAAAGGGCAAAAGGCACCGAGAGCCAAAAGCGGATTAATGAGCTCCTCCATGTATTTGTCTTCCTAACAGCTGAACTGTTACAACTATTGACACTCTTCAAAAGGTTCCGCTCTGAACCCTGTCCAGGCACTGCAGGCTCCAATGGACATCTTCAAATCCAGAGAATGGAGGAGCAAGAGCGTCCCCTGTGTGATGCCAAGACCAACAAAGGCCCACGGATCAGGTAATGAAACTCCAGCTTTTCCCCCTTTGAGATTTATTTACTGGCAGCTGACAAGGGGCAAATTCAGCTCGAATTGTGCAGTCAAGGCCCTGTCAAGCCTTTAGAGGCACCCTTGTCTTGAAGCACCTTCAGGACTGGCATTTCACTCAAAAGCCCTCGGCACTGGTCCTTAACAGCTTATGACATCACAAAGGACACTCCAGACAGATGCCTACATGGCATCCTGCAGCATTTTAAAAGAGAATTAGTGGTTTTAATTATGGTCGTAGTATGAAAGGGAACCATGCAAGCTCCACGGGAGACCTTTGATCAGCCCCTTTTGCTAGTACAATGCCACGGAACTGTGACTATTCCTGGTAAGGGGCCTTTTCTTGCTGAATGACTCACCAGTGATCTTTGAATGCAGACAAGCTTCTAGCCCTCCCTCTTCATTAGTGAGCATTTCTATACAGGGCCTATATAGTGCCTGGAGTCTAGGAGTGCACAATCGGGGAAGAATCCCTACGGATGCTGGCCTCCTCTTAGGAAGTGCTGAAGGACTCTGAGTGACTTTATTCATTAAAACAGGTTGCTATTAATTAACTGTCATAATAAAATAAAGAACTATTATTATTTGCATTTCTTACTAGGTTCCCTTTAGCAAGATGTATAAAAGATGCCTGTAACAGAAATGAATTTATTGAGCGACTTCCCCACCCCCACTCTCGCCCACACCCTTTGTGCATCTGGGCAGCTAGCTACCGCCTAATTATTGGGTCTAGATCTGTGAATCCAAATAGAAGTAAAACATAAATATGAAATTAATTAAGGACATGTTAAATGCCTTTTAATGTGCCTGTTTCTACAACTGAAAGAAGCAAACATGAAATTATCTTTCCTTTTCAGCGAGGGCAGAATGAAGACGACAAAACTCAAAGTTTAAAAAATCATGTACTTGGTTTAAAGTACAAAGTTTCAGACTAAAAATCACAGTTAACTGAAGAAAAAGGAATTCTAATGAGGCATAACAAGAATTGGTTTTAGAGACCATCTCACTTTCAGAAACTGGAAAATGCCTTTGGTCTGGAATGCGTATTTTAAGACTATCTTTTTGAATGAATCCCAATAATCACAGACCTCAAAATAGTCAGGGTCAAACGTCTTAGGTCTGTGGAAACAGTTCCTTCTTGTCTACAACCTGCTATAGTTGTTAGATGTTCCAGTTTGTTAGTGCAGATGTTTCTGAATGCTTCTCAAGGAAATGCTAATTTGGCAACATGAGATAAACACACTTTTGCATACGGCATATGTTGTAGTCATGAACGTACTTCTGCTGTTCCAGGAGATACTGAGATTTCTACTCTTCTGATACACTTTCTTCACTGAAAGGAAAAGCGTTTGGTCTTTGGCACCTCTGGAAGCAGAACATGAGCAGAGCAGCCACCGATGCCGGCTCAGACCGACTTTCTATTTCTTAGATTTTGCAGTTCTCGTCTTAGGTGCTTGAGAGCAGCCATGATGTCTGCTCGCTGGGGGTCAGTCTGTGCTTTCTGAGCGTAGAGATGGAAATGTCTGATGGTTTCAGACAGCAGGACTTCAGGGTCTGTGGCTGTCCCTGGAAGGCGCAGCATCCTCTCACAGGCGATGGCGTAGTTCTTGTGCCAATTCACTGGGTGTTCCTCTTGCAAGTATACGATCTCCTTATAAAGCTGAAAGACAGCAAGTGTTGGGATTCCATTGTTATCCTGACAGATTTTCTTGTTTCAAAACCAGAAGACAGAGAGGAATTAATAAAACAAGGAAAAAAATCCAAGCAATCTACAGTAGAAATCTAATCATTGCCAGGCCATGCAGAAAATACAGGATGCTCCGTAATTACGACAGTGGCAGGAGGCAAGCGGGCTTCAGCTAAAACTGCTTCTGGGGCTTTGGATGCTGCAGGACCCCAAGACACACCGTGTCAGGACAAAGCACTCTTCCTCCAGAAAAATGTTCTGGGAAAGGATTTACTTCTAACAGGAGGAAAGCTATTTACTCAACAGGCCGAGCGGCTAAACCTCTAAATTTAGCTGCTGGAAAAAAAAAATCTGTCTTTAATAGAGAGTGCAGAAAAAGAACTTGGCAGAATTAAACTTCTGCTTCACATTATTAATGTGGATTTTTCTCTACAAGGAACAACAGCAGTCTTAGCAACAATCCATGCAAACAATTCTATTGTTATCAAGTGTACAGAATCAAGAGATCCCCAGCAAGGGCAATGCTGAAAATCTCCACACTACCTTACAATTTCCATCTTCATAGCCCAAAGCCTGCCCACAGAAACTCAGAATTTTGATTTCCCAACTGCAGAGACAGTATTAACTGGATGCAAGTGGAATCAAAACATCTATTTATTTATTTAGTGTGTGTGTGTGTGTGTGTGTGTGTGTGTGTGTGTGTGCGCGCCACAGTGCACATGTGGAGTTCAGAGGATAACTTCTGGGAGTTGCTTCTCTCCTCCTGCTATGCAGGTTCCAGGGATCAAACTCAGGCCCTCAGGTTTGTTAGCCTTTACCTGCTGAGCCATCTTACCAGCAGCGCAGAATCTTGATAATGAATTTCCCAAAGGGAATGCATGAACACCTAACGAATAAACAGGGGTGGAGACTAGTTCGCACAGCGGAACGTGGCGCTTCCTTCTTTAGGAATTTCACCTTCACAGTAGCACTGGGTGACTTAGGATGCCCCAGTAGGATGAGGACAGACCAGACAGTGCTTTTGAACTAGGGCTGTGTTGTAGTTGTAGTTGACATGGACCAATTACACCATCTTTTCCCATCTCCTCCAAAGCAGCCAAATGAATGTCCACTGTAAGACAGCATCCTTGTCAAGAACGTCACAGCCTGTGGCTGTCCCTCAGAGACCTGAGAACCCCATCTGTCCTCCAGCTCCTCTCAGCACTGCTTCCCTTTCACATGGGTGACCCTCAGTTGACATTTATGTCAGAGTGAGCTTAAACCCTGACCCTCTTAGCTACCAGGCAGAACTCTACATGCTGCCTTCCAAAATCAACTCCCTCACTGTCCTTGAGTGCCCTGGAGGACTCTGCCTTTGCCCAGGGGCTACCTCCTTATGGACCAGCCTCCCTCCCAGCGCTTTCGAACTCTACCCCCTATCTGACTAGCTCATCTTGATAGTCCAGCATGGCACCTCCTGACATCTCTTCCCAGCACTCGGGCTCAGCTCCCTGGGTCTCATAGCACGTCTGTCGGCACACGGCACACATGAGACTGATCCGTGACTGTGGAGTGGACCATGCTCAACATCCTTTCTGTAGCCTGCGACCTTTGTGGCAGCAGAGACAAGACCATATCTAACACAATACATGATATCAAGCAGGTATTCAATAAAGGCTGGGAGAGAAGAATGAATAAAAGTGAGTTAATATTCAAAACTTAGGAGCAAAATAAGTCATGCCAATCGGACGCCATGCTGCTTTAACTCAGCAGCGAGCAAAGGTGCTGGCTGAGTAGAACCATAACAGTCCAGAGAGACAGAGTTGGCTGCTCACGTATGCCGAGTCTGAGCTCTGTGTGCACAGATGGTTACCAGGACATGTTTCTACATGGCAAACTGGCTATGTCTGTAGTGTTAGAAGAGACCAGTGCTAAGTCATAGGAAGCCAGAGAGTCTCGTCACCACAGTGCACACAAGCCTCTCCCCTATGCCTCTCCTGGGGAGAGCGGAGCTGTGTCTTTGGAAGGTGCTGGGCTTCTCAAGGCCAGACAGAAGACAGACTCTTTCTGTGGCTTTTCTCTGTCCTCTGCTGGCCATGGCCTATCATTTCCGGAGCAGAGTCGGGGACAGGGCAGAACTTGTCTTAGTAGAGTCATTCATTATGTTAGTGTCCTCTGTCTTCAACGCAGAGCCACAGACCCTGGCTGGAAACAACACAGTTCACTGCCCTGTACCTGAGGGAAGAAGCTGAGCATTCTGCAGAATTTGCTCCTTCCCTTTCCAGTTCCCAGAACCTAGAGCACCTACACAGTTCACAGCCCCCTTTTCCATCGCATGGCCAGTGGATACCATCCCTGAATCTCCCTCTCACTGGCCTGCCCTATATAAGGCCCCCATGATCATACTGGGCCCACCTGGCTAACCCAGGATAAGCTTAATCTCAAGTCCTTTAACTCAGCCATCGCTACAGACTGCCTTCTGCCACAGAAGGTAGTGGATAGGCAGTGTTATTCTGATTACCATGGCTCTTTACCGTAAACATTGCTTATGACACAGCTGAATATTGAATATTTCCCCATATGTGCTACTTTATAATGCTCAAGATAAGATGGACACCAGAGAACCAAACTTCTGCTACACATCTTATCTCCACTCTGGTCACTTCTGTCCCCTCCTTCCCCTCCCTGCAGATGCCCTTCAACAAGACTGCAACACACTTTATACGCATGAGTGTAGAGTCGTGCTTTCACGTCTGGAGGCACCGTGGCCGTCTCTGCCAGGTTAAAGATGAAGAAGGGTGTCTTCATCCTAGGGGTGGGAGGAAGAACACTCATTAGAATCATACCACAGCATGAAACCCTTTTTGTGTGTTCTGCATTCTCTTGTGTGCATCAAAATTAACTCTGAACCAACAGCAATCTAAGGCACAGTGCTCACTCAACACAAAGCCCCCCCCCCAAGGCTCAGCACTGTAGATGTTGGGGAAATGTTCCCTACAGATGTGTGCCGCTGTTATGGAGGAGGAGCCAGGGATGGGGGATGGCTTGGTTTGTCAGTGAATCCCTAAAGGTGCCCATCACAATAGCTTGAGCCATGTGCGACCACTTCTTCCAAAGGGGCTGGATTCTCTGAGCACACAAACATCCCAATTGTGTGTAGCACACCAATTAAACCAATACCTGCTTGAATAATGACCTGCTTTCTTCTTCTACGTGACCGTCTCTCAGCTTTCCCACATTCAGTCACAATGAACAATTGTGCAGTGTATCTTTATCAGGTTTTCAATGCAAGTACTGACCCTGGAACCAGACTGAAAACCTTAGGCTATTTTCTAACTCTTTCAAAATCATGCTGGCACAAATTATCGTCCAGCTATTTTGTAAGGATTAAATTGGAGTTGTAATTCTTTATTTAAAAATCATTTTTATTAGATTTGTTTTAAACTTACTTTATGTGTATGTGGGCACAGGGCTACACGTGCTACAGTATAAATACAGGGGTCAAAGGACAGCTTGCGGGAATCAGTTTTCTCTTTCTACCACACAGGTGGTGAGGGTCAGACTCACGTTGGTACACCTTTACCTGCTGAGCTGTCCTGCTGGCCCAAGGAGCTATATTTTTATAATTCTTTTTTTAATGTATTTATTTTTTAATTTTATGTGTATTGGTGTTTTGCCTGCATGTATGTCTGGGTGAAGGTGTCAGGGTCCTTGAAACTGGAGTTACGAACAGAGATGAGCTGCCATGTGGGTGCTGGAAATTGACCCCGGGGTCCTCTGGAAGAGCAACCAGTGCTCTAAACCTCTGAGTCATCCCTTAAGCCCCATCTGATACTTATTAAATCTTTAAACGCAAATGATTTATACCATAATTCAATTCTCAGAACATAATCTCTGGAATAGACTGGGCATCAAGATATTTTTGCAGAAGGATGAACTCCATATGCACGAGGGACACCTCTCTGTATTGCTTAGGACTTTAGTACTAATGCTTTGGACAAAGTCTACTAGTGTTAGTTTACTTAAGTTTTACATGTATGTGTTCTGTGTCTGTGCGAGCCTGCATGCCGTATGTTCAATGTGGCGATCAGAGGGCAATTACAGACGTCGGTTCTCTTTCCAACCTACAGTTTCCAGGATCGAGGAAAGGTCACTGGGCTTGGCAACAAGCGCCTTTACCTGCTGAGTCGTCCTGCAGGCCCTTGTTGGTTATTATAAAATGACAGGGACAAAGAGAAGCAGTCGCACTAAGAAGTGATCCATATGAATCAGTGCGACCCTCTCTCTGAACAACAGGAAAGGATAGCAGCTGTCCCAGTAAGGACTGATATCTTTTCACAAAGTCTCCCCAACGGGCTGCACTCCGTAAGAGCAGGAACTGTGTCGTATGCATGTGTAGCTCTGGCCACGCACAGGGCCTGGCCTCGGCTTAGTGTTAACTGAAGCTTTCATCAACTGGCATGGCACAAACGGAGACGTGGCTTGACCGCTCCGTCCCACCCAATCTCTCCTACTTCCGCTGGCTTAGCTGGAGCAGAAGTATTGGAGGGAGGGGTGGTGCAGGCTATATTGAGCTTTGGATTCCCTCACTGTCTTTAAAGTGCCCCAGGGAAATCCATCTAGCTCATCCTTTTATAAACTGGACGTTAAAAGCTTCATAGGTTACGAGATGAGATTGTGCACACATAACAATACAATGTCTGGAACAAAATAGTTGCCTGTAAGTTATTTTTATTTCCACTGGTCCATGTTCTCAGAATGAAGAGTGCCATGGGCTATTTCTTTGCTATATTAAAAACAGTTGACAGGGCTGGAGAGATGGCTCAGAGGTTAAGAACACTGACTGCTCTTCCAAAGGTCCTGAGTTCAGTTGCCAGCAACCACATGGTGGCTCACAACCATCTGTAATGAGATCTGGTGCCCTCTTCTGGCATGCAGGCATACATGCAGGCAGAACACTGTATACATAATAAATAAATCTTAAAAAAAAAAAAAAACAGAACAGCCAACAACTACTGAAATGTAAATCAGTCACCTTGCTTGCCACATCTCCTCATTGGCCACAGATTCCCACGAAGATGGATCAAATCTGTAATTATCAGAAAGACAGCATCCTTCCATCAGCTTCATTACAAACACATAATGTCTGCTTTATCATCTTGTAAGGCCACTGAAACAGACTGGCTTCTGATGTATTGATAGTGATCACACCAAAAAGTTTTGCATTTTAGTAGGTGTGTCTACTAATTCTTAATCGTGCCTCAAGGGAGCAGAGGAAGGGGGAAGAGGCTCCTGAGATATGGGGTGACAAAGTGAGGACACAGGCCACACGAGGACACAGCCAAGAGCAAGTGTGAAGAGAAGCTTCACTAAACCCTGCTGGGCTGCTTGAAGATTTCTGGCCAAACAACTGCTAGCCAGAATTTTATATATAAAATTATAATAAAATTAAGACATTTATAATTAAAATTTTTATTATGTGCCCGTTTAAATATAATGGAGCTAAAGAACGATATGTACATGTATTCTTCATCAGCTATCTGAAGAAAATGTAATTTTCACCATGTACATCAGGATGGTCTTGAACTCACACCCCTTCTGACTCAGCCTCCCGAGTGCAGGACCTAAGGCATGCACCACCATATCCAGCAAACTACTATTTGCCAACATTTCTTATGAACAACAACGTGCTGTTGGCTCATTGTGTCTCAAAAAATTTCCCTAGCACTTGCAAATACAATCTTTTCTGTTGTGCCTGAATTATAAATGATAGGCTATCTGATGTTAAATAATCTATTAATCTAAAGATATTTCTATTTAATTGTATGTGTGGGTGGTGGTATGCACATGAGCGTAGGTGGCTGTGGGGGTCAGAAGCGGACGTTGGATCCCTGGAGCTAGAATCACGAGTTGCTATGGAGCCACCATATGTGGGTGCCAGGAACTAAAGTTGAGTCTTCTGCAAGAGCAGGATACACTGTTAATCAATAAGCCATTTCTCTAACTCAGTAACACATAATTTAAAAAGAAAAACAGATAATGGGGCAATTTGTCTTGATGGACTTACTTTCCATAGGTAAGGGTAAACTTTATGCAGAGATGCTCAGGAAGAGATGGAAATGCCCTAAGCAGTACAAGGTTGATGACAACCACTGAAAAGGCTCTCGAATTCAGCCTTCCTTACAGAAAGTGACTGCTTGTCCTTTTACTCTTGTGATGGGGACTGAACACTCCACTCCAACCGCATGCCCGGAAAGTGCTAGACCGTGTCTGCACTCCTGCAGAAGGAGTACAACTTCAAACATGCGGAATCGTCCAGACAGGGAGCCTCCTCTGCCTTACTGCAGCTCGTGAATCCCTTCCGCTCACAGCATAATAAAACACAGGATGCTGGGCCATGCAGTGTAATGGCCTGAAAGCAGAAGGTGCCATGCACCAAACTCTTAGGGACCCCACTCACCACAGCCTTCCTTCCCTCTGATTCCCTAGACAGGAGAAGAAAGAAACCATCTCTTTCTGCTGATGTTTTATGATCTTTTGTGGGTGGAAAATGATATTAATAAAAAAACTAAACAAAAAATTAAAAGGCATCTCAAGAGTCAAGTATGGTAGGACAGGCCTCTGACTCCAGCATTGGGGGACTGAGGCAGGGGACAGGCCTGTGACCCCAGCAATGAGGGGGCTGAGGCAGGAGGGCCCTGAGTTTGAGGCCACCCTCCAGAGTAAGAACTTGTCTCAAAAACCCCAAAACAAAAAGATACCTCCAAACATAGCCTTTCTTTTGTTTTGTTTTCGGACATACAAAACTGCTATATGTTAAAAACCACACCTGCTGCTCATACCTTCCGTACTCCTCCGTCCAGTTATAGATACTTCTTGTGCGTTTAATCCACTCCTCTGGGTTGAATGCAATCCTTGAAGGAACTAACTTGTCACAAGAACCCCAAGGCCAAAGTGAATAATCCCTTTTCCAGGTTGGGTCACCTTCATGAATTCCTATGCAAACAAATGTTTCTTTTCTATTCAAAACAGAAAAGCAAAGAATTCTCAATGTTATATTTCTTTAGTTCACAGAAGGTCATTTTGGAGCCCATAAGCCTTAGTTATTTATATGCCATTTGTGAACATGTTGGTCTGCTGAAATCTTTCCCAAGTATAGTGCATGGAATTTATTTACTGTGAAATAAAACAAAACAGAAAACTGCAGGAAGGAACAAACAGAAACAGACAAGAAATCTTCCTGCCTCTGCCTCTAAAACAGGGACCTTATCAGCAGGAACACTGGTACGGCATCCTGTCACGTGCAATGCTTTCACTGATATCCCCTCTCATTTTACAGGGAGAATTAAGTCTCCCTGCTCCCTGTGTGCCGCGGTCCTTTATTATCTCCTTTGTCACCTCTATGCTGGCTGTTTGCACTTGCACGTCTCCCTGAGAAGCCTAGCAGCGTCTGGAGGACAGGCACTCTGTCCCTGCATTAAATTTGAATGCTACACAGCATGAGGCTAACACATAATAAATACTGGCTGGAATTAAATTAATCAGATTTGGTAACTGTTAGGAACTTTAGCGCCTGCAAAAGTTAGAAACGGAAGTGGCTGAAACAGTAGTTTTCTTCCTACTTGTTTATTTCCTACTTCCTACTATAGAAAGAAAAGGGAGCAGAGTGTGAGAAGTTACTTGAAAGAAAGTGACTCTGATAACTTTGAAAGAAGACAATTTGCCATCTTGGAGTTCATATTTTCCCCCTCACACTTATTGCCTCCATGATTTGGGGAGTTATTAACTTCCGGTGTCTTCTCATCTGCCTGGTCCTAGGGCTGGTGAAAGCTGCCCGAAGCTCAGCATCCAGCAAAAGCCATCACTCTGGGGGAACCCAGTAGCAGCCATCTGAGGCCCTGATGAGGAAATGTCCAGAAGGTCCTGGAAAGAACCCACCAAACCAGCAGGGCGCCTATCGTCACTCTCCTCCCAGCACTGGAACCAGAGGTATAAACAAAGAGAGCTCCCAGTCTCCCTGAGGTTGGAAGATGTGGGGTGTGCGTGTGTGGGGACATTCCTGTCCTGAGGCATGGTGACAATGCTAAGGCAGTTGTGGGGTTAGCAGCAGAATGGTGTGTGTGTGTGTGTGTGTGTGTGTGTGTGTGTGTGTGTGTGTGTTCCAGTGTGTAAGGTGCCTGTGAGCCAGAAGAGGGCTTTAAATCCCTTGGACCCAGGGTTGTAAGTCATTGTAAATGGAGAGAGGGGGGGACAACGACGATGAACTAGGTCTTCCGGGTCCTCTAGAAGAACAGCGAGTCCTCTTAACTGCTGAGCCGGCTTTCTAATCCCAACTTGCATTTCTTTCCTTTTTTGATTTCTCGAGACAAGGTATCTCCGTGTTAATCCTAGCTGTCTTGGAACTCACTCTGTAGACCTGACTAGCCTCAAATTTACAGAGATCTACCTGCTTCTGCCTCCCAAGTGCTGGGATTAAAGGCCTGCGTCACCACCACCCTTTCTTAATGAATGTTGAATGAACACCCACAGGCAAACTTAATGGTTGCTTGTCTATGTTCCCAGAGTGCTAAGCGTATGTAGTCAAGTAACCTATTTAGTGGGCGCTTGTCTCATGGCCTGTTTCACACTTCCTCGGAAGAACTTCTCACATCACTGCACACAGCCAACCAGACCATAGTCCACTGCGATCTGGACCTGAGCCTCACTTACCTGTGTATTGCCAGGGCCCAATATAAGCTGTACCAGAGCAAATATTTGAAAATTTTTGAAGCAGAATTAAATGAAACTCACAAAAATGCCCACACACTGTTGCCCATTCCTTCCTACCACTCCACAAGCCACTGAACATAGGTTCAGCAGCACACTGGAAAGCTATATTTTGTGTCCCTACCAAAGGATAACTTGACACTGCAATTCATAAAAATATTTTCTTAAGTTCTCTTCACACAAAAAAAACAAACAAACCCTGAAATAAATGCTTTTTTTTCAAGCTCACAACAGCCCCACGCATCTCAGCCAGAAGCAGTGTGGAGCTCACCTCTGAGGATGTGCTCATTCTTGACCTCAACTACAAACCATCTTATGTTCTCAAGTACGGAATTCACAATTCGCTTATTTTAGCCTCAGCAAGCATAAACTGTAGGTCTTTTTCTTATTTATAAAAATGTTTTATTCTTTATAAAAGTGCTTAAGCTATTTTTATACAGTGATTATTCCTGGGAAAAAAAAAGCTTTCTACTTAAAAGGGGGCCCCAGAGCTGATCAGGAGGGAACCATAATTGCTTGCGATCCACCTGCAATGATTTCAAGTAGGCAGGCACATCTCCAATTTCTCAGAACTGTGCTAAGATCTTATTTGCTGTTCTTGCTAATCTGTCTTTATTTTTCTTTTACCCAGAACAATAACATTTATTTCTGCCTGGCCTCATTTATGCACAGATATTCAATTTAATTACAAAGATAATCTCACCGGTGACAGGGAAATAGGTAGAAGGTTGGTCTTTTGGATGAGGCACAGCTGTTTCGGGAACGGTTTTAGAGACGCGTATGATTTCAGAAAAGCTATTATATGAAAAGAATGCTTACTGTTTATTCATCTCAAGAAAGTGATGAAGACTGAAGGTGACCACTCCACTGGGTAATACTCCTTCCACCGGGCTCCACCGGTCCCCAGGAAAGCGCACGCCCGGGAGATGTCTTGCCATCTTGGGTAAATACCAGTCATAAGTCAACATCTGTCAGAAAGACCACAGAGAGCCACACCTCAGTACATGCTGCAAAGTATCAGCTTCACCAACAGCCATGGAAAGCTTCTAAAATGTAGATATATACTCATTACATGATTAAAAAAAATACATTCAAGCAAACCAAGGATGCACTGCTATGCCTTTAAGAAGGACAATTCTTAGGTTTCATGTCGTAAGAGGTGACCACTACCCTGGTGCTACCTCACCTCCATGAGTCTGCCAACTCCCAGATGATGGCCCCCATCTTAGACTTGGAGAACCAGCAAAGACCCAGCCCTCGGAAGCCCTCCCGCCTCCCCACCATCTGCACCTACCTCTGGTCTAGCTCGAGGCCTACGCCTCACTAGCCTGAGCTCCCAGAGGGAAGGGACTGTGTCTTTTCATCTCTGTGCACCTTGCACACAGCAGTCCTCCAATTATTTGAGCTGTAGTTGAAATGTCTTTGGGGATAGACCAAATAACCTAGCAAACACACGAATACACCATTCTACACTCTGCTCTGCTCAGTGTCGCTCATGCAGAACAGATAAGATATAATCTCTGCCCTCGAGCAGCTCAATTATATAATAACCTAGGCCTCAAAGCCGAAAACCTTTTTGGATAAATTATCTGAATTTACTAGTAGTCCCCGACTAATTACATATCCTTATACATTTTTAATTTTGTTTGAATTTTGAAGCAGGGTCTTTAATAAAAAGACAATCTCACTGGTGACACAGGCTAGCTTCAGACTTTTTTTGTTTTGTTGGGACAGGGTCACTCTGGTTGGTCTAGAATTCACTTTGTAGATCAAGCTGGCCTTGAACTCACAGAGATCTGCCCACCTCTCTCTGCCTCCCGACTGTTGGAATTAAGGGTGTGTGCCATCACGCCCAGATGGCCTCAGACCCTGATCCTCCTGCTGTGGCTCCCGAGAACTGACTGAGCTTACAGGTATGTAATCTCAACTAGTGTAACCACAACTAGACTCACATGTCTTTTCATTAAAACAAATTACCAGAAAAAAAATCACTTTTAATTGTATACTTAATTCTGTATTTTCATAGAAAAGACTCCATTTACATTTTGAATATGATCATCTAACCAATTGTGCTCATATTTTACTTACCTTGTATAAGTCATTCAATTAATAAATGACAAATTAATATTATTTTATTTTTTAAATATTTATTTATTATGTACACAATATTCTGATGTGTGTATGCCTGCTGGCTAGAACAGGGCACTAGACCTCATTACAGATGGTTGTGAGCCACTATGTGGTTGTTGGGAATTGAACTCAGGACCTTTGGAAGAGCAGGCAATGCTCTTAACTTTTGAGCCATCTCTCCAGCCCATAATTTTTTTT
>JAQHUG010000144.1:1447068-1464391 GCA_028555095.1 Dicrostonyx torquatus
CATGTCCTTGTGGCACGATTGAGCATCCTTTGGATATATACCTAAAAGTGGTATTATTGTGTCTTGAGGAAGGTTGTTTCCTAATTTTCTAAGAAATCTCCACACTGACATCCAAAGGGGTTGTACCAGCTTGCATTCCCACCAGCACACTATCCATTCTTAGAATTTACTATGACTTACAGAAAGGTAAGCCTGGTAAGCCATACTGAAATCACACATTCTGATAATTTAAATAATACAACCACTGTGTTGTAAAGGGTAGCTAAGTATCAATAACCAAAACCAAGTTTTATACTGCTGAAGAGGTATACTTAATTCCAAGGTCTCACACTAATAATTAGAGAAAAACAAAGATACAGATGATTTAACAGATTGGATTCAAATCACGAAGTATGTTTTGTTTTATTCTTATGGTACTGGGGTTTGAACCCCTACTGAGTGATAAGTTCAGCTCTCTTTAAGTTCTACCTGTCTGCCTGCCTCCCCTGCCATCCCTATCTCTCTCTCTCTCTCTCTCTCCATCCATCCATCCATCGTGTGTGTGTTTACTGGGGGATTGAACTCAAGGTTCTTGTACATACTGAGATACATACCCAGGCCTCTGTAATTTTTTATTATGGGGGATGAGGTCTCTTTAAGTTCCCAGACAAGCCTTGAGCTTACTGTATATCCCAGAGAGGCCTTGGATTTGCTGTAGTCCTACCCCACCCTCCTGATTATAGGCCTGCACTGTTAGGTCCAGTTTATTTTTTATAAACATTCTATGCATAAATATATGATATATTTGTAGTAAATGAATATTCTTGAGTGTCTTTTGCTTGGGTCATCACTACAGATCATATGATTCACATTCAGGAGAACACGGTGGTTCTGTAGAGCAGACAGACACGACGACCATATGAGAAAGATGCTCAAGTCTCTCAGTTTCAGAGTAATGCAAATGGTAGAATGCCCCACTGAGGTGCAGTAGCTGTGACGGTGTTAAGGAAGTCCATTGTAATAAGTGTGAGCATCATAATTCTTTGGTCCATAACATCTCCAGAGAGGGCTCCGAAGAAAAGCTGTTGATTGTGTAGCAGTTTTCTCACTGATAGGAAAGTACCCATCTGTTGAGACGATGGATAAACCAGGCTACAATTTACACCATTGACATAGGTTTCTATAATGTGCATTTTTCTTTCCCCTACATGGTACATGATTTTCATGTACAGTCACATATTTGTCTAACCCTTAATCAGGAGGCAAATAATAGAAACCTGAGATTTGTTCCAAACACACATTCAGTGTGCCTCATAAAATTCCTGAATGTATTTGACTTCAGTGTTACTTGCATACAAAGATCCCCACTGGGGGTGCACTAGCTTTCACCTATACTCATCTCTCCCGCTTGAGGTAAGTAGAATGGGAGGTAGACAGGTCATGAAGCAGCAGGCGAACACCAGTGGTAACTAAATTACTATCAGTGTCATTTCTTACTGATAACTAAAAGCACAGCGGACTAGAGCAAGGGTGCGCTAAAGCGGATGCGACCAACTGCACGCCCTTCTTACTCTCTTACTTCTTACTCTCTTACTGTCTTACCCTTCATGCTCTCTCTGGCTTGGTCACATAACCGACATCACAGCTTTCGTCTCTCCAGGCTATGTGAGGACGGCCACACCAGGACTCTGGCAACAAAGCACTTAGTACCGTTACACTTCTTTCTTCTGGTGTCACTCAGCATTCTTGTAGCAAATGCTCAGGGCATCTAAAGTGCCAATCTCTAGTCAGTAGTCAGATGAGAGTAGGGGGATCTAAGTCTTTTCATTTCCAAGTTCAGATCTCATGAACAAAAACCAGCAACTGAGGACATGGTACATTCAAGCTGTAGCTCATTAGGGACCATCACTGGGCCTCAAGAATTACAATCCTCCCATCTTTAATAAATTTACCAGTAAGTCCTTCTCCCGCGTTTTATAATTTTGCTGTCACTCCTGAGAAGGTCACACCTCGGCTACTTTCACTTCATGAGAGTCGATCAAGACTACTGCTTCTGCCTGCACTAACTACAGACACTCTGAAAGGAAAACTGACACATGTTTTCACGATTTAAAGCTGTATCAAAGTGGAGAGATTTTTAAAGCTTTCAAAAAGGAACCACTAAAAACTAGCACAACTAAATGGAAGGAATAAGATCTTGAATAGCGTCCATCAATAAATGTAATAAACCAATTTCCATGAGAATTGATATTACAGGCCATCAAGAAGGTTCAGCAGGAAAAGGCTTGGGGCCAAGCCTGAAGATCCGAGTTTGAGCCCCAGGACCTACATGGTGAAGGGAGAGAACCAACTCTCTCAAGCTGCTCTCTGGCCTCCACAGATGCACTGTGGCACGTGCATCCTCAGCCCCACAAAGTGTTTTCCAGAAACAATGAACTAAAATGAAGCTATGAGATAGAACCCAAAGCAATCCATTTTGTTGCACGTCTCTATCTCATTCCTGAACTATCTAGAAGAAATCTTTGGTGCCCCACTGCCTCGTCTATGTCTAGTAACTTGCACCGTGAGAGGCTAACCCTCTGAGGGGCCACCTAGTTTAAGAGTGGCCCAGTTAAATTACAGCTGGCTTTGTCTGCGATATGTACAAACATGTAAGACCTTGAGATGAGCTTGCTACTCAGTCTAGACAGTGCACTTGGCATCAGCAGTAGAACTGAAACTGGCTCCAAGAATATTCCAGCACATGACTGTCAAAGGCACAGGCCAAGGCATCTACGTGAGGCATCGAACTCAACGCCCAGAGTCCTTTTAACTTTTAACTGAAAGTGCAGATGTGGCGTCAGTTTCATAATGTTAAGACATTACAGTGTAGGAAGTAAACACAAAACATCCAAATAATCAAAAGCAACAAAACGAGAGTATTAAGCTATTCTCATTAGCAACACTAGGAAACGTGAAAAACAAGAAACTGAAAGGGAAGCGGCTGAAGCCCCGAAGTTGTGAAGTGCATTTTAGTCGACAGTTCGTTCAGGCCATCATCTGTCTTTATGAGGCTGAAAAGCTGCGAGTCCATGAGTTATAACTTGTCGTTATTTATAATTTCAAGAACTATGTAAATTTATTAGTCAAGCAGTAATAACTGATGAGTAGTTCCAGTAACAAGAATCTCGGCAGGAAACAGATTTAGCAATTTAAATGTTTTATAAGTTTTTGTAATTGAGGAAACTTTTCATAATCTGACATTTGTTAAAAGCACTTATTAGAAATTATGCAGCACAGTAGCTGTGGAAATATGAGCTAGCTTCACAATTATGAAGTCAGCCTATGTAGCCCTTGCCTATTGTACATAGTGGCATAAGCCCCACGGCGGCCTATCAGCTAACTGGCAGGCAGGGGGCTGCTCTATTCAAAGTGAGAGATACAAGCTGCAGGGCAAAAACCTGGCAGCTCCCATCTGACCCCACAATCCCCTACTGGTGACAGCTCCAAGCTCCATGGCGAATTAGGCCTTCTCATATTACAATTGGAGAAGACAGATTCCATTAGCAGTATCTGAAATTGAGTGGAGAGCTGCACTGTTATCAGGCTTGACTCATAAGCACTGCTATTAATCAGAGCTATGATAGCATTTATATATTTCAAGCTATCTGCTGCCGCTGTGATATTCTGCTACAAAGGGTTGATGGGACTTAGGAAAGTGAACAATAGAGCTTTCTGGGAAAAGCAGAGTAAATCAAGAAAGTCTATGACTTCCGCACATTCTGAAGGGATTGCGGTTTACATAAATTTTCTCCCAATTGGAGATTGAGCTCTTCCTCATCTTACACATGGGATTTAGTTGTCACTCAATGGTAACAGCTGTGAAAAGGTGAAGCGGCCCACCGCTCAGAATATTGCCTTCGCTTTTAAAGCAATTAACCCATGAACAGGAGGGTACCTGGTGATATCAAAGGGATTAGGCCAGGCAGTGCGTTATTAACATCTCCTTGAACTAATTCTAACTCTGACTGCTGTCAGAAAAGACTCTACAGTCTTAAAAGAGTTCTGCCCTGCTTTTCCCCCTTCCAAATGAAGCACTGCTATTTGAGCCTAATATGTCCCTCAACTTATAAGAAAATGCAAATGAACTGGGCTCTTAATATGCTTAACCAGCCTGAGTCAATGCAATTTTAATACAAGTATGAGAAAAATATATGATCAATTAACCAGGGATCAAGACAGATATTCCCCTGAACGGCAGTGAATGCCTGGTACTTCCCATTCTTCTCCAGTACGAAAGCTCGTGACGACTTGTTACTTATGCACGGTTACTTCGGAAATTAGGAAGCGCTTCCCATTATTCTCTCTGGCAATAATCTAAAACACTCTTGAGCTGGAAAATCCAAATGTGCCTTAAGCAGGAGATTCCGCATTCTCCAAGGTATGGCATTTTAATTTTTTATTCTTTACTGAGTGGAATCTTAATGGGAGCTATAAGAACAGCAGACGCATTGCTCAGAATAAGCACTTTCAAAACTATAATCAAATTAATTTTTAGCAGTGAATTAATGTTTAGAAACACGTAATATAAAAAAGAAAAAAGTCCATGTATAAAACATGGACACAAAATAACCTGTCAGAAGATATTCAACTGTTATTGCTGCAATTGATGGCATTTCTCTGTAGTTCTAACACACCACTGATTATGGACACACATAGTCTGCACGTTTGGCCCTGAGAGCTCGGGCTTCCTCCCACACAGTGCTAACAGTCCTACTGTTTTTAGAAATGTCCAGAGCAGGGACTTTCAGAATCCCTGAGAATCTGCTTATTTACTGGGTGGTTTTTCTTGCTTTCTTTAACAGTGAGTTTTGTTATAAAACTAGAAGCACTTTGCTTTCATTTCTCATTGGGGCGTAGACAGTTGGAAATCCTCCTCATCCTCATCCTCCTTTGCTGACTCATCGAGAATGTCTTTCTTACCTTGTACCTCCTCTACCAAATGATGTAAGCCGTGCCCTCCCCCCCCCCTCGGAGACTGTAAACACTAACCCTTCCTGAGACGTGCCCTCCCCGGAGACTGTAAACACTAACCCTTCCTGAGGCAGCTTTTATACGCTGCTGTCAGTGCTCTCTCTTCTTTAAGTGACAGCAGCACACAGGAAATGTGTCTGACATCGTCGGCTGACTGTGACTTTAGCATTCTTCCTGATTCACTACAATAGGATCTAGTTTGATGCTTCCTGGAAGATAACTTTGAAATTCAAATAGTAAGCAAAGTTAGATGGTATTCATATTTATGATTTAAATTACCTATAACATCTTAAAATTTTATATATAGCATCTATGAATCACCAATAAGAATACTTTAAATTACATATTATCAAATTTAAAAATGATTTTCTTCAGTGGCCTTAAATGAAGAATCGTTGCTCTTTTCAAACACTAATTCCAAAGCCTTAACATAAAGACAGAGAGGTGAACTGAGTATTTTCTCATAGAAATGAAAAATTAGCTCCTCTAACAACCACCAAGAGAGAACACTGTTCCAGAGAGCCACACCCTTCCTATGTCAGCGCAGGGAGCTGCAACACACACTGCTTTCTGCTAGCGCTCACTCCAATGCTTTCTCCATCAGAGCAAATCAAGTAAAACGGAGTTCCTGCCAACATTAAGAGACTGACAAAAAGTATAGTGTTAATGACACCTTACAGCGTTTACAAGAGAAGTAAAAATTACATAGTAATTGTAAACAACAAATAAGTTGTTCTTTCAATCTAAGTCATGTTTACTGAAAGAATGGAGTTTTTACATCAACACATTTCAACTGAAATTTGCTTTTAAAACACAATCTTTGTTTAAAAGGTACAGAAGGTCTTTATGTCCACCCTGAGAGCTAAATGGAGTGAATGCTATGTGCACAATTACCTGAAAAAGAATTAATTTACTGCACACCAGTCAGCTCTAACCCTATATGTGCAGTAATGCTCTAAGTGATGGGAGAAAGAACAAAACCAAGCTGCTTCAATCCCGAAATGGAAAGATGATTTGGTCTGTAAGTGAACAAAGCCGTGTAATGTCTGCTAAACAAACTCCGAGCAAGGAGGCGGCCTGGACAGGAATATATTACTGTGTGCCAGGGCTGGGAAAGCCACCTCTGCCGTGCCTGCACGAAGCTCGCCTGCTGCTGGGTTTACATTCACAGAAGAAGGTTTCAGAGGTCAAGTTCAGGTCACACAACAAATGAAATTGTAACAAGCCAGCTGACATTGTATAATGTCTTCTTCCACTCAATCAATAGGCTACTGTTAGTCCTATTACCATAGAGATGGCTTCTCCTTTCTGAAGGGTGTCTATTGTTTGACAAAACAGATTTGCCACTTGAACTGGGTTGTTCCCAAAGGACGTGTACCTTGTCAGTTATTTGTATTGAAAATAATGAAGTAATTTC
The DNA here is from genome assembly GCA_028555095.1 of Dicrostonyx torquatus. Classification (NCBI taxonomy): domain Eukaryota; kingdom Metazoa; phylum Chordata; class Mammalia; order Rodentia; family Cricetidae; genus Dicrostonyx; species Dicrostonyx torquatus. Next base: position 1,453,478 of record JAQHUG010000144.1, read on the forward strand.
ATATTAAGGTGCATGTGAGCAATAATACTGTTAGATTCTTTCTCAGGGAGAAAATAACTTTTCTGAAGTACTGTATGTATTAGTAAGACCACACACAGCCATTTGAGTAGTATTAGAACTCTGACTCACAGCATCCGCAACTGAAATGATTGCCATCAGCGCTGTCTGAAGTCAACGTCACATGCTAATGTGCTCATCTAAAACTCACATAATCAAGCACAATCAGCAATAAAACCTATTTTTAAACTGGATAAATAAAGGGAAATTATTGTCTAAAACTATTTGGATTTGCAAGAGATTTTTATATGATTTTTAAAAATAGTAGCTCTCTGTAGAATGCCATCAACAATATTTGAGAAAATATGAAGCTTCAGAGCACAGATGGCCTTACCAGCCTCAGAGTGCACGCCTGTGCACACAATTCACAGCACTGAAGTGCCTATCTTAAAGTTTCTTGTGAAAGTTAATAATTCAAGTCTTCAGTATTGAACAGGTTAAGTTCCAAATTTCAACCCAGATAGTTAGAAATAAAAAAATAAGTTTTTCTCTTAATGGAAACTGGCAGCTATTTGGTCACAGAAGATTCAGAAGAAATAGTTTCAATCAAAATTATTCCAAGCTTTTAGAAAAGATATTCATAACAATAAGTAGCCCTTGTTTTCAACACTGACTATTAAAGAATTGACTATCAATGAAAATTTGTAAGATTAAATAGAAACACATCGGGTGGTATGGATAAAATTTAGTAAACTGTCAAAACTATAATAGTTGATTCTGAATCCTTTCCACAAATAGATTTAAAAGTAAATTTTCAAGTTATTATGTTAGCCTTTCCACTTCTGTAAGTGATTCAAAAGAAGCTTGGAAAGAATTTAAAGGACAATACTATGACTATTATACCAAAAATGGTAGTTGGCGAAATTATCATTGGAAATGGAATTGATTCAAATTATACTACATTTACATACTTTATTTTTACTTAAGAAAAGCTTGAAAAAGCTTTTGGATACAGGATTTTGTTTTTCTTCCCCATTTTTCTACAAAGTACAGTTTGTATTTTTTGGTGTTACCCTTTTCGGGAATAGGTGTGGACTAAGTTAGAAACGGAGACAGAAACATCAGAGGCAAAGGAGTTCCCCGATGTCCTAAACCAGTGACCAGTCTCTGAAAACCACAGTAGCTTCCGACTAGGACCGTCTCCATCAGTGAAGTCAGTGGGATCTAGTGTGTCTTCCTTGCCTAGGGCTATAGTGGGACAACATGAAACCTCACTAAAGCCACACCTCCAATGTGACAGCCTGGTTTCCTCAAGCATGCAGTTATGTTCATATTTATAATATAATCAGCTCTCAAACCATCCTGCCAATGTGAGAGCCCGGTGTCCACAAGCATACAATATGCTCGTATTTAGAATATAATCAGGTCTCAGGCCCAGCCTGAGAGGCAGCTGCCCATCTGCAGGGTGGTGAGTAATTAAGTGAATTTACCATCTACAAAAGACAAGCTTTGCATCACTGAGTTAAGTCAGCCCACCCTCTTCTTTGTAAAATGACAGTCCTCATTAGTCCTGCCTGACCAGAGAACTATGACAACAGACAGGTGATACCTTCACCCCACTGTACAAAGCAGCGCCAACCGTGTAAACATTTGAGGCTTATGAGATTCCCACCATACAGTGAACTAAAGTGACTTAGGGAAGTCACTCAAGCAACAACAGATGTTACAAAAGCATGTAACTGGCCATGAGGAACCCACATCTCTAATCTCAAAATTAACTAATCAACTACTTTACCTGAAAACGGTGAGAAAAAGGAGCGAAGCGGCCACTGCTCCAAATAAGCCACAGAGAAGATTGACACGGTAGGCAACAGAGCCAAACGGAAAGAGTGTGATTGCCAGGCTAGCCACCAACGTGAACAAAGGATAGCCGGGAGGATGGGCAACCTATGGAAAACAGAAACATCGGACGTTTTCATCTGGGAAGTCACACTGGCTGTTACTGAAACGTAGCTCTGTTCTCAGGCAAGCATGAGAACTGTGCCCCATGACCAGATGTCTGAATCGTGGCTTCCTACTGTCATCTTCTTGTGCCAATACAGCTATTTTCTTTAGTGGATCTGGTGTGTCTATCACACGGCCTGTCACCTAAAGAGACGGTGACATATTTCACTGCCAGCTCTTAAGGAGTCTGTGCTCTAGGTTTGCAGTTCATTTGGGTCACTGAGAAGGTGACTGACAGCAGGCAGGTCCTGAAACACTGTCTTGGTGAGAGTTGAAAGACCACACTGCCATCGGATTACCACCATGCTGACAGTTGTAAGGTCTTGACTAAAGGGATCACACACCATAATAAAGTTTATTAAATAATAAACTTATTAAAATTGTTAACCCGATTTATTCTCCACAGCTTATACAAAATTTGGGATGATAATAAGCCAGCTACTGTATATATAGTAAAGGCTTTGCTTTATAATTTCGGTTAATTGGATTTAAAACTTAAAGTAAATTGTCATGTACTGTACTTATAAGTTACTAAAAACTAGGCCTTGAAAATAAATTAATCTACTTTATTCCATGCTTAATTAAACTTTCTTAATTCCTAAAACTGTTAATGAGAGCATTGATTAAACAATAAAACTAATACTCACTCCAAGCTCATGTGCGGCTGTGATCAGTTCCCCTGTGAAAAAATAATGTAAACCAATAATTACTATTACAGAATGACGCTCCTCCCAAGTTTCCAAAATCCCGATGCTTGCATTGGGGTTTTGCATTAATTTGACTGGATAAAACTGTAAATCTGGGGAGATTTAGCAGCATGAAACAGTCTAAGAGTCCTTTCTCCCTTAGGTCTTATTAACAAAGTATCTTCCATAGCTTTAAGTAACTGGTCAGTGGAAGTACAGGTGAATTCTCATGAAAAAAATCATTTTTCCTTCCTGAAAACTGTATTTCCTTGCAAATATACAAACACATGGACAGAGCATGAATGTGATACACTACGGTCTCTCCAGAACATGGCATGGCTTCTAAACATGTAATCATGAAGAGGTGTGACAATGGTTTGGGCCTGTTATCTTAGCTCTTGGGAGGCAGAGGCAGGATTACCATAAACCCAAGGCCAGCATAGGCAACCTGGTGAGATTGTCCCCTCCTAACAAAACAAACAAACAAAAAGATGCAGGTGTCTGATGAAATGTGTGCAGAGGTTTGAGGTTTGGACATTGTCAAATGTGCCATGTTACCCGAATGCTGGCTTCTGGATACCTTGTCTGCATTAAACAGTCTGCACTGTTTCGGTGAGCTCTCTCACAAGCTAGTGTTTTAATGCACTACACCATTCTCTTCTTTACCCGTAGCTCCTCGGTGCTCGTGATCCTAAGCGTACAGCACAATAACCCGACGCCTGCTACTGTACCTAGAGCACATCCAACGGCTGCCTCGGCACAGCAGCGCAGCGCGGTCTGGAATAGGGACTTGTGGCTACTTCTGCTCGCTAGGAAAGGCACTAGTGTATGTGTTCTGTTCCTCAACAGATACCAGCTCTGCCTTTAATTTCTACTGTCTTAGTTACAAAAGCAGACCTCCACCTTCCCTGGCCTGGACTACAGCAAGACTTAACCAATCTACTTCAATGTATCTGTGTTCCCACACTATTCTTGACTGCAACGCCCTTCCCCCAAATTATACAAAACCAGGAAGCTGGATCCTATCCCTAGTGTATAATTTCTCAATGGCTGCTGTTAGTAATTAAATCCAGCTATCTCAGCAAAAATAAGGACTTCTCCAGTCAGGCCTAATGGCTTTGAGGTCCCTTTGGCAGCCCTGTTCCCACACTACCTGCACTCTCCAATCTGGACACCAGTGTTCCACTGGGTAGCCTGTCTGACACCTCCATCACTCACCTCCTCACCTGGGCCATTTCTCCACCTTCCTTCCCTAAATCTGTCAGGGCCCAGTTCAATTGCCACTTAGGAATAACACATTTCCTTAAGCACCTTAAGCATCCTCTGCCAGTTAGCCACTTCCTCCCCTCCACAGAGCATGCCGGAAACTCTAGCAGCTTCCTACAGGAGTATATTCTGGCTAATTGCTTTCATTTCTCTAAGTCTAAAAACATCATCATAGTCCTCCCAGGACTCTGCCCAGAAAACACCACCTGTGCCCTCTCTGGCTACCCAAAGACTCAAACACAAACCAAGCACACAGAAGTGAAGACATACCACACTGCCATCCTTACTATTCAGGAGCCTTTTTCTCCAGCCAATGACTGTTGCACAGAGGCCCCTAATGGCTACCAGACAAATACTGCTTACTTAGGTCAATTACTGATATTGCCACTTCAGAAAGTGAAGTAGTTTTCGTATCTTGAACACTTCTTTTAGAGAAATTGTTTATAGTCTAAAAAATGTGTATAACTCTTTCCTTTGTAACTACTCAAAGACAGGATCTTACAGTTTTACTCCATGGCTTAGCTCAGTTTTGATCTAGTTTTGCTTTTATCTGTGGGACAAAGTATACCTACCTTAAGGTCCAGCTTTCAAGGTCACCATTTTCTCCTATCCAGACTGTATCCAGACTACACTTTACCATTCATACCATTCCTCTGCTTCTTGCCAATAAATAAACAAATAAATCTTTATTTTTACCCCTGGAATTCTGCTGCTACAAAGACATATTCTATCAATTCTTAGCAATCTTCAATCTAAGCAAAAATCTGCTACTGTTCAAAATCTATAATGTACCCATGGTCAAGTGCAAAAGGAACGGTCTTCAGGCAGGGGAGAAACAGAGGAAGGCAGTGAAGTACTAAACTCAGCACCTGCCAGCGCTTGCTTCCTCCCTGCCCTTGTCAGTGGCGTTTCCTCGGTTAAATTAAAGGGCCATTTGTATCAGAACAAAGCTTTCTGAATGTTTTCTGACATTACCACCCAAACTTGCTGGCCAATTCTTAGTATGTTCCGGTTTGAGACACACAGGTTTGCTGTCCCAGATGCAAACGAGGCACAAGCCCAAAGCTGTCTGTAAATGCTTTGAGTGTACACATGCCCATATATTGCCCATTAAAACCACTATGGTTAAACATATATAAGTTAACTCTTTTCTCTCAAGGACCGTGAGAACGATCCATGGATGAATATCCACGTCTACTAGTGCAATGCCACATAATGTGGTCGGGTCACCGAGTAAAACTTAAGACACATCAGGAAGAGCACATGCTTTATTCGGTTTTGAGATGTGTTCTGTTTATTGGCAGAATATATATTCCATAAACATTCAAGTATATTCAACACAGAAACAATAAGATCAAAGGTAAGCTTAAGCAAAATTTCCACATTGGCATATGGCTGAAAACTGATGAGTCCTGAAAATGATCATAAAACATCAGAACACGTGAGAAATCTACTAACTCTGATGAATACACCACTTTATTCTTTTGGTAAGACATGAAATACAGAATTGTGAAAGAAGGCAACAATTCAAACAAATTATCACTATGTGTGTGATGGAGAATTTAACAATGCCCCAAAATTCTTCTGAGTCGGCATTAAGAGAGAATGTTCTAGAGTCAGCGTGACCCTCACTGTGACTTTGGTTAGCCTTATTTCACTCATCTACAAAAGAAGAGAACAGCACCTACCTCCTAGTGCAGGAGGGGAAAACCCCTAAAAGGCACTTAGAAGAGTGAGGGCACACAGGAAATGCAGTGCTATTCTGCTTCTCATCCTACGCCTGTGGCTCCGACAACCATAAGCCGTTGCAGAGATCCTTTAATGGGCACAGTTATCTAACCTCTAAATAACACTCTCCAGTACCAAACCTCTTGCCACCCTGAAACTACTTCACTATTTAATATTAATCTTGGAAAGCTGGTAACTCCATTCCCAAACACAATCCCCAGTAACTGCTCAGTGGAACCGGAAAGAGGGAACGACCTGGAAATGGGGCATCAAGGACTCTTCACGTGGCAGGCAATCTTGAAGCCAGTCCCGGTAATTCCCATCTCCTGGCTTTCTGGCCCTGTAATCCTCTCCCCTTTGAACTGGTCTAGATTTCCTGACTCCCTCAAATAAAACAGGGCAGTGGCATATCACTCCCAGGATTAGGTTTCAAAATGACAGAACGCTCTATCGCTTCCTTTTGACGGGAATCAGCTATCTTATGGAGACAGCCACACAGCAAAGAACTAGACTGAGTTTAGAAGTAGATGCCCGCCAAACAGGGCCAAGAGGTCTGCCACTCCGGCCCACACCACAGTGAGAGAGCTACTAACCCACAGGCTGGGAGATGATAAATGTACACCACTTCAGTCACCAAATTTGGGTGAACTTATCAGATAGTGAACTCATGGGTTCTCCGGGAAATAGACTATTTGTTATGGCACCATTTTGAAACACAGCTGATTATCTTGAGGGACTACTGGTCACTTGATCTGACTGTAAAAAAAAAAACAGGGATTTTGTTTCTAGGCTCAAATATGTAACAATTATGCCCCGTCTTCATCTGTGTGAGACAAGCTTTTCTTTTCCCACAGAGGGGTGTTTTAAGCTGCACTCGGCCCACTTTTTAAGAGTTCCCCTCTTAATAGTCAGGTTCTAACTATCATAACTTCCTGGGAGGCTTTTCCTGATCTTCTGAAGGTCCCACTACACACGGCCATTCTTAGTGTCTCCGTAGTCCATCGCGACTAAAAATGCAGTTTATTTAGTAACTCTTCGTGTCATGTCTAAGTACATTAGAACGCTTTAGATGTTTGTTCGCTACTGTCGGTCTTTTCGTCTGTAACACCGGGAGGGCTGAGTAGGTAATATTTACGGACCAAAAAGGAACGGAAAGTAAAAGTGATCGACGGCAAGTGGACAGGTGATGAAGTTTAATCAGCTGAAAGCCACAGAAGCGGGACAGCTCTAGAACACAAGAGGCCAGAGATCCAGAACCGGAAAGAGGGCAGTTCTGGAACTCGGAACCCTGCGCTGAGCCCCGGCGAAGGGGACAGGGGGCTGGGAGGAGCGCGGCCTGCGAGTACTTTACCCGAGTCTCCCCCCGGCAGCGAGCGGGGCAGCGTGACGGTGAACACGGCAGCCACGGCGGCGAACACGGCCACGCTGCCTCGGAGGCCCCCGGAGCGCCGCGGCCCCGCTCTGGCTGCCGGGGCCCCGCCGTCGCCATGGAGACCCATGGGTGCGGACGCGGAGCTCGCGGCAGCGCAGCCCGGCCCCGGCTCAGGACGCCCGGCAGAGAGGCGCGCGCAGCCTGCGGCAGCTTCCGGTCTAGCCAGGCAGAGCGGACCACACCGTCCCCCGCCGACGGGGGAGGAGGAAGTGGCGGGTGCGCCCCGGCTCGGCCTAGGAGTTTCCTGGGAGACACCACGCACATGGCACTATGCTTGTCTCATTGTGCTTTGAAGTAATGAACCACGGTGGAGCATAATTCCCTAGAGCAGCTAGCCATGGACGGGGAGACTGCCCCCATGTGCGATCGCTACCCCCTTCCGCACCGACTTGGTCAGTTCCAACACAGAAAGAAGCGGAGACGAAAATGGAGAGCCAGAAAGCCCTGGTCTGCCCCCTATGGCCCGGAGTGGAACTGCACAAAGAGCCTCCCTAGGAAATCAACAAATGCACTAGTAGCTATTACGTTTTTCTTTGGACATATTGATCACAGCTATGTATAACGATTTGCCTCATTAAAATGAATGTAAATCCATGCAACAAGTACTTAGTAATGTAAATTCACTAATCTTAAGATATTAAAACGTGCTAGTTTTCTGTTTTCTTATAACATGAGAACTCCAGAGGTGAGTCTTATAATATGAGAACCCCGTAGGGGAATGCTTGAGTTTTGGCCCTAAGAAAAATGATTCTTTATGATAGAAGTGTCTCCTACTTAAATAAAGAGGAATATTTTGGTGGGGACTTGCTTTAAAAGTGGGAAATGGAACAGAGACATCACGTAAATAATGCAAATGAAATACCAAAAGAGATGGGCGCTACTGGACACTGCATAGCACACTGCTCAGGACTGAACCTAGAGACTCACGCATGCCAGGCAGGCACTCTGCCACTGAGCTGTCTTCTAAGCCCTTACTAAACATTTTAAGCTTACAGTGTGCATTACTATACCGATTATTCAGACTGGCAACATCTGTAGAATGTATTTCAAAATACGTGAAATATTAGCAACATTCTCAAATGTTACATGCATGAACAAAGTGTGCCAGCTATAGAGCTGGTTGGCAGTGCCTATGCCCACCTATCTCAGTCTTTCCCGGTGTTTACAAAACGCTGTATCACCTGAGCTCCTGGGACAGAGGGGTTGCCTGGTGTGCTTTTCAATTGCTGAGAGAAAACACTATGACCAAGGAAACCTTTAGTAGAAACTGTTTATTTGGAACGACAGTTCAAGAGGAATGAGTTTGTCCTGGCAGGGAGATGTGGCACCGAGCAGCAGCATGGAGGCAAGAGGAGGAAACAGAAGGTTTATGTTTTGAATCACTGGCTCTGTATATAAAATATGGCCATTTTTAAGTTTCAACTCCAAGCGGGAAGCAGAGCAAACTCAAAATGGCGCGAGTCTTTGAACTCTCCAAGCTCCCCTTCAAGGGCTCCTTTTCTAAACCTCCTTCAACAGCACTATCAACTGGGGAGCAAATAGTCAAAGGCTGAAGCTCTGGGAGACGCCTCAATCTAAACCGCCGGCTGATAGGCTACTGGAACGGCAGCTCTCAGCCATCCCGGGATCCCAGCATTGGCTGCTTGAGTAGCCCTTGTCCCTGTTTGTACAGGGCTATGCCTTCTGATTGCTTTCAACATAGTAACAGAAAGTAACCGCCGGTCTTCTGAGATTAGATCCTGAAAGCCTGTGTTTGCAGTCTCTGCTCACTCCAGTACTGCTCTTCTTGTTCTTTCCACCAAAGCCAACTGTGGTGTCGTTAGTTGCTCTTTGGAAAAGTCTACATGGTGAAAAAATGAGAAGAACTCCTCCAGCCTTCAGCCAGTGAGCAGTGGACAAAGAAGGCTAGACTCAGAGTTGAGTGACAGTCTGCTATTCAACTAACATGTTAGGGAACGTAGCAGAAGTCGAGTTGTCATATCCGATAGCATCACTGAGGCCATGGATCATGCGGGCTAGAAACAGCATCAGGCTGAGAGAAAGTCACTTCAGAGTAACTCTCCTTTATTCAAAATGCGTAGAGTCAGGGATTCTGGAGAGATGGCTCAGCAGCTAAAACACTTGCCACTCTATTAGAGGCCCTGTGATGGTTCCCAGTGCCCACATCAGGCAGCTTCCAACTGCCAGGAACTCCAGCTCCTGGAAGGCCAGATCGGGGGTAGGCACTCCTGCCTGGCCTGCATGGGTATCTGCACTCAACAAACACACCCACACACAGGTAAAGGACCACAAAAACCGCTTAAGATCAGAAGCATTTAATATTTCAGAGGGTTTTTTCTTAATTTTTGAAATATTTTTATAGACTCCACTAGTTGAGTATCCCTAGTAAAAAAAAAATCTAAAATCCAAAGACTTTTTTTTTCCTTTACAGAAACCATGTAGCCTAATTCGGCCTCAAACCCGTGGCCCTCTTGCCTCAGAATCCTGGACTCTAAGATTAAAAGCTTTCTCCATTATGCCCAGCAGCCAAAACCCAAACATTTTTTTTTATTGTTTTCATTGAGCTGTAATTTTTCTCCACTCCCTTTCTTCCCTCCCCTCTCTCCTGTGACCCCCATGCTTCCAATCTACTCAGGAGATCTTGTCTTTTTCACCTTCCTATGTAGATCCATGTATGTCTCTCTAAAGATCCTCTTTGCTGTCCAGGTTCTCCAGGGTTGTGAATTTTAGGCTGGTTTTTCTTTGCTTTATGACTAAAAGCCACTTATGAGTGAGTAGATACTATTTTTTTCTGGGTCTGGGTTACCTCATTCAATATGATTTTTTCTAGATCCGTCTGTTTGCCCTCAAATTTCAAGATGTGTAGTACTCCACTGTGTAAATGTACCACATTTTCTTTAGCCATCCTTCAGTTAAGGGGCATCTACATTGTTTCCAAGTCCTGCTATGAAAAATAATACTGCTATGAACATAGTTGAGCACATATCCTTGTGGTATGATTGGGTATCCCTTAGATATATACCCAAAAGTGATATTGCTGGGTCTTGAGGTAGACTGTTTCCTAATTTTCTGAGAAATTGTCATACTGATTTCCAAAACAGCTATACAAGTTTGCACTCCCACCAGCAATGCAGAAGTGTTACCTTTTCCCCACACCCTCTCCAGCATAAGTTGTCATCAATGTTTTAGATCTTGGCCATTCTTACAAGTGTAAGATGGAATATCAGAGTTGTTTTGATTTGCATTTCTCTGATGGCTAAGGATGTTGAATCATTTGAGATTCGTCTGTTGAGAGTTCTCTGTTTATGTCTGTACCCCATTTTTTTTATTGGATTATTTGTTCTTTTGACGTCAAGTTTCTTGAGTTCTTTTATATTTTGGATCTCAGTCCTCTGTCTGATGTGAAAACCCAAACATTTTTGAACATCTTGTTGACACACATGTTTTCTGGATTTTGAGCATTTCAGAATTTGGATGTTGGGGTGTTCAACTTCTATATGGCACTAAATTTCTTTTGTGTCCCAAATGTGACCCTGAGTGTCTTGAAAGTCACACAGGTCATATGAGCTGACTCAGTTCTCCTGAGAAAGATGCTCCCTTGGCAGTTACATAAACTATTATAACCCAAAGGGGCTTTAGCTGTTCATTTCTGCTGGGTACCATGGTCCCCTAGGCCTCTGCTGCCCCCTCTCTAGCTAGAAGGGGTGGAAACGGTCCTCTCCTGTTTTCCTGTAGCATCTACTGGCAACATATTGTGTGTTGTAATAAGGGGGCGGCTGTGTCCCCGCCAAGGAGCAGGGC